>SJYA01002080.1:2039105-2258806 GCA_006410615.1 Neotragus moschatus
GGCTGAGTTGAGGGGGGGGGGGGGGTGGGGGGCGGGGGGCGGGGTTGGTGGCACAATTTAGCCACTGTGTGAATCAGTATCCTGTAATCTCTCTCTGAGCCTCAGTTTTCTCACTTGTATGATGGAGATAACATAGGGTCGGCCAAAATGTTTGTTCAGGTTCATCCATAAGATGATATGGAAAAACACAAGCAAACTTTTTAGCTAACCCAATATTTACCCTGAAGAATATTCGACAAAACGAATGTATGGTTCAGAATAAAGCCACAACAAATAATTTCTATCTGTGTTGGTATTTTGTTTATTTATTTAAATATTTTGTAATCCAACTTGTCAATTGAATAAGTGAAGAACTCAAAGCCTAGGGAGTAGATGTGATTTGTCACTAAGTTTGTGTGTAGGTCGTTCTCCCTTGCCCTTCCAGATTACTATCTTCTCTATCTTTCTCTGAATTGCAGGAACCAACTTCCAGCCACGATATTGACAAGGCTCCAGTGTCTGGATGGGTTCCAGCAAACTGTGGGAAGAAGGAGGAGGATGAGATCAGGAAGTTCCTTCTCTTAGCTTCTTCCATGAGCGGATCCTATCAGCTGCTGGCTCTACAGAAGCTACTAGTGCTCCAAAGGGGCTAACTCAAAGTGACTTTATTGAGTTCTGAACCCACTCCCATCTCTGTACCCTTCCAGGTGACAGATGGTTACATGTTTGCTGCTACTGTCTCTGAATTACTGCACTGTCCCTTTGTGAAAACTGTTTATCTAATTATCCTACTTTGAGTTTTCTGCCAGATAACAATAAGTGACAGATATGATACTGAAATACGAGACTCCTAGTTCTTGGTAGAGAATCTATCCTTCACACTCATTTAACTTTCATTCATATGTTCATTAAATTATTGGCCACTAAGAGCCCTACGCTGGGCACAGACAGTATAATAATCAGCAACACATGGCTGCTCATTCTTCCCAAACACCACTTGCTAGTGCTCCAATGTACAAGTTAGCAAACTGTTTCTGTATAGAGAGCCAAATAGCAAATATTTTAGACATTGGACCCTATGTCTTTGTGTCAACTATTCACCTTTTCCACTGTGGGACCCTAGCAGTCACTGACAACATGTCCCTCGATGAGTATGGCCATGTAACCAATAAAACTCCCTTCATGTCCACTGAAGTGTGTACTTCATACAGTTTTCATGAGCAACAAAACATTCTCCCTTTGACTTTATTCCTCCAGATATTTAAAAATTATTTTTAGCTTGTGGGTCATACAAAACCAGGAAGAAGGCCCAAATGTGACTTCAGGCCATACATTGCTAACCTCTATGCTGACACATGAACTCAGTGCTAAGAGAGCAATCAAGGAGGCCAAGAGCTGGGAAGAGAAAGCTAAGAAAGGATTCACAGAGGAAGTGACATCTGCACAGAGGATTAATGGATGATTGAGTTGGTTTGCTGGGGAAAGGGAAAGTACTTTTATGACACAAGTAATGAGCAAAAGTAGGCTTCCCTGGTGGCTCAGACACTAGAGAATCCGCCTGCAATGCAAGAGACCCGAGACATGAGTCTGACCCCTAGGTGAGGAAAAGCTCTTGGAGAAGGGAATGGCAAGCCACTCTAGTACTCTTGCCTGGAGAATCCCATGGACAGAGGAGCCATGGACTATAGTCCCTGAGGTTACAAAGAATTTTGACATGACTGAGCAACTACACACAATGAGAAAAAGCAAAGAATCTTAGAAGAGCAAGATGTGGGCAGGGAGTGGAGTCTGACCTAGTAGGGCCAAAAAACAGAGGCTTTAGGTGGTAGGACGGCAGATCCTGGGGTCGAGGTGGTGGGCAGGCTGCTCCTGGCCACATCCTGGAGAAGCAGAGTGCCCTGCTGAGAGACAGGACTTCAAAGGTAGAAAAGTCAAGCAGTGGGGTTTTGGGCAGCAGCAAGACCTGAGTGCAAAATCCAGCTCTACTCCTCTCCAGCCGAGGGATCACAGACAAATTATGTAACATGTCTGAGCCTCATTTCTTATGTGCAAAACGGTCCTCATAACAGCTCCAGCTTCATGACGGGAGTAGTGAGGATTAAATAGGGTGATGCACACAGACTGCTCTCAGCAGTGCTGGCTCACAGTAAGGGCTCAATAAAGGTTTGCTATTATTAGCATTATCATGATTGGGCTCATTGACTAGCCTGGCTCTCACGACGCTTTCTCTAGTCCAAATTCAGAGTGCTCCTTGCCACTGCTGATGAGGATGGCTGCTGGACAACTGGCAGCCCTGAGGTGAACATAAGGTTTTCCTTTTAGCCCTGTGATAGCATCAGCTCTAATGAGTCTGCAGTGGCAGAAATCCATTTCTCTGAACTCGAACCTCATAGACCTTGGTTCACTGAATGTGTAGCCAAAGCCACAGTTCTCCCAGTTCAGACAATACCCTTCTTAGAGTGTTTGAGCACACAGAGCACTGATTATCACTTACCTAAGAGTTTTCTTTCCTGTTTAGTCTCCAAAGGAAGAGGACAATGTTTGGATAGTTCTCCTTTTTAACAATTCCTTCTTGAGTCTCCTGGCAAGTAGCCTTCAGTGAATTTCTGTGGTGCTACATCCATCTGAAGGAGGAGAAAAAAGGCAAAAGCAGATGGACATTAGTCAGTAACATCACATGAAATAAACAAGTTCTGTATATCCAAAAGATGCACAAAGTGATACATTTTGTGATTAATTCAGTGGATCCTTAAAAGACTTCAGATTTTATTTAAATACATAGGAAATCATAAATTTAATTAAGAGACACTTAGGAAAACTAATAAATGATGAGGAGGAAGACTGATTTGTTATTAAGTTCAGTTCAGTGGCTCAGTCATGTCCGACTCTTTGCGACCCCATAAATCACAGCACACCAGGCCTCCCTGTCCATCACCAACTCCCGGAGTTCACTCAGAGTCACGCCCATAGAGTCAGTGATGCCATCCAGCCATCTCATCCTCTGTCGTCCCCTTCTCCTCCTGCCCCCAATCCCTCCCAGCATCAAAGTCTTTACCAATGAGTCAACACTTCACATGAGGTGGTCCAAGTACTGGAGCTTCAGCTTTAGCATCATTCCTTCCAAAGAAATCCCAAGGCCGAATCTCCTTCAGAATGGACTGGTTGGATCTCCTTGCAGTCCAAGGGACTCTCAAGAGTCTTCTCCAACACCACAGTTCAAAAGCATCAATTCTTCAGTGCTCAGCCTTCTTCACGGTCCAACTCTCACATTCATACATGACTACTGGAAAAACCATAGCCTTGACTAGACAGACCTTAGTCGGCAAAGTAATGTCTCTGCTTTTGAATATACTATCTAGGTTGGTCATAACTTTTCTTCCAAGGACTAAGCATCTTTTGATTTCATGGCTGCAGTCACCATATGCAGTGATTTTGGAGCCCAGAAAAATAAACTCTGACACTGTTTCCACTGTTTTCCCATCTATTTCCCATGAAGTGATGGGACCAGATGCCATGATCTTTGTTTTCTGAATGTTGAGCTTTAAGCCAACTTTTTCACTCTTCTCATTCACTTTCATCAAGAGACTCTTTAGTTCCTCTTCACTTTCTGCAATAAGGGTGGTGTCATCTGCATATCTGAGGTTATTGATATTTCTCCCAGCAATCTTGATTCCAGCTTGTGTTTCTTCCAGTCCAGTATTTCTCATGATGTATTCTGCATATAAGTTAAATAAGCAGGGTGACAATATACAACCTTGATGTATTCCTTTTCCTATTTGGAACCAGTCTGTTAAGTCTAAACCCATAAGTGGTATTGTAACATTAATTATGTAGTTTCTCCAAATTTTCTTTTCTTGGCATATTGTAAATCTAGATAATATCAGGGGAGACTAAATAAAGAATGTGGGAGGTCTAACTTGAAAATATGAAATGGCTGAAGTGAAAATGGCAGAATGAGAGCTTAACTGCAAAGTCAGAATGGTACTGAGCCATCACTCTTCACCACCTCCCTAGGGTGGAGAGGCATGAGTTTTCCCTTCAGCCCAAGTTCAGTGGAAAAAGGACAAGCAGATAAACAGGTAGGTAGATAGATACTTCAAATGAGTATCAACACTAGCAATAGTGACAGCTGATTATATAAGAGAAAAGATGCTGCTGCTGCTGCTAAGTCACATCAGCCATATCCAACTCTGTGTGACCACATAGATGGCACCCAACAGGCTCCTCCATCCCTGGGATTCTCCAGGCAAGAATACTGGAGTGGGTTGCCATTTTCTTCTCCAAAGATGGAAACCAGAAAAAAACTAAAATGACATATTCAAGATATTGAATAAAACAATGACTACCCTAGACTTCCATATTTGGTGAAAATATCCTTGAAAAATAAAAGTTAAAAAAACATTTTAACAGAGAAAATATACAAGTATTTTCCATGTTCAAGTCTACACTCGAGGAATGAACAAAAGGAGACCTTCAGGCAGAAGAAAATGATAGGGGCTTGGGGAAACTGGAAGGAATGAGAAGCAAATCAAATAGTAAACAGGTAGGAAAATCTAAATGAACACTGACAACTTGGAAGAAATGNTGTTCAAGTCTACACTCGAGGAATGAACAAAAGGAGACCTTCAGGCAGAAGAAAATGATAGGGGCTTGGGGAAACTGGAAGGAATGAGAAGCAAATCAAATAGTAAACAGGTAGGAAAATCTAAATGAACACTGACAACTTGGAAGAAATGGACAAATTCTTAGAAAAGTACAGCTTTCCAAAACTGAACCAGGAAGAAATAGAAAATCTTAACAGACCCATCACAAGCATGGAAATTGGAACTATAATCAGAAATCTTCCAGCAAACAAAAGCCCAAGACCTGACAACTTCACAGCTGAATTCTACCAAAAATTTAGAGAAGAGCTAACACCTATCCTCCTCAAACTCTTCCAGAAAATTGCAGAGGAAGGTAAACTTCCACACTCATTCTATGAGGCCACCATCACTCTAATACCAAAACCTGACAAAGATGCCACAAAAAAAAAAGAAAACTACAGGCCAATATCACTGATGAACATAGATGCAAAAATCCTTAACAAAATTCTAGCAAACAGAATCCAACAACATATTAAAAAGATCATACATCATGACCAAGTGGGCTTTATTCTAAGGATGTAAGTATTCTTCAATATCCACAATTCAATCAATATAATACACTACATTAACAAGTTAAAAGATAAAAACCCCTATGATTATCTCAATAGATACAGAGAAAGCCTTTGAAAGAATTCAACATTCATTTAAGGTAAAAACCCTCCAGAAAGCAGGAATAGAAGGAACATACCTCAACATAATGAAAGCCATATATGACAAACACACAGCAAACATTATCCTCAATGGAGAAAAACTGAAAGCATTTCCCCTAAAGTCAGGAACAAGACAAGGGTGCCCACTCTCGCCACTACTGTTAAGCNCAGAGTGAAGTAAGCCAGAAAGAAAAACACTGATACAGTATACTAACGCATATATATGGAATTTAGAAATTTAGAATTTATAAATTTAGAATTTATAATGATAACCTTGTATGCAATACAGCAAAAGAGACACAGATGTATAGAAGTCTTTTGGACTCTGTGGGAGAGGGCGAGGGTGAGATGATTTATGAGAATGGCATTGAAACATGTATATTATCATATGTGAAAAGAATTGCCAGTCCAGGTTTGATGCATGAGACAGGGCATTCAGGGCCAGTGCACTGGGATGACCCAGAGGGATGGGATGGGGGAGGAGGGGGGAGGGGGTTCAGGATGGGGAACACATGTATACCCATTGTGGATNAAGTCTTTTGGACTCTGTGGGAGAGGGCGAGGGTGAGATGATTTATGAGAATGGCATTGAAACATGTATATTATCATATGTGAAAAGAATTGCCAGTCCAGGTTTGATGCATGAGACAGGGCATTCAGGGCCAGTGCACTGGGATGACCCAGAGGGATGGGATGGGGGAGGAGGGGGGAGGGGGTTCAGGATGGGGAACACATGTATACCCATTGTGGATCCATGTTAATGTATGGCAAAACCACTACAATATTGTAAAGTAATTAGCCTCCAATTAAAATAAATAAATTTATATTTAAAAATTTTTAAATAAATGAACACTGAGTATATAAATAAAGATAAATCTTATGGAATATAACATACAGAGAGAATATATTTAGAATTAAAATACATAACAACAATGTTCAATAATGTGGGACATAGTAAATGGAATTGAATTCTCTAGGATAATGACAGAAAGTGAAAGAACATATAGCTAATAAAGTAATAAAATAAAATTAAATAAAGCAATTACCCCAAATGAAATTGATAGAAATGGAGAAATGGTACATAGAAATAAAAATAGACTATTAGTTACTTTAAAAGCAAGTGAATTAAATATTTCAATTAAAATAACAAAGATTAATAGCATAAATTAAAAATAAATTGACTATATGTTTCTTAAAAGAGTCATATCTTAAACACAAGGATATAGAATACTTGAAAGTAAAATATTGGAAATATTTACACAATGCAAATATTAATAAATTTGATATTCACTAATATTTGGCAGTTATTTTAAAGCAAGAAACATCTCTACTGATTCACAGGTGTGGGGTTTTTTTTATTATTATTATAAAAGGATTGACCTATGTGAAAATGTACCAATTCTAAGTTTACATCTATCTAATTACACTGCTTTTTTTTTTCTAATTACACTGTTTTAAAATACATAAATCAAGTACTAACAGAACTAAAAAGAGAAACAGTCACAGTCGTTTGGCAGATACTCATGCATTTCTTACTCAAGTTCTAATCAAATAGGCAAATCAGCATGAATGTAGGATATTTGAGTAACACTAAAGACAAACAACCTGACACATAGAAAACAATGTACACATTAACCACAGGCAAAAATAATCAACAGAAGGATGGGAAGGATGAACACAGAGCAAACTTCCCATTACTGGAGAAGGTGACTTCCAGGACAGGCTTTAACCCTTTGTCAGAATAAGTCTTGGAATCATTCCTCCTGCCACCATTGTCTTCATTATATTAAACTTTTTTCCCTGCAGAAACTGGACAATTGTAGGCCCACTTCAACAAGGAGGAAGAAAACAAAGCTGAAGCTGTGTACAAGCTTCACACCCAAATCTGGGACTTGCTTTGTCAGGACCGTGGCTCAAAATATTCCTGTCCTAATCCACTACTCTCCTGAAAGTAGAAGTTTCTTCCTAAAAACACACAAGTAGGAAATTTCCCCTAACATTATCTCAAGAAGATTCTATGATTGGGTGAGTGACATACTTTAGATATAATTCTAACACTGACCACAGGTTTAATGAAAAGTCTGTATTCCTTGCACTTCATCTCTAGAACCAGATATTATTAACACATGTATCCCAACCCTTTACACAGAGTTTGGCACATCACAGATTTCTAAAAGAATTTCTTGAATAAATAAAAATTGGAATAAAATGAGAAAAGGCTCCTGGCACTTTCCAGAGTAACCCTTCCTGAGACATGTGGACCCTTGCATTGTACATGTGGTCCTTGGGAAACCTGGAAATCACCCAAACTCAACCAGAGTAACTGAGTGCATCCTCAGATCTCAAATTTGACCGAGTTGCTAGTTCATGCTGAATTACAGCTGGACATTCTGAGGGAAGATATGTGTTAATAGGTTCATGTGGTTTACATGGAGATGGAAACTGGGTCAAGGTCAATAGCATAGTACAAGGAAGCAGCAGCAGCCAACCTCAGGTTTTTTATATCCTGGAGATGGGAGCACCTGCATTTGCACTGCCAGGAATTCCCACTTAATCCTCCACATCAATCCTTTAAAATCATTACCTCTTTGAAATGAAATAAGACACTGAGGTCCAGAGAGAACGAGGGAACTGTTCTAATTACTGTTATAACTGAGAATCAGATCCTGATCTTTCTATGCCCCCAAACCTGGGCCCTTTCAATTTTTCTCTACAGATTCCAAAAACATCTTTTAAAAGATGCTGTGGGTCTAACTGCCTTTGTTCAATAAGCTACTGATACTGACTTCAGTTTCCTTGGGAACTTTCCCACTGGGGAAAAATGAGATGACAAACAGGAACTCCTCAGTCCTCATTATAACTATATTCTCTATGTTTCATTCCTAAAATAGAATATGGACTAATAATCAGTATCTGATGACATCTATTACTCACTAGGATTGGAATTGCTTCTTGCAGGAAAGACAGGGAAAGATAGGGTATCCAAAGGTCCAAATCTGGCCCTTCCATGGGCAATTCTGCCTTCATGAACAGCACATCCAGGATACTGTCTCCTTGATACCTTTTTTTAAATTGTTAAACAACTTGCCCACTAGTTGCACAAGAAATAAAAAAAATTAGGGACTTCCCTAATGGTCTAGTGGTTAAGAATCTGCTTTGCAATGCAGGGGGACATGGGTTTGATCCCTGGTTCAGGAACTAAGATCACACGTGTCATGGGGCAACTAAGCCCATGCACCACAACTAATGAACCTGCTGTCTAGAGCTCAGGAGCCACAACGCGAGAAGCCACTGCAGTGAGAAGCCTGTATATCACAACTAGAGAAAGTCCATGAGCAGCAGTGAAGAGACCGTGTGCTGGATCAAAGACCCAGCCCAGTCAAAAACAATAAATAAAAGAAATAAAAAGATCACCCCAGTCTATATTTCCTTTTTTATGTGTTGGAACTTGATGGATTTTGAAACTTGTTAATATGTGCTACCAACATTTTCTTCATCTTTCATTGGTGCCTCAAAATGTGTGATTTCTTTTTTTACGTAATAAAGAAGTACTTTTACAAATAGAGAAGTATTTTCTCTTTTACTCTTCTCTCTCTCTCTCATCCCCACTCTATCTCTGTCTTGCCTCATTTTTCTTCTGCTTCATTCTTTCTCACATTCATCGATTGGTCCTCCTTTGTTGACCCTTATCTTTTTATCATGGTGAGTTTTTTTTATTGAAGTATAGTTGATATACAATATACCTTCAGGTGTAGAATATTTGTGATTCACAAATTTTAAAGGTTATACTCCATATACAGTTATTTTAAGATTTGATTCTGTTCACCATGTTGTACAATATATTCTTAAAGCTGATTTTATACATAATAGTTTGTATCCCTTAGTTCCCCATAACCCTATATCACCCTCACTTCCTTCCTTGGCCAATTATCTCTTCACACCAATGATAACCAGATGCAATTCCCCAAATTCTACCCACCAGAAGTCTTTTTTCTTGCTACTGTCTTTCAAGGCCATTAATGCAATGCTGGCCCAACAAACCCTCCATCAACCTGGGGCAGGGAAGCCTCTGGAGTAAATATTACCTATCAGAGTATCCCCACATTGGCCACAAATGACTGTCTTATGCCTCCACTTCAATTAGGCACAAGATATAGGCTTCCCAAGGAACGGTGAGATCCCAGGTTAGGTAGTTCTGGGTAGCTGAGGTAGACACTGAAGAGCTGATTGATGAAGGCTGTCACACACTCAGTGCCTCGAATATAGTACCTATACATTTGCAAGAAATGGCAAATCTGACCTCAGTGACTTACTGTTTTCTTTTATAATATTTTGATTGAAGTAGAGCTAACTTACAATATTATATTTGTTTCAGGTATACGATATAGCAATTCAACACTTTTATAGATTATGCACACCATGCAAATTTATTACAATACCATTGACTATACTGCCTATGCTTCCATTATATCCTTGTGATTTCTAACTGGTAGTTTGAAACTCTTAACCTCTTTCACCTCTTTACCCCTTCTTCATCCTACATCCTTTCTGGCAACCAATTCTTTGTTCTCTGTATCTGTGAGTCTGTATCTGTTTTGTTATACTTGTATGTCTTTTTTTTAAGATTCTATATATAAATGAAAACATACAGTGTATGATAGACAGATAGATACATATAGATGTTTATCCATTCATCTGTCTCTGGACACTTAGGTTGCTTCTGTATCTTGGCTATAATAAATAATTCTACTATGAACATTGAAGTGAATATATCTTTTCTAATTCATGTTTTCATTTTCTTTGGACAAATACCCAGGAGTGGAATGTGGAATTGCTGGATCGCATGTTAGTTCTATTTTTAAAGTTTTTGAGGAACTTCCATGCTGTTTTCCACAGTGACTGTACCAATTTACATTCCTACTAACAGTTATATAAGAGTAACTTGTGTCTGTTCAATAGATCAATAAAGTCTACAGCCTCCTTGCCAGTACCCTCATGGTCACAAGTGTCATATTTACAGTTGAGGCCAGAATGAGAAAGGACATTGCAGTGTGTCTGTCCTTTTTCATCAGAAAAACAAAGCCTCTTTGAGAATTCTGCAGGAAAATTTCATTTTCCTAGGTCTCCTTGGACAAAACTGAGGTACACTGGGGCTTCCAAGAATGCTAAAAGAGTGAGAATAAGATTATCATGATCGACTTACACCAATAAAAATTTATTGCTTGGCTGTGGGCATAATGCTTCCACTCAAAAAAAATCCATGAGAGTGCTGTTAGCAAGGAGAAGGGAAGAACAGCTGAACAGTAGGTAGAATACCAACAATATCTGTCACAAGGAATAAATATTTATAGAATGGAGAATGATTTTTTGGCTACACAAATAATTCCTGCCTTAGGAAGAAGTTTGACTCAATCATTTCTGAGGTCATTTCAATACCAGTCCATGAACTAAGGGGAACATTAAAGACTACCCATAATTAATCAAAAGAAATCTTTTAACTGTGGCAAACCATCAAGAAAGCCAGCAAAAGAGAGGAAAATTCTTTAGCATCATAGCCAGACTCATTCTGTATCCCCAGAGATACCTCCAGGCAGCCACTGACTTTCAGAACAGAGCTGTTGGGGCCACAGTGAGCCAAAGAGGAATAATAACCACTTTGTCCTCCTCCTGGACCAGGGAAAAAGTGATCAGCTGAGCCTCCATGAAAAGCCTTCCTCTTACCACCTTTAACGACTCGCCCCCGCCTTCCTCCCCACCCTCGACGGAGTCCCCTGCTCAAAATCTGACGTAAATTGTTTCCTTACCGTGGCAAGCTGCCTAAGATTTCTGGGAAGTATGTTTGAACAGGAGTCCTGCCAGGGCTGGAATCAGCAGTGCTTCTGTGTAGCCTGCAATATAAGTTGTAATTAGGGATATTGAGATCCCTGAAGTTGAAGGCCAAGCAAGTGTGTCGTCTGTGTGTGTGAGTGTAATTTTTTTTTCCTATTTGCTTCTTCACTTAGAATATGAAAACCAAAGGCCATTAGAGACTGTTCGTTTGATGGAGTATGGCATTCCTCCCAAGGCTGTTTTCGCTTTCCTCTCCATTCACTCATTCACTCACTCATTCTTTCAATTAAAGAACTTTTCTCCAGTAAAGAGTAGCTAACAGGGAGATAAGGATCTAGAGATTATGGGGAAAGGCAGACTTTAAACCAATACTTTAAATCGTTTCTTGATGACGTCTACTCTTTTACCTCCTTCTGTTTTTCCCATTCTTTACTGTTTCCAGGGTTGAAGTGAAATATTGCCTGCTGAGATGGTATAGCTGAAGAAGCATGAGCTATGGAATGAAAAGACGTTGATGAGAATTCCAGCTGAACCACTTAGGAGCTGCTGGACCTTCAGCAAGTTACCTAATCCACATGAAGCTTTTTTCCTTCATCTGAGCAGGTGGCCAGTGGTCTATTCACACGCTGGTATTCCAATTTGCATTCTTCTTCACTTCCTCGCTTATACTTTCTTAAATACACTATCTCCAAATTTGTTAGTAATATTTCATGGAATCATCTCTCTTCTTGGCACACAGAGATACTCATTGTGTTCTGAAGGCTCTAGTCTGCTATGTGGTCCACTTAGTAAAATGCTCCAATACTTTGGCCACTTGATGCAAAGAACTGACTCACTGGAAATGACCCTGATGCTGGGAAAGATTGAGGTCAGGAGGAGAAAGGGACAACAGAGGATAAGATGGTTGGATGGCATCACTGACTTATGAGTTTGAGCAAACTCTGGGAGTTGGCAATGGACAGGGAAGCCTGGTGTGCTGTAGTCCATGGGGTCGCAGAGTCAGACATGAGGGGTCGCAGAGTCAGACATGACTGAGCAACTGAACTGAGTAAAATGCTATTGAGGAATAGTATACAAATCATAAATATACAGCTTCATGGATTATCACAAACTGATAAGCCTACTGAACCAGCATTTATATCACAGAATTGAACATCTTTAGCATCCCAGAATCCTCTGCATCCTCTTCCACAACCAAAAGCTAACTTCTATCCTTATATCTAATACCAATAAGAGTATTGTAGGGACCCTTTCATTGCATGGGGCTTCTTTCATTAAACTCCATGTTTATAAGACACATTAATGTTGTTACCTATAGTGTTATTCTTCACTGTCATTGCTGTATAATATTCCATTGTGTGACTATATCACAACTTGTTTATTCATCTCTCTGTGGATGAATATTTAGATTACTCCAGTTGCAAACTATGATAAATAGTGGTGCTATAAACATTCCTGCACATGATTTTTTGTCCACAGATGCACACCCTTTTTTAACATATCTAGGACTAGAATTACTGGGTCATAGGGTATTAAAATATTTAACTTTAGTTAATATGGTCACTTTTCCAAAGTACCTGCAACAATTTACACCCCCACCAACAACAGGTATAGAATTCCTGTTACTCAATACATTCAGTAACTCTTCTTGCTATTAACTACTGTCATCATTCCCTATTAGTTCCTTCTAAATAATGTACTTATCATTCAACATTTTTTGCTATGTTCCATATTTTACAGCTGAGCCATTCTGATCAATATACAGTGATATTGCTTTGTGAAAGTAATGTTCATTTCCTTGATGACCAAGGAAGGTGAGCAGCCTTTCAAAAGTTTATTGGTCATTTGAATATACTTTTAATGACATTTCTGTTCAAGTTTCTCACTCATGTTTTCCTGTTGAATTGTCTTTCACTTATTGACTTGTAGTTCTTTATATATTTTGTAGAGTCCTCTGGCTAGCACACGTGGTGCAAATATTTTCTCTTGCGCAGTGGCTTACCTTTGGTTTGAGTCATTCATTTCTAAATATTGCTCTGGAAACAAATGAAGTGGAATCACACCTCTGAAGCTTCTTATCTGTGAGACTTCAGGTGAGTTAATAAGTCTCTCTGAACCTCAGTTTCCTATCTATAAGATGAGAATAATAACCCTCACCCAACCTATATTATATTGCTGTTGGGAGGAGGAAATGAAGTCCTACCTCTGCAACAGCTTGAGAATTCACACATTATCTAGGTCAAGAATTGTAACTATGGTTTAGCACTATTATAGATAACTCATATCACTATTATTAGTGGTAAGTTGGCACCAGAGGGAAAAATAATCGAATTGTATGCTGGGTAGTAAAATAGCTTAGGAATAGATCACCTGTGAGGGTGATATCCTTAGTCCACATCCATGGGATAAAGAACTTTTCGTTATACATCCTGCACAAAAGAGAGATCTTGTAAGACTGAAACAGTGTTCCCAGACGTGAGCCTCAGCACCCATACAGGCATTTTAGAACTTGACACTGAAATTCTCATTTCCTCTCAGTTCCCTTAGTGTCCGCTGAATACATCCAGTCAGGCAAAGATGTCTTCCCCAAGAAGGTAGTGCCACTTCTCAAAAACCTGAGCCTCTAACAAGATGTGTTTTCCATCCATTTGTATCCTTAAATGAAGAAACAGTTGACTTTTGTTGAGAACTTAATGATATAAAGGCTGTGAGAGAATAATGTGGATTACTAGAAGGTCGAATGCTGACACACTGAAATCATTTTATCCTACCTTCTAATTTTACACCTGGAGAAATGGAGGTTTAGAGAGACAAAGTTACATACCTAAGGATGTACATGAAGTGAGTGAAGGACAAAAGCCTACAATTTTGCTTTACAGACTATAGGCTGTGGAGGACCATAAGTGTCTGTTTTGTTCATTGCCATAACATGTGGCACACCAAGCATGGTGCCTATCAGACAGCCTTCCTGACACTTTCCAAACACACCAAGCTCATTTCTATCCACAAAGAGAAGTCACTACATGGGAAGGGCTCGGCACTTAAAATTTTATAGAATAACGTAAATAAGTGACTGATTGTTTAGGAAAACACAGAGCTGGGAAAACCTGGACAAATGATTAATTGTGGGATATTTCCCATGTTCCTCAGAGAATCCTCCCCAAACCACCTAAAGCCTAAGACAGAGGTAGTCAGTGTTCACATAACGATATGTTCTTAACTCTGTTGTAGCAGCGTGTATTGCCTTACCTCCAGCCATTCATGTGTTTAAAACCACTAGTCTATGCCTAGTACAGACCTTGATACCTGAATCCACAAATAGTTACTACAGGAGTAAATCAACCAACCAACCGATAGGCAACAGTTGACCTCCCTACTACTTTAGCATCTCAACCTACATTCCCAGGGCTGAAATTAGGGATATTGAAGTTCCTGAAATTATAGATCTATTATAGTATGTTTTCTTTAGGGAAGGAACGCACACACACATATATGTATATTTTCTATTTCTATGTCTTTTACCTCTGTTGTTGACTTTGATTATGAAGAAAAACAGAGTGTTAAGAGACTGCTAGTTTGATGACGTATAACAACCATTCTAAGTCTACTTCTTTTCACTGTATCCTCACAAGGCAGAAGGGTTGTGGGAGCTCTTTGAGGTTTCTTTCATAAGGGTATTAATCCATTCACCCTTCACCATTAATCCATTCATCCATTCATGGCTCCACCCCCATGACCTAACTTACCCCCTAACACCATTACATTTTGTTTAGCGGCTAAGTTGTCTTCGACTTTTTTGAGACCCAAGTGACTATAGCCCAGATTCCTCTGTCCGTGGGATTCCCCAGGCAAGAATACTGGAGTGGGTTGCCATTTCGTTCTCCAGCGGATCTATGATGAGGGTTAGGATTTCAGCATATGACGTTGGGGGAGACCAAAGCATTCAGGCCATCACACTCATCCTTGAGCACCTTGGTAAGATCACCCATTGCAGTCAGGACCAAGAAGCTGAGCTAAACTGATAGCCCCTCAAAAGTTCTCCCTGTCTGCACAGACTCAATGGTCCCATTAAGATAAGTGCACTGCAGAGGCACTGAACTAGTTTCTGCATGACCAATCTTTTAAAATTTAATCATTTAAAATAAATACAAAAATACATATATAGCTGATTCACTTCATTATATGGCAGAAACACAACATTATAAAGCAATTGTGTGTGTGCGTGTGTGTGCACTCCATTCTGTCCGACTCTTTACAACCCCACAGACTGTAGCTTGCCATGCTTCTCTGTCCATGGAATTTTCCAGGCAAGAATACTGGAGTGGGTTGCCATTTCCTCCTCCAGGGGTTCTTTCTGACCCAGGGGTAGAACCCACATCTCTTGTGTCTCCTGTATTGGCAGGTGGATTCTTTACCACTGCACCACCTGGGAAGCAGGTGGGAAGCAATTATACTTCAATAAAAAATAAAACCATTCCTTTTTAAAAATAATAATGCATATTTAAGTAAATAGCATCCTTATTTTCCATTCTGATCTTTTAGGAAAAAAAATAGGCACCATTTTTCCAACTTTGTTGAAGAAACTAAGGCTCATAGCGTTTAGACACTTTGACCAAGGTCACAGATTTACACAGTTTCATGACTGAATGACTAGGACTTTTGCCACTTTTGCCCTAGATCCAATTCCTCTTTTTATATCATCAGCATCATTCATCTACTCTCCATCATCATTTTCTCCAGAGGAGGAGGTGAAAAGCACAAAATTCAGGCAAATATGGTACCTCTGGGGATTCCTCATGACTCACTAAAATGACTGGACATGTCCTCTGAAAAAACGAGTCAGAGAAAAGAATGTGGGAAGATCCTCGCCTTCCTCTGAACTAACAGGGCAGGTCTCTGACTGACATTCTCAGATTCCCACAAGGAGAATAACACTCCTTGTCTCTCAATTGTGTAACTGTGAGCCAGAGGCATCTCTTTATCTTTTCCAAGAAGATGGAAACCAAAAGAAAATTGTCTTTACCAAGAGGTACAATTGAAGCAAGACAATGTCCCTTGCAAAGGATGCCCACAGAGTCCAGGTCTGGCTACGGTCAAGCAGACCAGACATGCTGCATTTGAGTCATCACTAGGATAGACAACCTTTAATTTCACTTCAAACCATTTGTATCAGCCTCAACTAAAATTTGACATATTGAGACACATATAATATCACAATAAATGTACATTTTTATATTGAGTTGTTCCTAATAACATATATTCCCTAATAGGGTTTTGAGGACACAGAATACTAACAAGTTAGAACCATGCCCATTGGACTCAGGACCATCTCTGATACAGGAGCACAACTGAATCCACAGAGTGTGGAAAGTGATGTTTTATCAGTAATACTATTATGCTCTTTGATTAGGGTGAATTTATTAATTTATATAATAATACCAAGAATAATTGAGAGAGCTTTTTGAAACTACAGTTGTACTAGAGAGAAGAATCAGACACAATTTCACTCAAGAAATCGACACAATTTCACTCTTATGAAATAACTATTAAGTGCTATTAAATATATCGGTTTAAGTACTTCATCTATACAGTTTTCTTTGATTCATACAAGAGATACAAAGAAGAATTTGAGAAGCAATTCCTAGCCTCAAAGAGAGACAGCTACGTCCTTAAATAATTACAGACCATATCATGCCATAGCGGTTGTCTGCACTCTGCGGTATGCTAAGAACAAATGTAGGAATGACCAATTCTTCATGGGGGGGCAAAAACAAATCCAGCAAACGTTTGAGACTGCTGGGATGGCCAGGAAATCAGTCAGCCTCAGTCCCTGTAAGATGGTCTTCCAAACCCCAACTCAATGACCAGTGGTTGATTCAGTGACCACACAGATACACAGACGTATTTAACTGCCAGCCCTCACTGAGTCTGGTTTCATCGGGTGAGTTTCCTTCAGGGCTGCTGCATTCAGTTTTCTTCTTCCATTCCAAAAAACTGCGGTCAGAACACTGGTCCAGAACGTGACGAAGTCTAAAGTCTTGCAAAATTTTCACAAGAAGGAAAGGTCATTGTGTGTACAGGGCGAGAGTTCAGTGTTCAGGGAGAGTCTGATATTTAGTCTTCTAATTCTAGGTAGGCATTATTTCCTCCAACTCACTGAGTATCACATAATATTATATAGTGAACCTCTGGTCTATGGCCTCTCAAGAACCAGTCAGTTAAGCTTTTCCTATATTCCATGACCTATCACTAGTACCAAGTCTTACACTGGGCAAATAAATGAGGCATGATCCTTGTCTTCAAATGTTATACAATTCAGGGAAGAGACAAGAATCAAACAAGGCAATTAAAAGTCTGATTCCAGGGGTTGATGTGAGCAGAGGAGGGTGACAAATTGCAGGAGTTGGGAAGGTGGGAGGTGGAAGGAAAACTTCCAAGAAGAAGTAGCATCTAAGCTGAGTTCTGAAATGAAATGCAGAGGACATGCAGGTGATAAAGGGGGAAGGAAGGGGGCATTCCAGGAAAAAGCTAGTGAAAACAGACGTGCGGAGGACAAAAACATGGAGTGCAGTCAGAACCTCAAGAAAGTTCAGGATAGATGGAACATGGCAGGAGGACCGAAGGCTGAGAACAGAGAGAGGTAACTCTAGAACTACACTTTTGCCAGGTTTCATAGTTCATACTTTGAAGGCAGCAGAAACTTTGAAGGTTTTCAGTAGGGTAAGAAGTATGTGTGTCTGTGGTGTGTTATTGAAGAGTACCCCAAAAGCTACTTCTTGGAAAGTGAGTTACAGAGGGTGAAGACGGAAGCTAGAAGCCAAGCAGAAGGCTGTTTTGGTAGTCCAGAAAGGAGATGACAGAGTACTGACATTTTTTTTTTTAGAAATGACAGTGTGGTAGAGAAACATTAGTGCAATAAAGAATCTCTAACAACTTATACAGAAGAATTGGTAGTGAAATAGATGTTAGACATAAAGGAAAGGGAGGAATCAAAGCTGACATCTAAGTTTGAAGCTTGGAAATTGGATAGATAATGGTTCTGTTTATTAAGAACAATAATACTTTATTTTCAGTGGGTTCTGTATTTTCGTATATTTTGTTCCCATATCAAATAAGAGATAATTTGCTGCTTTCCAGAACCAGAGCTCTGGAACTAACTTATCTTTTCACCTGATATGAAGTCATCTAAATTAACACAGTTTCCTTAAATATGTACAAGGGAGGAAGTCAGACACAGAAGGTCACACTGTATGATTCCTCTTCTATACGAAATATTTAGAACAGGTAAGTCCATAAAAACAGGACACAGCTTGGAGGCTGCCAGGGGCTTGGGAGAGGGGAGGGCGGGGAGGAACTGCTTGATGGCTTCAGAGTTTTATCTGGGAGGGATGAAAATATTCTGCAACTAGACAGTTGTGGTGGTTGGGCAGCAATGTAAGTATACGAAGTACCGATGAACTGCTTGCTTTAAAATGGTTAATTTTACATTAAATGGATTCATCTCAATACATTGTTTTGAATGTACACTCCTTAACCCTTTCCGGAGATCCTCACTTCCTCTACACAAATGTAACACTGGTCCTGACAAAATCAATGTTACAATCAGAGAAATAGGAGACCTTTCAGAATAAAGTAAACAGCACAGTCCTTTGGAGCCTTTAGTGGAATCTCGTTGACACTTTGAAGATTCCATGGGGGGAGGGACAGCCATGGATGTGTTGATGTGCCTGTCTGTCTGGAAGTCGTTTCTTCTTTCTCTTACAGTAAACAGTTTTTCCCCGGCCTGCAGGCCATTCAGCAAACACTAAAGCAGTCGTGGGACCACCTCACCACCTCCCATCCCAGAGTAACCTGTCGTGGTGGCTCTCCAAGGACACGCCACGTTTACGGGGTATCCATTTCAAAGATTGGCTAATTGCTCCACAGGCTGCAAAAAATGCACTCTCAAATCATAAAAGGGAAACACTCTGGCTTTTCCCAGGCCACAAAGCATGACCAAGTTGATTAGGACTCATAATTCACACTCCCAATACCTGAGCTTGATCCTCGGAGAAACAGCTGCCCTATAAAAAGCCCAGACAGAGCACGTATATCAGGCTGTTCAAGCTGCCCCAGTCACAGCTTTGCATCCGCAATAAATGGCTTCTGCCATGTCTGGACTGGGGCTGCGCTGGAAATGAAACAATAAGAGTGGAAAACCGCCCTTATTTATTGAGTTCACCTACCCTTAACAGCAAATCAAACCCCTGCTGATGTAGCTCACAGAATCCAAAGAGCTAAAGATGGAAATGCTTCAGTGGACCAGCTATGCTCTCCCAGGACTCACCCTGGTCTTTGCCCCACAGCACACACATCAATGTCCACGTCGCCAGCACTTGGAATGACAAGGCAATCAGTGTTCTCTCGTGACACCCGGCACCAAAGCTGATAGGTCCCACCAGTTAGAGCTCTTCTGCTGCTGCCGGTGCTAAGTCACTTCAGTTGTGTCCAACTCTGTGTGACCCCCATAGACGGCAGCCCACCAGGCTCCCCTGTCCCTGGGATTCTCCAGGCAGGAACACTGGAGTGGGTTGCCATGTTCTTCTCCAATGCATGAAAGTGAAAAGGAAGTAGCTCAGTTGTGTCCGACTCTTAGCAACCCCATGGACTGCAGCCTACCAGGCTCCTCCATCCATGGGATTTTCCAGACAAGAGTACTGGAGTAGGGGCCCATCGCTTTCTCTGAATTGGAGTTCTAGAGCCTTGAAAAGGATCAACTTGTTAGTGGAATGAGTGGAAAGCAAGTATCAGGATAGGAGTTACACAAAATCACATTTTATGACCGTTCATGTCAAGATGAGAGATGCGGTGTGAAAGAACCTGTTTTATAGCACAGAGAAGAGCCATATTCTATGGCAAAACCAGGTGGGTAAACAATGCTCAGGGGAAGACAAAGGCCATCTTTGATTCTGTATGCCAAGACAGGTTTTTTCTTGCTGACAAGGGCTCTCAAGTGATGCTGAATATCATTTGGTTAGATAGACACAGAAGTTTTGGGATTGCCTCGAAGTGGCTTTGAACCATAGCTCCACCACTTTGTCCACACACCCATTGATTCATTCATTCACTTACTGGACAGTTATTTCTAAGTGTCTCTTTTGTGCTTGCGTATAAAGCAGTGGACAACCTACGGTCTTCTTCTCAAGCTTATTACCCAGGAGTTATGGAACAAGAAAACTAGATCATAAGAAAGTTGAGACATGCTCTGATAAGAGGTGACACAAGGTGGGACTACAAAATGGAGGAAACTGACCCAGAGGGATGGGCTGGAATTCCTGGAGGAAGTGACATCTAAACTGAGGCTCCAAGGACAAATAAATAAGCAAATTGAGATACTGTGTGTGTGTACAGAGAAGTAAAATGGAGATTAGAAAGAGTGGATTAAAAGACTCAGAATACAGAGTATTTGGGGAAATTAGAGAAAAATGAAGTGAACCTAAAGAGTCTTTGTAGGAAGAAAAAAAAAGACAAAGACTTAAAATTTTACATAGAGAAGTAACATAGAAAAAGAAATTTAGGAAAATGCTACCAATCCAGTAACTCTGGACCAGCGACTTCATCCCTCTGAGCCTCAGTTTTTAGCGTGCATAATACTACCTAACTTGCTGTACAAATTAAATAAGAATACATATCAAATGCTAAGTCCCTGAAACTTAGTAACTAATTTCTCAGCAGTGACTACAAGGAACTATCCATTAGCAAATTTGATGTAACTTTTCACCTTCTCTTCCTGTACAAGTTCAAACATTTTATGAAACATTTCCTGTAAATTCAGGTACAAAATGGTTAATTCAATATTACAGCTCTGACAGAAGTTTAAGTTCATTTATTCAATCAATTGTGCAACATATATTTAATTTACTGAGCATCTTTTCTGTGCTGGTCACAAGCTGGTGACTGGGGATGCTGTGATGAAAATACTGATTGGATGATGATTCATTTAGAAAAAGAAGTGGTTGCTTACGTCAAATACTCAGCAAATTACTGTGGTTCAGTGTGGTTTGAGGTTTATGCCAGAGACTACCGGTTGCCAACAAGTATCTATTCCTTTCTTTTCTTTATGTAAAGAATTCTCATTTTAGGTGCTGGTAATGTTCTGTTTATACTTGGGTGTTTTCTTACAGAAATGTATTTAGTTTGAGAAAATTAATCAATGTACATATTTATTATAAAACTATATATAATTATAAAATATGTTATATACATAATCAAAGAAAATTAAAATTTTTAAATCTTCCTTTTTATCTGGGCATATTGTTGTTCCAATGCAAAAGACACAGGAGATGTGGGTTTGATCCCTGGGTCAGGAAGACCCCCTCAAGTGGGAAATGGCAACCCACTCCAGTATTCTTGCCTGGAAAATCCCATGGACTGAGAAGCCTGGTGGGCTGCCATCAAAGGGGTGGCAAAGGGTTGGACACAACTGAGCATGCAAATTGTTGTTCCAGCTTAAAAGATACGCTCTAGGACTCCTGTGTAGCTAGGAATATGACATGACTGAGTTCTGGCCACTGAAGTATAAACACAGATGTGAGCAGTACTGCCAGAAAATTATTTTTAATTTCTTTATTTTTAATTGGAGGATAATTGCTTTACAATGTTTGTTGGTTTCAGCCATACATCATCATGAAGCAGACATATATATATCTGTCCCCTCTCTGCTGAACCTCCCTCCTACCTCCCACTCCATCTCACCTCTATAGGTTGTCACAGAGCAGCAGTATGAACTCCGAGTCATACAGCAGATTCCCACTGGCTCTCTGTTTTACATATGGTAGTGTACATGTTCCAGTGCTACTCTCTCAATTTGTCTTACCCTCTCCTTTCACCCCTGGGTCCACAAGCCAGTAAGTCTTTTACAGGGACATACACATGTTCCTCCTCATTCTCTCCCCGACCCTAGGCCTGGGAACACATATGATGTAGAGGCTATCTGTGGTCAAGAGAACAAGAGCCACATCCGAGGGATATTCGAGGGGTTAGACAGAAGAAGCTTTGACTCAGTTTGACAACTTTTTACAAATGCTAAAACAGACTCTTGAGAGTCCCTTGGACTGCAAGGAGATCCAACCAGTCCATTCTGAAGGAGATCAGCCCTGGGATTTCTTTGGAAGGAATGGTGCTAAAGCTGAAGCTCCAGTACTCTGGCCACCTCACGGGAAGAGTTGACTCATTGGAAAAGACTCTGATGCTGGGAGGGACTGGGGGCAGGAGGAGAAGAGGACGACAGAGGATGAGATGGCTAGATGGCATCACTGACTCGATGGGCATGAGTCTGAGTGAACTCCAGGAGTTGGTGATGGACAGGGAGGCCTGGCGTGCTGTGATTCATGGGGTGGCAAAGAGTCAGACACGACTGAGCAACTGAACTGAACTGAAAACAGTCCTGACTTCTAAATTTAGTTTATGTGAGAAAGTAGCAGAGTGGTCTTGTTTTAAAATATTCTTATTTTGGATTTTTCTGTTAATTCAGCTGAAGTTAAGTTTCACTAATACAAAGTTCAAGGTAGAATTCTATTCAGTCCTTGCTTTCACATCAGGGACACTCAAATGATTATACACACATACATATACATATACACATACACATATATATATATGATTTTATGTGTATGTGTTTATAATTTTTGCAGTTGTTTTAGTCACTAAGTCATGTCCCACTCTTTGAGACCTCATGGAGTGCAACCTGCCAGGCTCTTCTGTCCAAGGGACTTCCCCAGAAGAATACTGGAGAGGGTTGCCATTTCCTTCTACAGGGGATCATCCCAACCCAGGGATCAAACTCAAGTCTCCTGCATTGCAAGTAGATTCTTTCCCACTGAGCCACCCAGGAAGCCCATGTGTGTGCATCAGTTCAGTTCAGTCACTCAGTAATGTCCCACTCTTTGCGACCCCATGAATCGCAGCATGCCAGGCTTCCCTGTCCATCACCAACCCCCAGAGTTCACTCACACTCGTGTCCATCGAGTCACTTATGCCATCCAGCCATCTCATCCTCTGTCATCCCCTTCTCCCCTTGCCCCCAATCCCTCCCAGCATCAAAGTCTTTTCCAATGAGTCAACTCTTCGTATAAGGTGGCCAGAGTACTGGAGTTTCAGCTTTAGCATCATTCCTTCCAAAGAAATTCCAGAGCCGATCTCCTTCAGAATGGACTGGTTGGATCTCCTTGCAGTCCAAGGGACTCTCAAGAGTCTTCTCCAACACCACAGTTCAAAAGCATCAATTCTTCAGCGCTCAGCCTTCTTCACAGTNACCCATTCCAGTGTTCTTGCCTGGAGAATCCGAGGGATGGGGGAGCCTGGTGGGCTGCCATCTATGGGGTTGTACAGAGTCAGACATGACTGAAGCAACTTAGCAGCAGCATATATATATATATGGTGGCAAAACATGGATCTTTATTCTGATTCAAAGTTTTCTGGGCAATTTTAAGACCTTTAGTGTTCTCTGTATATTTTAAAATCATCTTATCAATTTCTACAAAAACATATAATGGGATTTTTACTGTAAGATATTGAATATTTTACTGTAAGGTATTGAATCTAGATTCAATTTTGAGATAAATGATTGGTTATATGTGTTTCAGACTCTTGATCTCATCTCTCTTTTATTGGAACCCATCTGCCCACAAGGAAAAATACATCTTATATCACCCTCTGTGCCCTAAATTTACTTGAGGAGTTTTATACACGTGGGACAGTCTTTAAATTGTCTGCTTATATCTATGACTGAATAATTCCATTTCACATATGGAATATCAAAGTTATTTGCTCATACGCCTAAGCCAGTAGATCTATCAATAATAAAGCTGACAGCTCACTTTCTACATCTTAATTATTTTTTCTACCTCTCAACTCTAACATCAAATGGAAAATAGTCATTAAGGACATCTTCAGTTAGATACACCTTGACAAGCCAATAAAATAACCAGAATTACAATTCCTTCTAATAATGCTTGCTTTGCTTAAATTTAAATTTAGATTACCTGGGCTAATAAAATAGAAGCAATACTAAAATTTGCATTTGATATTTTGATCAGTCACATTCATAAGGATACATCTTACAAGGAGAGAATATTGAGGGATTGACAATTATTGAGCATCACATTTATTCCTCATTGCAGATTTCTGGGGTACTATTATTCCCACTAAGTAGGGAAACATCATTTTAGAGGTTAAGTAACCAGAGGTTTGAACTTATACACTTATATAGCACCCTCAGAAAAGACATAATCAACTTTTCATGTAAAGTGCTTACAATCTTTAAGTGTTTTCACATATATTTTATATGCTATTAGGAATTATATTATAAAGATGTCAGGCAGTTAGCCTCAGCTTACAGAGGGAAGAACTGAGGCTCAATAGATTATCTTATTTACAAAACAGAAAATGAGACACCAATGTAAAAAACAAATGCATTGATACCAAAGAAGGAAAGGGGGCCAGGATGGATTGGGATATTGGGATTGACATGCATACACTACTATGTATAAAACAGATCACTAAAGAGAATCTTATGACAAACCTAGACAACATGTTAAAAAGCAGAGACATTATTTTGCTGACAAAGGTCCATCTAGTTAAAGCTATGGTTTTTTAACTAGTCATGTATGGATGTGAGAACTGGACCATAAGGAAATCTGAGCACTGAAGAATTGATGCTTTTGCACTGTGGTGTTGGAAAAGACTCTTGAGAGTCTCTTAGACTGCAAGGAGATCCAACCAGTCCATCCTAAAGGAAATCAATCCTGAATATTCATTAGATGGATTGATGCTGAAGCTGAAGCTTCAATACTTTGCTCTTGATGCAAAAAAAATGACTCGCTTGAAAAGACCATGATGCTGAGCAAGACTGAAGGAGGGAGGAGAAGGGGATGACAGAGGATGAGATGGTTAGATGGCATCACCAACTCAATGGACATGAGTCTGAATAAGCTCTGGGAGCTGGTGATGGATAGGGAACCCTGGCATGCTGTAGCCCCTGGGGTTGCAAAGAGTAGGGCACTACTGAGCTACTGAACTGAACTGAATAAGAATCTACTGTGTAGCACTGGGAAATCTACTCAATGCTCTGTAGTGGCCTAAATGAGAAGGAAATCCAAGGAAGAAGGGATATATGTGTGCCTGTGGCTGATTTGCTTTGTTGTACAACAGAAACTAACACAACATTGTGAAGCAACTATACATCAATTCAAACAACAACAACTGAGACTCAGAGAACTTAAGTGACTTGCTCATGGTCATGCACTCACCACCAAAATATGGTAATGGGTCTTGTTACTCACAATATCATACTCAAAAGGGGGTTATTTCTAGTCACTTTTATTACTTTGACTTTGACTGTGTGGATCACAATAAACTGGAAAATTCTGAGAGAGATGGGAATACCAGATCACCTGATCTACCTCTTGAGAAATCTGTATGCAGGTCAGGAAGCAACAGTTAGAACTGGACACGGAACAACAGACTGGTTCCAAATAGGAAAAGGAGTACATCAAGGCTGTATATTGTCACTCTGCTTATTTAACTTATATGCAGAATACATCATGAGAAATGCTGGACTGGAAGAAACACAAGCTGGAATCAAGATTGCTGGGAGAAATATCAATAACCTCAGATCTGCAGATGACACCATCCTTATGGCAGAAAGTGAAGAAGAACTAAAGAGCCTCTTGAGGAAAGTGAAAGAGGAGAGTGAAAAAGTTGGCTTAAAGCTCAACATTCAGAAAACTAAGATCATGGCATCTGGTCCCATCACTTCATGGGAACTAGATGGGGAAACAGTGGAAACAGTGTCAGAGTTTATTTTTCTGGGCTCCAAAATCACTGCAGATGGTGATTACAGCCATGAAATCAAAAGACGCTTACTCCTTGGAAGAAAAGTTATGATCAATCTAGATAGCATATTCAAAAGAAGAAACATTACTTTGCCGACTAAGATCCGTCTAGTCAAGGCTATGGTTTTTCCAGTAGTCATGTATGGATGTGAGAGTTGGACTGTGAAGAAGGCTGTGCACCAAAGAATTGATGCTTTTAAATTGTGGTGTTGGAGAAGACTCTTGAGAGTCCCTTGGANCAGAAAGTGAAGAAGAACTAAAGAGCCTCTTGAGGAAAGTGAAAGAGGAGAGTGAAAAAGTTGGCTTAAAGCTCAACATTCAGAAAACTAAGATCATGGCATCTGGTCCCATCACTTCATGGGAACTAGATGGGGAAACAGTGGAAACAGTGTCAGAGTTTATTTTTCTGGGCTCCAAAATCACTGCAGATGGTGATTACAGCCATGAAATCAAAAGACGCTTACTCCTTGGAAGAAAAGTTATGATCAATCTAGATAGCATATTCAAAAGAAGAAACATTACTTTGCCGACTAAGATCCGTCTAGTCAAGGCTATGGTTTTTCCAGTAGTCATGTATGGATGTGAGAGTTGGACTGTGAAGAAGGCTGTGCACCAAAGAATTGATGCTTTTAAATTGTGGTGTTGGAGAAGACTCTTGAGAGTCCCTTGGACTGCAAGGAGATCCAACCAGTCCATTCTGAAGGAGATCAGCTCTGGAATTTCTTTGGAAGGAATGATGCTAAAGCTGAAGCTCCAGTACCCTGGCCACCTCATGCGAAGAGTTGACTCATTGGAAAAGACTCTGATGCTGGGAGGGATTGGGGGCAGGAGGAGAAGGGGTCGACCGAGGATGAGATGGCTGGATGGCATCACTGACTCGATGGGCATGAGTCTGAGTGAACTCCAGGAGTTGGTGATGGACAGGGAAGCCTGGCGAGCTGTGATTCATGGGGTTGCAAAGAGTCGGACACGACTGAGCGACTGAACTGAACTTTATTACTTTTGACATATGGTCCTTAAGCACTTACCCTATTTTTAAACAACAATGTAGGCCAGGAGAGAACAGATACGAATATTTCCTTCACAGTTTATAGGAAAGAAGGACCCCAGTATTGATCTTCTACAATCAATATAATGGATGTTTTAGGACTGAATAGATGGAAATCTATACCAATTCATTTGGCTGTTTTGGTGCTTGTAACTAGTAGAAAATACTTGAGTAACTGTCTCATTCCAATCGCTGTAAGGCAACTGGCTCTTAACTTTGTAACTCATCATCTATGTGATATTTTTTCCTCAGCATGGATTCCATATAAATAGATAAGAATCAAATGTGGTTCTAATTATAAATCAAAGATGTCAATTTACGATAAAAGAATGAACAGTCTAATCTAGTCTAATTGGTTTTCTTGTCAACTAATCCTTACTTATCTAGTCTAAGCCCTTTAGCTTCAGTCACAAAATAATACTCTTAATCCAGATAAAATTTAATAAGAGCATAAATGAAGACAGTGTCACATGTCATGGAGAGAAGTGCCACAGAGCCTACTACATACCAGGTATTTAGTGAATAATTGTGGAATCAAATATTCCACTTTCTATTAATGTGTCCATATTCTATGAATATTTAGGTAATTGAATTCATAGTATATTGTGGGAAGTGGGTAATGAAAAAGGATCAATCAAAGATGGGCATATACTCAGAGAAAATCCTAATTTAAGAAGACCCATTCACCCCAATATTACAGCACTGTTTACAATAGAGAGGACATGGACACAACCTAAATGTTTATCGACAGACTGATGGATAAAGAATAGGTGGTACATGTATGCAACAGAATATTCCTGAGCCATAAAAAGGAACAAAACTGTGCCACTTCTAGATATGTGGATGGACCTAGAGACCTCCATACAGAGTGAAGTCAGAAAAACAAATATTGTATATTAATGCATATATGTGATATCTAGAAAAATGGTATATATGATCTTATCTGCAGAGCAGAAAGAGACACACAGACAGAGAGAACAAAAGTATGGACACCAGGTTTGAAAGGGAGAGAGGGGAAGAATGAATTGGGAGACTGGGATTCACACATATACCCTATTGATACTGTGTATAAGATAGATAACAAAAACCTACTTATTAGTTATCTATTTAATCTATAGCACAAGGAACTCTACTCAATGCTCTGGGGTGACATAAATGTGAAAGAAATCCAAAAAAGAGGGAATATATGTAAACATATGTGAATCAAGAAGCAACAGGTAGAACTGGACATGGAACAACTAACTGGTCCAAAATTGGGAAAGGAGTACAACAGGGCTGTATATTGTCACCCTGCTTATTTTATGTGTATGTAGAGTACATTACAGAGAAGGCAATAGCACCCCACTCCAGTACTCCTGTCTGGAAAATCCCATGGACGGAGGAACCTGGTGGGCTGTAGTCCATGGGGGTAAAGAAGAGTCAGACATGACTGAACGACTTCAGTTTCACTTTTCACTTTCATGCATTGGAGAAGGAAGTGGCAACCCACTCCAGTGTTCTTGCCTGGAGAATCCCAGGGACAGAGGAGCCTGGTGGGCTGCTGTCTGTGGGGTCACACAGAGTCAGACACAACTGAAGCGACTTAGCAGCAGCAGCAGCAGCAGCAGAGTACATCATGTGAAATGCTGGCTGGATGAATCACAAGCTGGAATCAAGAATGCTGGGAGAAATATCAACAACCTCAGATTTGCAGATGATACCACTCTAATGGAAGAAAGTGAAGAGGAACTAAAGAGACTCTTCATAGGGGTAAAAGAGAAGAGTGAAAAAGCTGTCTTGAAACTCAACATTCAAAAAACTAAGATAATGGCATCCAGTCCCATCACTTCATGGCAAATAGAAGAGGAAAGAGAGGAAGCAATAACAGATTTTATTCTCTTGGTCTCCAAAATCACTGAAGACTGACTGCAGCCATGAAATTAAAAGACACTTGCTCCTTGCAAGAAAATCTATGAAAAACCTGGACAGTGTATTAAAAAGCAGAGACCTCACTTTGGCAGTAAAGGTCTATATAGTCAAAGCTACGTTTTTTCCAGTAGTCATATACAGATGTGAGAGTTGGATCATAAAGAAGGCCGAGAGCCAAAGACCTGTTGATTTCAAATTGTGGTGTTAGAGAAGACTCTTCAGAGTCCTGTGGACAGCAAGGAGATCAAACCAGTCCATCCTAAAGCAAATCAATTCTGAATAGTTACTGGAAGGACTGATGCTGAAGCTGAAGCTCCAATACTTTGGCCACCTGATACAAAGAGCTGACTCATTGGAAAAGACACTGATGCTCAGAAAGATTGAAGAAAAGAGGAGAAGACACAGTAAGAGATGGTTGAATGGGATCACCGAGTCAGTGGACATGAGTTTGAGTAAACTCCGGAAGATGGTGAAGGACAGGGAAGCCTAGGGTACTGTAGTCTATGAGGTCACAAAAAGTCAACTTAGCAACTGAACAAGGTGTAGTAGAAAGAAGGTAACCCTTGGATTCAGATATATCTCAGAGCAAATCCGTTCTCTCTATTTACTGGTATTATTCGGGACAAATCAAATAATCCCTAAGAAGGTGGGTTTCTTAATGTGCAAAGTGCTGATCAGTGCTGTAACAGGAAAAGTACAAGCAATGACTAGACCTAGACCCATGACCAGGAGTGACTAACCAAACTAGGAAACTTCAAAGGAAGCATTCCAGAAAGGAAGTCATAAACAAATTCAAGAAGAATGAGTAGGGGTTACGAAGCAAAAACTGGAAAAAAGAAAATAGTAAATATTTTTCAGTCTGTACAGTCCCTGTCACAACTGTTTCATTCTGTGTTGCAGTGCAAAATCAGCCATAGACAATATGTAACGGATGGGCATTGTTGCTGTTTGTTTAGTCATTAAGTTGTGTCCGAGTCTTTGCGAACCCATGTACTGTAACCCACCAGGCTCCTCTGTTCATGAGATTTCCTAGGAAAGAATACTGGAGTGGGTTGCCATTTCCTTCTCAAGAGTGGATGGGCATGGTTCTGCTCAAATACAACTTTATTGCAAAAGCAGACAGCAGGCAGTATTTGGTCCATAGGCTATCGTTTGCTGATCCCCAGTATAAAGAATACAAGAGGAAGTCAAGCATAGAGGCTGAAAAATATTTGAAGGACATTTAGTTAATTATTAAATTCACTCATTTAGCACATCTCCAAGGAATGCATTCTATGTACCAGGAACTTCCCTAGATGCTCAGGACACAAAAGACAGAGTTCCTCTTCTGGTGATACTATAATACAGTGAATCAGAACCCTATATAACTGAGAATAGACTTAATAATAATAGCTTTGTAAGCTAAAAATCCTGAAATGCACATAAATCACCATCACTATGATAATTCAATTTCATATTCAGTATGATTACTTTATTTTGAGGCCTTTTTTAACACAATGTCAAACACATATTTACTGACCACTTGAATAGAAAGACGTAAGTTGGTGAAAGTTCCAGGAAAACAAACCTAGTGTAGAATTTAAGACCCATGCCTAGAACCCTGCTAGTCCTATAAGTGATCTCCTCTGGCACTCACAATAGCTTTTCAAGGTGGTTCTCCTTTGTCCCACTTTACAGATGCAAAAATGTGGCCTAAAGAAATTTCATCTCTTCCTGGGTGCTAGGGAGTTGCGATTTAGACTCTAAAGATGGTTGTCTTGTCCTACCTCCAAACTGCCTATTTGGAGAAAAACATGGACAAAGCAGCAGGGAGTTGGATGCTGGAGTTTCATGGCAGGGGAGTAAGCAGAGAAGTTAAGATGAGTCTGTCAGAGGCCCACAGAGAACTCAGTCCTGGGAACTGAAATCATCCTAATTGCCACTTCCTGCTTCTAATCACTTTCCCAAGAGAGCTGCCCCAGCGATTCCTGAGTGGAAGGAAGGCTGAGAGAATCTTTTAAATCCCAGCCCTTGTTATAAATTTAGACTTCAGGAGAGGAAAAGAAGAAGAAAAAAAAATGTTGGCTTAAGAAAGTAAAGTTTCCCACTCATCAGATCAAGGGCAGTGGACAGAGGAAAATAACATAAATTCAATCACTTTGCCTGCTGGCCCCAAGGCAGTGGAGCCCTAGTTTTCCCTGAAAGCTCAGCCACCCAACTTGGAGGGAATGCAGTCATGCCCAGAATTACGTAGCAACACAAGGCAGGCTTCTGTTTCTCCCTAATGAGTTGATTATATCCTGTCAGAAGAATCATAAGGCCATCAAATGTCAAGTCAATTTTCTCAAACATATTATTTTCATAGCAGCTGGGTCTGACTAAACTCTTGAAACAGAGCATCCTATTGTTACACTTTACTGGGAATGTTAAAGTGAAATTCAATTAAAAAAGAAAGAAAAAATCCTCACAGGACATATGATCCTGACTCATGCAGGTTTACAGTTCAGTATTTAGAGGCCGGTTTTATTAAGATGATCCGGTCACTTAGTTTGTAATTAACAGATCATGACAGAGGAAATAAACGTGGGATGTGTTATCTGCCCATAAGAGCCATTTGCTCAGAAGGCAGGTGGGATGTGTCTTTAGCTACTGAGTTGACTTAAGCAGAAACTTGGAATTTTCAAGGTACTGCATTCTGATCTTTATATTACCAACACATGATCCTGAATGAATCTAGTTTATCACAGTCTCAAAAGACACAAACATGATACTGAGATAAAATACTGGACTTGAGTCGCACAACTAGAGTTTCAGCCACTTATGTGCTGAATGGTCTTAAGTGAATTTATGAAATGAACACAGTAATAACTAGATGTAAGAGCTGCTGAAGGAATTGAAAAGATACATGGCACATTGATACAGAATAAATACTCAATGAATGGTAGCAATGAAAATGATGGTAGCAAGGATAATAATGACAAGTGGAAAAAGAATTTGGTAAAACATGCATCCAGGGCCCGTCAGAGAGAGGAAGAAAGCTATGAAACGTGGAGCTAAATCAATAACACAACCTCCAATTTACATTGACTGATGTTTGTATTGGACAAGGTTCTCATTCTGTAACATCAAACATCACCGTTAGGACATGTCTCCCTCCACCTAAATCCAACTATGAGCACAAAATTCTGTTGCAGATTTTCTATTTGGTTTTCACTCATTTTTATTTTTTATACAATTTGCTGATGTGGCAGGAAGAATTATGAAATGGCCCAGGAGACTTTTGGTCCCTGGTATATTCATACTTCTTATTTAGTCACTCAAACACTAATATAGGTACTGCTGTGAAAGGGTTTTGCAATTAAGATCCCATATCAACTGAATTTATGACAAAGACAAAATAAACTTTCAGTTGCTAATGGGGAAAGGGGGAGAGGAATAAATTGGGAGACTGGAATTGACATATACATATTACTACACCATAGCTGATTCATGTGAATATATGGCAAAAACCACCACAATATTGTAAAGTAATTAGCCTCCAATTAAAAAAAAAAATAGACAACTAATAGGGCCTACCATAGAGCACAGGAAATTCTACTCAATACTGCAATGACCTATACGGGAAAAGAATCTTACAAAGAATGGATATATGTATATGTATAACTGATTCACTTTGCTGTACACCAGAAAATAATGCAATGTTGTAAATCAACTATACTGCAATAAAAAAAAAAAAAAAAAAACAGACAGAGTATGAGGGTGGGCCTGACCTAAACATATGAGCCCTTTAGAAGCAGAGAGTTTTCTCCAGTTGGCAGTAGAAAACAAAGTCAGCAATTCAAGCATGCAAATAATTGGCCACACCATTACAAGCCTGCAAGGCAGGGGACCTGGGTCAATCCCTAAGTTGGAAAGATCCCCCTGGAGAAGGAAAACGGCAACCCACTCCAGTATTCTTGTCTGGAAAACCCCATGGACTGGGAGGAGCCTGGCAGGCTACAGTCCATAGGGTCACAAAGAGTCAGACACAACTGAGTGACTTCCACCCTCACTTTACTGACTTGAATATGGAAGGGGCTACCTGACAAAGAATGCAAAAGGCTTTTAGAAGCTGAGAGCTGGCAGCCATCAGGGAAACAGGAACCTGAGTTCTACAATTATTAAGAATTGAATTCTGCCAACAAGAACGAGATTGAAAGAAAGATTTTTTTCCTAGAGCCTGAAGATGAAAATTCAATCCAGCCGACATCTGAATTTCCACCTTGCAGTACCCTGGGCAGAGAACCCAGACAGTTCATGCTGGACTTCTGACCTAGAGAACTAAGAGCTAATTAATAGGTATTATGTCAAGTCCACTGATTTTGTGGTAATTTATCACACAGCAATATAAGACTAATACAAGTGGTTTGATTTCTCAGAGTCAGAAGTTATTCTAAGTTCTCTGGCCTCTGAGCAAGACTTGTTTATTCATCCAAACTCAGATAAAGAAAGACTGACAGTAACAATACCAATCACTCAAGTTAAACATGTATGAACATGTGCTCACTCTCTCAGGCTTCATCTCAAAATATCAGAATAATTGAGACAAAGTAATTTGCTGAAGTAATTCAGCAAATGCCCCCAATTTCCTTTTTCCAGTAGACATGCCATAACTTCAGTAAGTATTTATTGAACAGTTATTATATGCTGGGCTCTATGACAGACTTCAGGATGTAATTTTAGTAACAGAACCACAGATCTTAAAAGAGGTCACTGAACAGTAGGGGAAGCAGATAAGGGAAAGTATAGTCCTAGAAATCAGGAAAGGCTTCCAAGGGCAAGCAACTATTAAGCTGAAATCTGAAAAGTTACTCACTCAAATGGATGTAAAGGGAAGCAAAGGTTTTCAGGAAGCAAGAGTACCATGTGCAGACTACCAAGAGTAATGGAAGCCAGAGTCCTCTGGAAGAAGCACAAAGCATCCAACCTGGCTGAAACATGCCAGCAGTGTGGTGGGGTGCAGGAAGAAGGTAGCAGAGACCATTGGTACAGTCAGATTCTCCTAAGAAATTTGGAATTCTTCCCAAAGTCAAGAATAACCCCTGAAGATTGATAAGCAGATAAGTAACATTATCAGTCTTGCTTAAACCAAAAATCACCTTGCTAGAGTTTACATAACTCAAGTATACAGCTTGAAAGGGACCACTCAGTGCTGGAGACAATACGCCATTGTGTCAATTCAAGTGAGGTAACAAAGGATGGTGATCTGAATTCAGGCAGTGCCAGGTGGATGTTAGAAATGGAGTTTTGCAAATTATTGATTTTAGATTTTTCAAGACCTGGTTAGATGTAGGAGGAGAGGGAACATGAAGTGAGATATCTGTTTTGGGAAATAGGCTGGGTAGAAATGCCAATCAATGAGCAGAGCACCCTGGAGAAGACGATCATTCGCTTGGGGGTGGGGTGGGATTGGGGTTTAATTGGGGACATGCTGGATTTTAGGTATTCATGGGAATCTGAAAAGGATATACAGAGGAGGGAGGTGGTTTATTTGGTAGCATCAGGTGTGACTCTAGAACCTGGTTTATGTGGATCGTAAATGCCAAAACATGAATTCCCTATCAGCATCATGTATTTCTTTAATGTAATTTTTTTTCTTAACTCTTCCTTCAGATAATCAAAGTTTTTTTAACCTCTAGAAAGCATGTTTGATAAAAACTGAAATACCATGTATGCTGCCATCACAATTAGTCCTCTCCTTTCCTTTAAGGTGGATGCAAGTACATTTTAAGTGTTGTGAACACAGAAGCATTCAGAAATCCAAAAGTCTGAGAAAGCACTGATCAATATGTAGAACAGTTTCCTTTTATTAAACCTAATCTCTTTATGGTGTTAATAAGGACACCTATTACTCATATTGTGAAATTTAAATAGGGGAGATTAAAGGTAAGTAGCAGAATCAAGTTCACTCTAGAAAACAAATGATCTCATTAAAGAAGTGCTCATTTGTGTCTGCCTTCTTATAAAAATAAAAGCAACATCATTCCACAGTGACTAGCAAAATAGGGACCAATAATCTTCCATTAGAGAAATTCTAATTAGGTTTTATTTTACATAGTTATTTACTAAACAAATATTATCATTTGAAGTATTTAGTAAACAATGACAGGTGTATCAGAATATAATTGGCGCTCTGTTCGTGGAAGCAAGCCTTCAAGATAGCACCGAAGAAAGACAAGAAGCCTAAGAAGTCAACCTGGAAGTTTAATTTGGATCTTACTCATCCAGTAGACTTGGAGAAGGAAATGGCAGCCCACTGCAGTACTCTTGCCTGGAAAATCCCATGGATGGAGGGGCCTGGTAGGCTGCAGTCCATGGGGTCGCTAAGAGTCAGACACGACTGAGCGACTTCACTTTTACTTTTCACTTTCATGCATCAGAGAAGGAAATGGCAACCCACTCCAGTATTCTTGCCTGGAGAATCCCAGGGATGGGGGAGGCTGGTGGGCTGCCGTCTATGGGGTCACACAGAGTTGGACACAACTGAAGCGACTTAGCAGCAGCAGCAGCAGCAGCATCCAGTAGAAGACCCATCTATGTTTTTGATTCTGGAAATTTTGAACAGTTTCTGCAGGAAAAGGTTAAAGTGAATGGAAAGACTGGCAAACTTGGGAATGTCATTCACACCAAAAGCTTCAAGAATAAAATCGTGGTCATTTCTAAGAAATGGTATTTGAAGTATCTTGCCAAGAATTACCTTAAAAAGAACAATTTTCTTGATTGGCTTCATGTGATTGCACCTGACAAGGAGACCTACGAGCTTCTTTACTTCCAGATTAGTCAAGATAAAGGTGAATCTGAGTCTGAGGACTAGATGAAGCCGTCCTTTATAGGGCTTTGCTTGCTAATAAAACAAATCAATCATACAAAAGAAAGAAACATCTTGAAATGGACCTTTAGCTTATCAGTGAATGAAAAACATTACTCTGTATGTTAAGCACTCATCTCTTTTATTTAAGTGTATGTTATATGGTGCTGGCTTTCCTTTAATACTTTTAAAACTTTTATTAGTGTAGTTGATTTACAATGTTGTGTTAGTTTCAGGCGTACAGCAAAGTGAGTGAGTTATACATATATCCACTTGTTCTTTTGTCATACAGACTATTACAGAGTATTGAGTAGGGTTCTCTGTGCTATACAGCAGCTTTTTTACTTATCTAGTTTATGTATGCTAAGTCACTTCATCCATGTCTGACTCTTTGCAAGAGAGTGGACTATAGCCCACCAGGCTTCTCTGTCCATGGGATTCTCCAGGCAAGAATACTGGAGTGGGTTGCCATTTCCTACTGTTTTATGTATAAGTAAGTAAAGTCACTCAGTTGTGTCCAACTCTTTGTGACCCTGTAGACTGCAGCCCACCAGGCTCCTCAGTCCATGGGATTCTCCAAGCAAAAATACTGGAGTGGGTTGCCATTTCCTTCTCCAGGGGATCTTCCTGACCCAGGGATCGAACCTGGGTCTCCCACATTGGAGGCAGACGCTTTAACCTCTGAGCCACCATGTATATGTAAATATCAATATCCCAATGTATTCCTCTCTCCTGTATCCCCTGGTAACCATAAGTTTCCTACATCCAACTTCAGTTTTGTAAATAAGCTAGTGGAATTTCTTTCAGGATTTCTGTAATGTACTGATTTTACAAATATCTTCAAGTTAAAGTATATAGCAACAAAAATGAAGCTCAATTTTGGAGATAACTATATAATAAAATATTTAAATTCTGTCCGGAAAAAAAGAATATCATTGGTGATAAAACTGTGAATATTAGGGTGAAATAGACTTGGGTTTGCAATTTAGTTACAATATTCATGATATATGGAAACTTGAATGAGTTATATATTCTTTCTAGATAGTGGTTTTTCCTCACCTCAGGATTAGGAGAATACTAGAATTCATACAGCTGACATCAGCATTGTTTAAAATAAAATATGGAAAGAACTTTACTCATAGAAAGAACTTTTGAAAGTGGCACATTCACTTGATAAATATTGGCCACTTATCCTTTTTATCATGTTATATTAATTCCCTTTTTGAAGGGCTTCTAACATCTGTTATTATCCTCATTAGCTACTATTCTATAATTCTGCATCACCAGACTTATATACATGGAGATTTAAACATTTGCAGTCCAAATAGAAAATAAAGTAGAAAAATTATGTAACATTTTAATTGATCAGCCATATATTCCAAATTGTTTTTTTTAATTGTATCTTTATTTTTTTAATCTTTTTTATTTTTATATTTATCTACAAAACTAGGTGTGAAACCAGATTTTTTTTTTGAAAATTTAGTTAAGTTTTTATTTTGAAATAATTGTAGATTCCTATGCAATTGTAAGAAATAATACAGAAATAACACAGGAAGAGACTACTTTGGAGTACCTTTACTCAGTCTACTTCAGTTCACAGTACTCTTTCTTTAACCTCTGGGAACCTCTAGTTGACTCTCCAGGTTCACAATTTTTTAATTTTAAGAATATTGTATAAATGGAATTGTACAATAGATAACCTTTTGGAATTAGCTTTTTTACTCAACATAATTATCTGGAACTTTATCCAGATTTTTGAGTGTATCAGTTGTTTGCTTCTTTTCATTGATGAGTAGAGCTTTCCAGGTGGTACCAGTGGTAAAGAATGCACCTGCCAATGCAGGAGACACAGAACTGATCTTTCCATCTCAAGTCACACTGAGCCACTCTAATATGATAGACATCCACATGAACCACCTTATGTATGCATGTTTGTATGTTGTTGTTGTTGTTCAGTCACCCAGTCGTGTCCAACTCTTTGTGACTCCAGGCCTCACTGACTCCATGGACTGCAGTACACCAGGCTTCCCTATCCTTCACCATCTCCCGGAGTTTGCTCAAACTCATGTCCGTTGAGTCGGTGATACCATCCAACCATTTCATCCTTTGGCAGCACATTCTCCTTTTGCCTGCGATCTTTCCCAGCATCAAGGTCTTCCCCAATGAGTTGGCTCTTCGCATCAGATAGCCAAAGTATTGGAGCTTCAACTTCAGCATCAGCCCTTCCAATGAATATTCAGGGTTAATTTCCTTTAGGACCAACTGATTTGATCTTTTGCAGTCCAAGGAACTCTCGAGTCTTCTCCACCACCACAGTTCAAAAAGCATCAATTCTTCAGTGTTCAGTCTTCTTCATGGTCCAATTCTCACACCCATACATGACTACTGGAAAAACCATAGCTTTGACTACATAGAAATTTGTTGCAAAATGATGTCTCTGCTGTTTAATATGCTATCTAGGTTTGTCATAACTTTTCATCCAAAGAGCAAGTGTCTTTTAATTTCATGGCCGCGGTCACTGTCCACAGTGATTTTGGAGCCCAAAAAAATTAAGTCTGTCTCTGTTTCCATTGTTTTCCCATCTATTTTCCATGAAGTGACAGGACCAGATGCCATGATCTTGGTTTTTTTAATTTTGAATTTTAAGCCAGCTTTTTCACTCTCCCCTTTCACCCTTATCAAGAGGCTCTTTAGTTCTTCTTCACCTTCTGCCATAAGAGTGATGTCATCTGTACATCTGAGGTTACTGATATTTCTTCTGTCAATCTTGATTTCAGTTTGTGCTTCATCCAGCTCAGCATTTTACATTATGTACTCTACATATAAGTTAAATAAGCAGGGTGACAATATACAGCCTTGATGTACCCCTTTCCCAATTTTGAACCAGTTTGTTGTTCCATGTTTGATTTTAACTGTTGCTTCTTGACCTGCATACAGGTTTCCCAGGAGGGAGGTAAGGTGGTCTGGTATTCCCATCTCTTGAAGAATTTTCCTCAGTTTGTCATATGTTTGTATGTGTGTATGTGCTATTTATATGTACTTTTTTAAACTGGTAAACTTACCAACTATTTCACTTCTCAATCTCCAACACCTGTCCTTTGGCTTCAACAATGTCCAGGATGTGTGTTGTCAATAACCTAAAACATTTATCTGAAGCACAATAATCCAAGGTATTTACTAGAGCTCTAAACTAACATATATAACTTTAAATATTACAATTTGTATAAAACCATGGTATCAAAATAGTCTTCAAGTCTTGAACAAAGACAGTTCTAGTATAGATAACATTTATTGAGTGCTTTACCATAAGCTGGGAACCGTGCTTTACACACAAGTGTTTTACATGCTTTTACTCCTCAATACCACTTTCTGAATTGAGCATTATTATTATTGCTTTCATGGTAAGATTGACATTTAAGGAAGCCAGCAGTCTTTTAAGTTGGAAATATTTATAGAGTCTCCAATACCAGGACTCAAAAATTATTCTTCCTACCTCCAAAGCCCCTGCTCTGAAATTCACTTCATTTTATTGCCTTCCTTTCTCATCCTTAAATATGCATAATTTTTATTAATAATTCAGTATCAACTTTATGGCTTGGACTCCACTTCCAGATTCACTGAGAAATTGATTGGCCATGTCAGATAAGCAAGAGCAAGAAAGAGAAGCAGAGATCGGGGGAAACCAACGGGATTAGAGGGAAAGACTTGAACTGGACCTGCAGGGTATTTTGGCAAACAACTGTCCCAAGTCTACTCTGTGCCCAGAACACCTTTTTGCCCAAATAACCTAGATTTTGTTCTGAAACATGATGTACTCATTCCTGAGTGATTAACTGTTATTGATTAATAGCCAATCATTGTCATCTTATGCTCTACTTTTCTTGCCACCAATATAGCTGTGGTTCAAATTCTAGCTCGTGAAATGTAAGAAGCTTTCTGGGGGGTTGAAAAAAAAGACTTTTGTTTTCCTGATTTCAAAAACAAAGTCATAATCATTTCTTCCCACCATCTTAAATACAAAAATGATGTCTGGAGCTACAGTAACCACCTGAGCCCATTTGAGAAAAGCCAAGTAAATTATAATTGAACCTCAGCATAATGGAACCATTCAACCAGCACTGTCTTCCAGTTTCTTATTACAGGAGATATCCACTATCAGTCAAATGTCCCATTCAGTTCAGTTCAGTTCAGCCGCTCAGTCATGTCTGACTATTTGCAACTCCATGAATTGCAGCACGCCAGGCCTGCCCAGAGTTCACTCAAACTCACGTCCATCGAGTCAGTGATGCCATCCAGCCATCTCATCCTCTGTCGTCTCCTTCTCCTCCTGCCCCCAATCCCTCCCACCATCAGAGTCTTTTCCAATGAGTCACCTCTTCGCATGAGGTGGCCAAAGTACTGGAGTCTCAGCTTTAGCATCATTCCTTCCAAAGAAATCCCAGGGCTGATCTCCTTCAGAATGGACTCACTGGATCTCCTTGCAGTCCAAGGGACTGTCAAAAGTCTTCTCCAACACCACAGTTCAAAAGCATCAATTCTTCAGTACTCAGCTTTCTTCACAGTCCAACTCTCACATCCATACATAACTACTGGAAAAACCATAGCCTTGACTATTTAAAGTTATGTATGTTAGTTTAGAGCTCTAGTAAATACCTTAGATGGACCTTTGTTGGCAAAATAATGTCTCTGCTTTTGAATATCCTATTCAAAGACATTTGTCTCTAATAAAAAGATATAAGCTATGGATAAATACAGAGATATAAGTATTTATATTATAAGACTTCACAAGCAAACAAAAGTAAAGGATTTATAGTTATTTTACTGTTTAATGCCTTGTTCTGGTTGCTTTTCCTGCCATATTTAAATGGCTTTCCTAAGTATGGTGATATGTTCCTGGAGAGACAAAGTTTAGTTCTATAAATGACCCAATACCAGATATACTCAGCTTCATATTTTCAAGCTACAACTCTGCCTCAAAAAAGCACATAGCTACATACCTCAGAGCACTGAATGATGGCAGAACCAACCAAAGGCTTAGTGGAAAACTCACTCTGCTTCTTCATATGCATCTAATTCACTGCCCCTTGGTACCTCAGCAAGTAAGAGACACAATAAAATTTCAGTGTAATAGACCCAGCTCATAAAGTTTCCATTTCTACCAGGACTTTTCCTAACATAAAACTGGACACCCCAGCAGCACATTTGCTGTCTACAAGTGCTAAAACTGTGGTTAAAACTGAATATTAACAGCATTTCACACTTGTGCTGTCATCTGGATTATATAACAATGTGTGGATTTTATAAACAGCAACTGCTCGTTTTTGTGGTTGGCTTTTTACTGGATGTGCCCAAGAGCCATGTGACTGTATGAGGTGGAAACAATGAGATCAGGCAGAAGTGAGAAGTGGCATTCCATGGCACAGGCAAAACCAAGCTCTTCAGGAACTTACAGAAGAAATGGCTACCTGAAAAGTCCTCACACTCCCAAACTGTGGTCAAAACACTACAAAAATCTAAATANAATTAGTAATTCTATGAAGAGATGAAGCCAAAACAAGGAAAATAAAGTACCTCTTATTCTTTGAAGCAGTGGGAGGTAAAATAATACAATATGTTATCCTTAGAAAGGGATTTTCAAAATGTTTTCATTGGAGTTCTAGGAATTTCAAGACATTCCTGGACACTGCCTGTCTACCTCAGACAGATGTCCAGCAATATCATATATTCTAGACACACATTTCTTAAAGAAAGTAAAGAAATGGAAGCAGACTGTGTTTATGGAGGAGACCCAGGAATTGTGTCCTACAGGTCCAAGCAAAGGCAAAGAATAACGTGCTGGTTTTAGAGGTTTATTGATACACATGGAACCAACTAAAACCAAATCAACACAAGTTTTGCTTATACAAATAAACCCCTACTGGGTATGCATGTAATGGACCGGTGGTGCTCTTTGGCAATCTATATTCAGGTCAACCAGGATGAATAATAGTTCATGAGGAAGAAATCCTATGATGGTGATACATCTTTTGAGCTTAGAACTGAAACAACTGGAAAATTCTCAGACATTAAAATTTATTTTCTAATACCTTATCAAGTTTGAACGTTTGTTCTTAAGTCTTGGTTTAAATGTGAAGAAAGAATACAATACAATACTTACAATAAGAGTAGAAATACTAGTCCAAAGCCTGGGGAATGGGACAAGCACAATAATGTTAACTGAATGAATAAATTAATGATGAATTAAATCAACTTACCTATAGGGAAAGTGTTATTCTTTCCTTGAAATTCACTGAGAACGCCTCGTAACTGTGGCAAGCATACGTAGCTTCATAAACACTGACTTTTGAACTATGAACCTTCCAAGATGTCACAGAAGTGATTTTTGCATTACTTGAAGAAGCCTAGGGGTCTAGGAGGTGTGGTTGGTTGGTTGTTTTTTAATGCTGATTAAAGATTTAAACTTAATTTAAACTTTTCAAAGAATCCATTGTTTTTTTAATATTTCATGAATTTGCAACTCTAAGTAAAATTTCAACATAGAAATATTTATGTCTTAAAAGATAACAGTCACCATCCTAAGATCCTTGAGCACATGTGTGATAACTGGAGAATCTCATTAATGGGGTAAAGAGGGAATTTGCAAGAGGAATGAGGGTACTATAATCACAAGTAAAACCTTAAGCAGCTCAACCAGCACACACGCTAAGCCCTCTTTTCTACAAAAAGCAGGTAAGGCCTGGGAATTTTAGACTGTCCAAAAGATGCAGTTCAGTTACTCTTCCAGGTCTATGGGTGTTGAAAGCCACATAGCGATATGTGGCGGTGGCGTATATCACATACCTGAAGCCTGTGGCAGGAATTAGCCCTTAGGCTTGAGTACAGCTTATTCAATGAAACTAGAAGAATTGCTTCTGAAACTAATTATAGCCACGACATGCTATTATCATTAAATTTTTAGCCATTTATCTGTAAACTCGTGAAGCTTGGTCCCAGTCAATTGCATGAGTGAATGAGAACAAATATCCGGATACCATACTCTACCTACTATGGCTTTACTAGAACAACTGTGTGTCCACATGAATTGCCTTTTGAATCGTGGTGGGCCTGCTGAGAATTAGGTTGGGGAGTGAGAGGCATTTTGCCTCCTTACACATCAAGGTTCTCACAATATTTAGCTTTTAATAAAGTAAGGAAAATTAAACCACAACATGAGTAAAACTTCTGTAGAATTTTTATTTAAAAAGTGATCATATTTTCATTTTTATGGAAAAAGAAGCTATTTAATGCCTTATGGGTCCCACACAAAAATAGGCAGAATCCTGCAGTGAACACTGTAACAACTTGCAATTTGATATTTACTGAGCACAGAAACATGTTGGACACTGCCTACTGACTGCATTAGATGAAGCTTTTGCTTAGAGAGGTTATAAAATAAGTTAACACACACTTTAAGAGGAAAGAGCTACATGTCCATGATTCAGTATACCCATTGTCCAAGCAGAAAACGGCTCTTATTTTTCCTACCGAGTTCTGTGTTTTATAACAAAATATCAAATCCTATTTTGAATTTTATATTAAGTGTATTAAGATTAATGGCACACGTTAGATGACCATGAAATAAGATTCAGTCACGTTTCGTCAAGGTGTCCCAGATGAGTAGTTACGTGTTTAGAAAATACTGGGTGAGTACGTGTTTAAATTAAGGAATAAAATTTTTGACTCCTTTTCATTTAGCTTTATCCTCAAAAAGATCTTAGATGAACTTCATAATTTAAAAGGTGCCAACACATGTAGGCTTCCCTGGTGGCTCAGACGGTAAAGCGTCTGCCTGCAATGTGGGAGACCTGGGTTCGATTCCTGGGTTGGGAAGATCCCCTGGAGAAGGAAATGACAATCCACTCCAGCATTCTTGCCTGGAAAATCCCATGGACGGAGGAGCCTGAAAGGCTACAGTCCATGGGGTTGCAAGGAGTCAGACACAACTGAGCAACTTCACTACTGCACTAAACACACATTATTGTGTAAATGTAGTCATATACGTACATCCCTCTTGTGTCTGAAAGACAAGATTTAATTATTTTTTAAGATCTTCACAACTCAACCATTTAACTGAATTGATTATAAAACACATTATGCTGAAATATGCAAAAGTTTCCTAACCAATGTTTCCATATTCAGAATATACAATGTACTATAGGAATGTGCATAGAATGTGAACTTAGGAAAGGTGTGGGAAATTAATAAACGAAAATGATTCTGGTTTAATTCCATTTCAAATATAAAAGTTACTAAAGAGGTATTATATACTGAACATCATGTAATACACTAGGAATCCAAGCTGTGATGAAATTGTGAACCGATGATATCAATAAAGTCATGACTGTCAAGCAATGAACAACTCAGTCACTCTGCAAAGAGAATACTAAGGGTCTCTAAGGACTGTGTTCCTGAGGTTAAATTCTTTAAAAAAGGTAGAGGCACTTGCCTCCCTCAATGCTGATAGGAAGTTTGATTTTAAAAACTCTGTTTACTGTGTATTCATCAAAGAAAAATGAAAATTGAAAAAATTTTATAAAGACCTATACTCACTACCTTGGTTCTATTCCACTTGCTCTGCTTTTAAACTATCAAACTGTTCTTTTTAGTATTCACTTATTATATCGTTTTTTGAGTCCATTTAAATTAAAAACAATAGAGCAATCATCCATAAACACTTAAGCACTGTGTCACTAAATAGATCTATATTTGTTCATGGTATTTTTTGATACAAAATCAAAATAGAGTAAAATTCTTGAGTATATATTCCCAGTAAAAAGTTTTGAAGATACCCAACACTAATATCAGTTCAGTTCAGTTCAGTCGCTCAGTCATGTCTGACTCTTTGCGACCCCATGAATCGCAGCACGCCAGGCCTCCCTGTCCTTCTTCACTCAGACTCACGCCCATCGAGTCAGTGATGCCATCCAGCCATCTCATCCTCGGTCATCCCCTTCTCCTCCTGCCCCTAGCATCAGAGTCTTTTCCAAAAATTCTCCCTTTTACCAGTTTCTGCCCTAATGCCCACAAATGGCTGTTCTGATAATTTCCCAAGATAAATTTTGCCCGTTCCAGGATATCATAAACATGGAATTATAGAGTGCAACTTATTTTGTGTGAAGCATAATTTACTTAGAATAGCATCTTCTAGATTCATCCATGTTTTTGCTTATATCAATATGTTCTTTCTTTTTTTTCTTTTTTTTTTTTTTTGCTGAGAGAGTATGGATATCAAAAAACTAGTTTTTGCACCATTTTTCTGATGAATATCTGGGTTGATTTTTATTACAGCTATTAGAGATTAAACTGCCATGGAACTCCTTATACAAGTCTTTTTATACATACATGCATTTCTAGCGTGACTATGTCATTTTGTGTTCATTCCACAATGCATGAGTGATCCAGTTTCTCCACATTCTCAATACACTAAAAAATAAGTTAGCTATTCTGGCTGCCTCTGAATGTCATTTCTAAACAATAGTCTGACTTTTGATATTGCTCAATTCTATTGGCATTCTATTGACCACCATCAATTCAGTTCAGTTCAGTTGCTCAGTCGTGTCCGACTCTTTGCGACCCCATGAATCACAGCACGCCAGGCCTCCCTGTCCATCATCATCTCTGGAGTTTACGCAAACTCACGTCCATCAAGTCAATGATGCCATAAAACCATCTCATCCTCTGCCAACCCCTTTTCCTCCTGCCCCCAATCCCTCCCAGCAGCAGGGTCTTTTCCAGTGAGTCAACTCTTTGCATGAGGTGGCCAAAGTACTGCAGTTTCACCTTCAGCATCATTCCTTCCAAACAACACCCAGAGCTGATTTCTTTTAGAATGGACTGGTTGGATCTCCTTGCAGTGCAGGCCAAGGGACTCTCAAGAGTCTTCTCCAACACTACAGTTCAAAAGCATCAATTTTTTGGCACTCAGCTTTCTTCACAGTCCAATTCTCGCATTCATACATGACCACTGGAAAAACCATAGCCTTGACTAGACAGACCTTTGTTGGCAAAGTAATGTCTCTGCTTTTCAATATGCTATCTAGGTTGGTCATAACTTTCCTTCCAAGGAGTAAGCGTCTTTTAATTTCATGGCTGCAGGCACCATCTGCAGTGATTTTGGAGCCCCCCAAAATAAAGTCGGACACTGTTTCCACTGTTTTCCCATCTCTTTGCCGTGAAGTGATGGGACTGGATGCCATGATCTTCGTTTTCTGAATGTTGAGCTTTAAGCCAACTTTTTCACTCTCCTCTTTCACTTTCATCAAGAGGCTCTTTAGTTCCTCTTCACTTTCTGCCATAAGGGTGGTGTCATCTGCATATCTGAGGTTATTGATATTTCTCCCAGCAATCTTGATTCCAGCTTGTGTTTCTTCCAGTCCAGCGTTTCTCATGATGTATTCTGCATATAAGTTAAATAAGCAGGGTGACAATATACAGCCTTGACGTACTCCTTTTCCTATTTGGAACCAGTCTGTTGTTCCATGTCCAGTTCTAACTGTTGCTTCTTGACCTGCATACAGATTTCTCAAGAGGCAGGTCAGGTGGTCTGGTATTCCCATCTCTCTCAGAATTTTCCACAGTTTATTGTGATCCACACAGTCAAAGGCTTTGGCATAGTCAATAAAGCAGAAATAGATGTTTTTCTGGAACTCTCTTGCTTTTTCCATGATCCAGCGGATGTTGGCAATTTGATCTCTGGTTCCTCTGCCTTTTCTAAAACCAACTTAAGCATCAGGAAGTTCACAGTTCACGTATTGCTGAAGCCTGGCTTGGAGAATTTTGAGCATTACTTTACTAGCGTGTGAGATGAGTGCAATTGTGCGGTAGTTTGAGCATTCTTTAGCATTGCCTTTCTTTGTGATTGGAATCTAGAGAGCATATTAAAAAGCAGAGACATCATTTTGCCAACAAAGGTCTGTCTAGTCAAAGCTATGTTTTTTCCAGTCACCATGTATGGATGTGAGAGTTGGAGTATAAAGAAAGCTGAGTGGCAGAGAATTGATGCTTTTGAACTGTGGTGTGTGAGAAGACTCTTGAGAGTCCCTTGGACTGCAAGGAGATTCAACCAGTCCATCCTAAAGGAAATCAAACCTGAATATTCATTGGAAGGACTGATGCTGAAGCTGAAGCTCCAGTACTTTGGCCACTTGATGTGAAGAATTGACTCATTTGAAAAAAGACCCTGATGCTGGGAACGATTGACGGCGGGAGAAGGGGACAACAGAGGATGAGATGGTTGGATGGCAGCACTCAATGAACATGAGTTGAGTAAACTCCAGCAGTTGGTGATGGAAAGGGAAGCCTGTCCTGCTGCTGTCCTTTGAGTCACAAAGAGTCAGACATGACTGAGCGACTGAACTGAACTGAGCACCTCTCCACTTTGAAATTGCATATTCATTCTGTGACTATATGTTACATTATTTGCTTATTGTTACACCTACTACTACCACTAGAGGGCAGGAATCTTGTCTATCTTCCCCACTGTATTGCTTCTGCCTACTGTATAACACCCAATGAAAGTAAAAGTGAAAGTTGCTCAGTAGTGTCCAACTCTTTGGGATCCCATGGACTGTATAGTTCGTGGAATTCTCCAGGACAGATTACTGGAGTGGGTTGCCATGCCCTCTTCCAGGGGATTTTCCCAACCAAGGGATTGAACCAAGGTCTCCCATATTGCAGGTGGATTCTTTACCAGCTGAGCCACCAGGGAAGCCCATAACACCTAACAGAAATGCATAATTATTTAATGCTAATCCAGTGTTCTTGCCTGGAGAATCCCAGGGACGGGGGAGCCTGGTGGGCTGCTGTCTATGGGGTCGCACAGGGTCAGACACGACTGAAGCGACTTAGCAGCAGCAGCAGCAATATCCTTTCTAAATGTGTTTATATCTTGAAAATGCAATTAATAAATATATGATTTATATTGAAAGTTCCAAAAATAAGTGCTTAAAAATCGTGTCAGAGAGTATGCTATAATATTTTTGTGCATTGGCTAAACTCATTTTTATCACATATACAAGAGTTAGAAAGGCCTGAGTTAACTCCTGCTGGGTTTTTAAATATCAGAGAAAGTTATATTCTTCCTCAAAAGAGAATCTTTTCTTCTTTAAAACATTTCTAGAAAAAACCATTTTTTAAAGCTTTAAAAATCAAATCTTTACTACCGATAAAAATAACTCCTTTCTATAATTTCATGTTGTATAACTCTGGTAGAAAATTTTTAGAGTAATTCAATATCCTTTATTTCAGACACAGTTCAGAAAAAGTTCCCCCAAGAAGGACTTAAATCATACTTAAAAATTTTCAATGAAAAAGATTGAATCATCTGTGTATTACTCCCCATTCTCAATTTGTGTTCCATTATACACATATTTGATTCTGTCAGTGCCTTGCCCCTGTGTTCTTGCCCTACTCTACCACAAGGCAGGTTCTTCTTAGCACATGTCTTTTGGCCTGAGTAACTGCCCTTGCTGGTAACGTCTCTTTGCCATTTATATAACAGACTAGCGCTGCTAGAGAATGAACTCTGAATGCTGTGCTCTTACAGGGACTGATGGCAGTGGTGTAAGAACGTTGGCTCTCAGAGCTCTCCCAGCAGGATTAAGCTCTAGGAACCAACAGTGCACAACTGCTTGGAAAAAAGCACTTTATTAGCTGCCTTACTTTCTCTCTCTTACTTTCTAATCCTAACAACTGATGCTTTATGGAATCACCTCCAAAATAAATAACTTGGATTTTAGTCCTTTTCTCAGGGTCTCCTTCTGGGAGACCCAAATGTAGAATAAAAATCCCTATTTGAATTAGAAAAAAGGATAGCAGTTTTTGCTATCCAAATATTCCTAATTCTCATGACTGTAGCACAGAGAAGCTAATTAATGAGCTGGACCCTGCCAGGTACAAACAGAAAGCAGTGTTGTTATTTTTCTCCCTCACTACAAACCTATTGAATTTATTTTGCCAGTTCTTCCTCCTCTCTACATAAAAGTTTGTGAAATTCTCATAACTCTTGTGTTCACTTTCAAGTTTAATAAACAGTGTCATATTTAATATTAAAGTCTGTGATTTTTGCAACACTAACTAGAAATTTATTAGGCTCAGAAATAAGCATTAGAGAAAGGGAGAAACATTTTTTAGCTCTTTATCTGCTATCTGGGAGCAAAATTTGCCACCCCAAGATATCATTCCTCGTAGTTGCAGCTTGCTCTGCTCACTGTACAGCAGGCCAATGAGTCTGAGAGACAAGGGGCTGATGCAAGGAAAACAACTTTGTTCAGAAAGCTGGCAGACTGAGAAGATGGCGGACTAATGTCTCAAAATAAACATATTGTTGGGGCCTGGTGCCAGGTTCTTTTACAGAACCAGAGAGAGAAGCCGTGAGGAGCTGAAGACAAAATAGAGAGGGAGAGGCGGTGAGGAAGCAGAGTGAAAAGGGTCATCAGTCTTGCAAAGCATCTCCGAGAACGGCCAGCATCACGGAAGGCATGTGTTCATCTCTTCTTTCTTGCAGCTATTCACAGGTGGGCAGGGACTGATTAGCTCTCTGTGAGCTGAATGAAGGTACTTTAGCAGTTGGGCAGCGGAGTGAGTTCCTCTGAGGCAGGTCATCATGTATGATTAAAATAACAACCGCAATGTAAAGCAAGGCAAACAAACAGTTCCGACATGGAGTCGGAATTCTTTCTTCTCTGAAACAATATGTCTCCTTGGCATGTTAAGTATTTTAAACTGGTTATTTTCTAAGAAACAATAGGCATGGGAAAACAACTCTGAAAACTAAGTATGGGTTGCTGCTGCTGCTGCTGCTGCTAAATCGCTTCAGTCGTGTCCGACTCTGTGTGACCCCAGAGACGGCAGCCCACCAGGCTCCCCTATCCCTGGGATTCTCTAGGCAAGAATACTGGAGTGGGTTGCCATTTAATATATATATATATATATATATATATATATTTATATAGATAGACAGATAGAGATAGATATATCTATAGATATATCTACATTTTCAAGGGAAATCATTTCGTAAGGGTATTCCCACACTGTACCAGGAAGAGGTTGACCAAATCCCTAGGAACATATCAACGTAAAGCCTTTGACTTAAATCTTCATAAAAACCTTACCCTTGTTTACTGGGCTTTTCTTGATAACCTCCCATAACTGCCTCCTCCACCTTCAACATCCTCGTTTGTCTTTAGCTGGAGGATGCTATTTAAGGTGAGGACTTTGGCCATTTTGGAGAGTTACTGCATTTTCCTGGGCCTCTTCCATGTATGAAGCGAAAGGGAAAGTGTCATTTGTTCAGTCGTTTCTGACTCTGCAACTTCACGGACTGGAGCTGACCAGGTTCCTCTGACAACGGATTCTCCCAACAAGAATCCTCAAGTGGGTGGCCATTCCCTTCTCCAGGGGATCTTCCCAACCCAAGGATCAAACCCTAGTCTCCTGCACTGCAGACAGATTCTCTACTATCCAAGCCCTTGGAGAAGGCTTCTTCCATATATACATACTATTCAACAGTTATTTGATATGTTTCTTGTTTATCTGTCTCGTTCAGTTTACTTCTTAGACCAGCCAGAGGGATCTAAGAGAGTAAGGAGAAACTTCTTCCTCCCAGCCACCATATTTCTCATCTCCTCACCTTCCTCCTCCTCCTCCAGTCACCGTGCTGCCTCTGGCTCCTCAGGGTTGGAGCAGAGAAAGAAGAGAGAGGACACGGACAGAATGCTATAATCCAGAAGGGTGTGGCTGATGCCAAAATGCTGGCTCTTTCTCTACTTGGCGTTACGGAGGGTAGGAAATTGCCCCATCTTTGCTGCAGATCTTGCTTAGTACTAGGGCCTGTAGTTAAGAACGTAGTCCCCAGATGGAACTTTCCACCTTTGTTGGCTGCTTCTGCATTGGCCAATACACCCCTGCCTCTTTCAGCCAGGATCATCTTTCCTCAAGAAGAGAGCCCTTGGGTTTTTCAAGGCTAAATAGCTTCTAGAGCTCCATGAAGTCTCAGGCATCCCTGCCTATGGTCAGTGAAAATTGAATTTGCTCCCAGCAAAGCCCCCTCTGCAAGCCCACCAGTCAGGCAGCTATAGGCAGCCTAGTCCCTTGGAACCAGACTTCTCCAAGAAAGGGTCAGCACCAAGCCTGTTCCCCCAACTCTAACAAACCAGTTCAAGTACTAAGGGTGTCGGGGGAGCTTGTGATTCCCTCCATTCTATCTCACTGCAACAAAAATCTGAAACAGCGTATCAGCGTTACAGTTTACGGCTCCGGCTCCGTTACTCTTCATAGTTTTATTTGCGAAACAAAGTATACCCTTGAGGCTGAGGGTGGGCTGTCCCCAAAGGAGAAGCCCCAGCTGGTCTTGGCTTCCTCTTTTTATATGTTTTGTCTCCTCAACCCTGAGCTTGTCCTGTGCAAAATAGGGCNCGGCTCCGTTACTCTTCATAGTTTTATTTGCGAAACAAAGTATACCCTTGAGGCTGAGGGTGGGCTGTCCCCAAAGGAGAAGCCCCAGCTGGTCTTGGCTTCCTCTTTTTATATGTTTTGTCTCCTCAACCCTGAGCTTGTCCTGTGCAAAATAGGGCCAGCCAGAAAGGAGGTGTGTTTGTTGCACCTCAGGTTCTCACTCAGGTCCGCGAATTTTTCCTTTGTTCCCTTTGTGCGGGCTTCTCCCTTTATCTTTAGCCACTGGCATTTTGGATCCCTTTTTCCTATTCTAACGACCTAACCATTGCCATACTGGTGATAAACATGGCCATGCTCCGTGAAGGGATTTCTTAGTTTCCTTAGTTGGTTTCAGATAAGGAGTAGAAAGGAGAAATGCACAACTCTTCCCACAAAGACCCATTTCTTATGATCTTTGTGCTTCCCTTTATTCTGCCGTGAGGAAGCTCATAGACAAGTGTTTATCCATCTGTCTTCTGGGTCACCCCTTAGCAAGTTCTGTACAGCTGGTCTGGTACCTCATTTTCAATTTAGTCAGTATTTAACACCCATTCTTCTAATCTTTGTGACCTCAGCTGAAATTTTGAGACAGCATAGGTCTCAAAATATATTTTATGTTTAATATGTAATGTCTCAAAATATAATCCTGCTACAGCTATAATTAAAAATTTAAATAAAGGAACTGAAATTTTTAGGGCTCACGTTAGTCCAAAATTTGTCCTACATCTTGATCATACATTCAGTTCAGTTCAGTTCAGTCATTCAGTCTTGTCTGACTCTTTGTGACCCCATGGACTACAGCGTGCCAGGCAACCTGTCCATCACCAACTCATGGAGTTTAATATCCTCTTATAATTGACTTATTTTATATGTCATTTGATCATTTTCACTAGTGACACCCAAGTTAAGAATTCAGTTTACAAATATTTTCTACCAAATGATTTTTTAGGCATTGAGACTAATTTATAAAGATTTATTGCGAGAGTATATTTATTAAAACACCTGGGCATTTGCAGTTATTTTCAAGAATTGCTAAAAAATGTCTTACATGTAAAATATACTGTGAATTCTAAAATGACAAAAGAAATATTGCATGTCATATTCTGTAAGCTCTCATTACCCAAGTTAATTACAGATTCAACATCAAATATCATTTTAAAAATCTCCCTTCTAAAATTTTCTATATTTTCAATAATGAACATATATTCAGTGTGTTTGAAATTTACTTTTAGAAATAAAAGTAGCTAAATCAGAATGCAGCTGTGTTTTAAAAAATCTTCAAAGGGTTGACATTCTTAGAGCCAGCTTTGCACTAGGCAGATTAGTGAAGTGAAGTGAAAGTTGTTCACTCCTGTCTGTCTCTTGCAACTCNAATTGCCCATGACTGTGTTCAGAAAAAATGTATGTAACATAAAAGATGAAAACATATCACAACAGAGATGAAAAAGGAAGAACAAATTCCCCAAATACTATATATGGATCACATCTTTAGGGAAGAGCCAGTGGAGGCAGAGAATTAGGTACAGATGGATAAAGTGTCCTGTGGTCTACTAAAGATCCTGTTCTAATATAAATATTAGAAGGCCCTCTTGAAAATCAATATTTTTAATGTATTGTTTTGTCAATTGGCTAATATTGACATTTAAGGAAGACATTTGAATTTGTCGAAAGAGGCAAACAGAGATACCTCTGTCACTGTAGATCTTCTAATACAACTGTGGGTTTGAGGCATAATCTCACAAAGAACTACATAAGAATACAAGAATTAGATAACAACCAAAGTTAGGCAAAAGATGTTCCAATAGAGAATGGGATTAGAAAGCAAGTGCATTGACAATACATAAGTGTTCATCGTTGTACTGGATAAAGATGAACTGCATTTAACTGTGGGGTTATAACAAAAGTAAGACACAACTGACCTCAGGACATTCTCAGTTTTCCATGGAGACAGTCTTACTGTTTCAGTAAAATATCTGTAGTGCAATCCTTTTACTTCTATTCCATCTCAAAACTTATAGTCTTCCACTCAAAGCTTATACTCATCATCTCAAGGCATCAACCTTTTCATAACATCTCACTCTTTCATTAATTCTGGACCCACACCCTATCCTCTACTCCAATATATCTCCATCATGATTCTATTTCATGGTGTCTCTCTACCCAACATTTTCAAAACTTTAGTTGTTCCTGCTATCCATCTGTTTCCCTCCATGCTACCTATTTCAAATTCCAAAGAGAAGACCACTGATGGGATATGGCCATGTTTTCAGGACAGGACACATTATGGCTTGCTTATATGCTGCAGGTTAACCCTCCCTGGATAAGTGCCCTTCCTGATCCCAGGGCTCGCCAATAAAACGGATTAGTAGTCCATGAGAAGCCACCTAGTTCTTTTGAGAATGAAATGTGATATTATAAGCCACGTGTATAGAACTGGCACCTTGCAGACTCTCAAGAAATGCTATTCCACTTTTTTCTTCCCCACCTACTAATTCTAGGGCACTGGTTATTTTCCTTTCCATCTGTGACTAGGAATCCTTTTGTGATCCAGGGACTAGAAACCTTGCACCAACTGGAACATGGCAGTCATTCAACATCTCCCCTGTCTGCTCTCACTGCGTTCATCTGACCCAATGGGAATGGAGAATTTCAGACTGCTTCATGGGTCACTCTGGAAAATTCCAAATTGAAGCTTTTTTGAGAAAGGAGACATTACCTCAGAACTTCCACATGTAGCTATTATGGAGTTTCTGTTTATGTGAATGGATATTTTCACCAGATATTGGAAAAATGCTAAAGCTCAACTGTAGTGCAGTAAAGGCAGCACATTTAGCCAATTAGCTTAAGGTATTATGAGAAATATAGTCTAATTAGACAAATGCTCCATGAGCACTGTGGCCAAAGCAAATTATTATTTCAAAAAGAGAAAAATACATAAAGAAAAAACAGATGTCTGTCATTTTCTTTTTGTCAGTGCCTTTGAAAAAACAGACTTGGTCTCAAATGAATGCCTTAAATTCCAAATGACCATTGAGAAATTAGGGAAGCCTAGTCTCTCTGCTGATTGGATGGATGAATAGATGAGTGTTCAAGATTTTTTTTTTTAATTTTTATCTACTGTGAATAAATCAGTGGAATATTAACTGAGAAGGGCTTTAGAATGCTTCTTGGAGGACAGGCATTTGAAGAAAATAATAAAGGATGAGTAATTAGAAGTGAAGTTTGGGGAAAGAATATCTTTGATTGAATAGAAAGTATAGAGAAAGGCATACAGAAAACTAAAATAAATAGAATTTTATCTCCCATGTAATGAACAGTAAAAGTACCTCTTCACTTTCACTTGTCAATAGAAAGAAGACTTTTTTCCAAAAGAAATCAGAAAACTTCAAAAAGTACATAAAATGTATTTTTAGTAAACAATATTTTCTTATTAATTTATGGACCATTTATTTTTTTAAAATATATTTATTTTGTATAAAAGCAATGAGCATACACTTGATTTGAAACTAGCAAAGTTCTATAACCTAAAATATATTTCTTATTGTCCATGCTGCTGCTGCTGCTAAGTCGCTTCAGTCGTGTCTGACTCTGAGACCCCACAGACGGCAGCCCACCAGGCTCCGCCATCCCTGGGATTCTCCAGGCAAGATCACTGGAGTGGGTTGCCATTTCTTTCTCCATTATTGTCCATATGTTTCTACTATTCTTATTCATACAAATATATTTTTATTTAATTACCATAGTATATTTGATATTTCATTTTAACATTATTTTGTAAATGGTTTACCATTATCTTTATAATTATTATGTTTAATTATTCATAACACTTTATTGAACGGAGAAATCATAACTTACTGAGTTGTACCATTTAAATGTTTCAATGTTTTTGTCATCATATATAAGTTTACAAAGAATAATCTCTATTAATATGCCCTTTTTATTTCAATTAGCTTCTTTCTTTAGGATAAATTCTCAGAAGTGACATTACTAGATCAGAGGACACAATCTTTATTACTGTGGTTCTTGATGCATATTGCCAATTGCAATCACAAGACAATTACTAATCACACACTAACTAGTAGTGAAGTGAAGTGAAAGTCACTCAGTCGTGTCCAACTCTTTGTGACCCCATGGACTATATAGTCCATGGAATTCTCCAGGCCAGAATACTGGAGTGGAGTAGCCTACCCTTTTCCATTGGATCTTCCCAACCCAGGGATCGAACCAGGGTCTCCTGCATTGGACGTTTATTCTTTACCAGCTGAGCTATCAGGGAAGCCGACCCGTAGTACATCAGTGTTTTAATTTAGTAGAGCACTGGCAGCTTTGGGTGCCAAAACTTAATTGTTGAATAATTTAGCAGGTATACAAATAATTGGGATAATTTTAACTATAATGAACTATTCCACTAATACTAATTAAGCGTGGGTCCAGGCAGGGAGTGTAGAGATGAATTTTTATTCTCACTTCATGCAGCAAAATAGAGAAAGAGAAGCAAGATGAGAAAGGGAATCACAGTTCTGAACACCAAGGCCACTGGGCCTTGGTTAGGATATTGTCTTTGATTTCAGTGCTGTGCAGAGCTGCTATAAGGGAAACTGGGGACTTCATTTGACCCCTGACTTCCAAGAGCTTTTTAAAAATCTTAGTGAAGAGATTTGAATCCGGGACTGTTCCCCAGCTTTCAAAAAAAAAAAACCTGCCCCTAACTCGATCCCCACCAATGTGCAGAAACCAGAGTACCACAACCAATCCTTGGAGGAATGACTCCACATCTTTAAGTAAGACAGGAAAAAGGGAGGATATTAAGGCCCCCCTGTACTGGGAGCAGTGCTGGGTGCCCTACGTCTGGTCTCTTTACCCTAACAACAGTCCATAAGGCAGTCCCATTCTTCCACTGAGGGAACTAAGGTTCAGTGTACTTACTTTGGAAACACCTTCTATTTGTCCTTACTGATAAAGAAGCCAGACCATCCTCAAAGAACTCTGACAGAATTAGAACCATTCTTACCCTGTCTTTCCTTTATAAATCCCCAAGGTACCTTCACTGTCTCCACCCTGTGGAAACTGGGGGCCTCCATATTTCAGAAGACTGGCCCATCAGGTGAACTGAACCCATTCCCTTCACCCATCTTATACATGTCTAGAACTTCTACAGGAGGTCAGCTGGATCCCACTGATCTAGGAATGAACTTAACTGAAAGTCACTCAGTCATGTCCAACTCATTGTGACCCCATGGACTGTAGCCCACCAGATCCTCTGTCCACAGAATTCTCCAGGCAGGAATACTGGAAGGGGTAGCTGTTCCCTCCTCCAGGGGATCTTCCCAACCCAGGGATCGAACCCAGGTCTACCGCATTACAGGCAGATTCTTTACTGTCTGAGCTACCAGGGCAGCCCAAGAATACTGGAGTGGGCAGCCTATCCCTTCTCCAGGGGATCCCCTTGTCCCAGGAATCAAACTGGGGTCTCCTACATTGCAGGTAGATTCTTTACCAGCTGAGCTACCAGGGAAGCCCAATCTAGGAATAAACGAGATCAGAAGTCCAAATCTTCACTATCTTCTATGATTTTAAGCTAGTCCCCTCTGCTCCCTAGGTCTCAATTCCTCAAATGTGCATGGAGAAACCAGGAGATTTGGGGGATTATTCCTGCTTTACTGATGAATCACTAAACTTTCCCCATGGACGGCACAACCAGGAAGAAACCAGGCTGAGAACTGATCTCCCCAGAAATGTGATTCTACAGTTTCAGTTTCCTGGAACAACTGAAGAGTGTGGTAATCAAATCCATGGAGAGCGACTTTATGTGGCTAATATTCCAAAGCCTTTTAAGTGCAGTAATAAACAGAGCACATCTTGGTGACACAGAAATTACGAGGCAGAGACCATAATAATAACTCATGTCTGCTTCTATTCACCAGAATAGACAAGAGATAATTCCACTCCCAAGACACTAGTGCAGCAAAAAAAAAAAAAAAAAGCAATTCCATTAGTTGCCACCACATGTATTTTGCTTTATGCTAGTTGGGTTTTTCTTTTTGCCACCCACAAAAGTGAAACCCAATCATCTGGAGAAGCTGTCTTATGTCTAGGAGTTAGTGGTGGTTAATTAACTGAATCATTTGAAGCTAGGTATCATGCTTTCCATCCTGGAAAGCAAAGGTCTTTTTTATTAGGCATTTTTGGTTTACAACAATATATATATTCAATAGCTGGGAAACAATTTTGAATATTAATACATCACATTGGCAAAAGATTTCCCAAATTCTGAAATATTCAAGGAAATTCAGTGATCATGTTAGCCTGTTTATCTCCTCCATCTCACCACATCCCACCCTTAAAATAACTCTTGGGGAGATTTTTATCTTCTAACTTTTGCTGAATACATAGACACTGAACCTTATTATTTGATTTTCTATGATTCATCCCATTCTATCTTGTGTAAGAGTTCCAATTAACGGTGTGAGAAAGGGAGGAAGCATTTATCTTTTTGTACATCTGTTCTTCAAGGATGGATAATGAGCCTCACACTTCTTCTCCCCATGTTAAGCACAGACAATTCCTCCACCATTCCTGGCTGGTGATATCAGATCCTTTTCCCATCTTGCTTTCGCTTCCCCAAGTGGGACGCACACTCGACCAATGCACACTTTAAAACAATCCAGCTACACACCACCACCTCTAACGTGGGCTGTGCCTGAGAAAATGATTAGAATTATCACCTCCCTTAATCTGTACACTCCGTCTCTAGTAATACTGCCTAACCATGCTTTAAGTCTCTTTCAGCACCTGTGGCACTCATCTGGCTGTGCTTAGTCCTGTGGTCAATTTGTGAGCTGTACTCTTTCTCCAAGACACAAGCAGGGGTAGACTGAGAATCAGAATGCTCACAGTCACTCAGAAGAGTGCCATTTTACAAAATCTAAGTCAGCCTAGATTATATTTTGGACACCCCCTTCCTTTTTGCTGCTCTCAGACCCTCTGTGTCTCTTCTACCTCAACACAGCTATCAGGCTTCTCCTCAAAGGTAGTGTGCTATAATGGTTAAGAGCCTGGCGTGCTCAGGGTCATCTTCCAGTTCTGACCTTGGCTAACTCTGTAGATTGCAGAAATTCACTTAATGTTTTTGTGCCTCGTGTGTCAAACAATAATAGTACCTCCTTTATTGTGTTTTGTATTTAATATATCTAAACATCTCGGACAGTGCCTGGCACATATTGGGTGCTAGCTGTGCTATAACTCTAGCAAAGTATTAGGGCTAATCAGGCCTGGGGGACAGGCCACCAGGAGTATAGTCATTACCCAGGTTCCCGTAACCGATGTCTCCTTAGACTTGTCATGTTCTTTCAGACTTTCGATTTCTCTATCCATCAAATGGGGAAACCTAACAAGATACCTAGGATCCTTTCCAGTCCTCCTATTTATCAAACTGTTATTGTTGGCATGTCTTGGATCATCTAGCTTCTGCCGTGTTTAGAACAAACACCCCCAGCTTGCATAGTAGGTGATAAAAGATGAGATCTGGAGGACTTCTCTGGAAGTTCAGTGGTTAAGATTCCACACTGTCAATTCAGAGAGCACAGGTTTGATCCTCAGGGGAGAACTAAGATCCTGCATGCCATGCAGTGAGGCTAAAAAATAAATTTTCTTTTAAAAGATTTTTCTAAAAGCCAAGATTTGACTTGTCTCGAAGATATTCCTTTTATCATCCAAACAAATAAAGTAGTCAAGGTGAAAGGCTTTGTAATTATGGAAGGGAAATTTGGGAATACTGCTAAAGACAGTAGTGCCTTTTCAGAGTCTCTTTATATCACACCATAGAGGCAGGAAAGTCAAAGTGTTAGTCATTCAATCCTGTCTGACTCTTTGCAACCCCATGGGCAATAGCCCGCCAGATTCCTCTGTCCATGGAATTCTCCAAGCAAGAATACTGGCATGGGTTGCTATTCCCTTTTCCTGGGGATCTTCCTGACTCAGGGACTGAACCCAGGTCTCCAGGATTGCATGCAGATTCTTTACCATCTGAGCCACCAAAAATTGCTGTAGTTGGTAACATGGTGAATGTATTATTAAGAGCTACCTGGGCAGTCAGGGATGAAGACTGTGTCATCCTGAGGACTGAAATAGAGAAAGGGAATCAGTTTTTCATGAAAATTCTTAAACCCACAGGGTAAATGCATTGAGAAAGGCAATGCACCACAGCAGAAGGCCAGGGGTCTGGTGCTGCCTTGGCTACAAAATCAACACAGCACCTCATTAACTTCGGTGTCTGAACCAGCCAGAGATGCGCCTCTTTGTTGGCCCAGTGGGATCCTGACACTCTCCCTTAGATCCTCAGCGTGACAGCTATGAAAGCAGGAAGCATGACATCGGCTGCAGTGTGGTTAGTGACACTAGGGTGCCAGACCCCCCAAGACCAGAATCTGCNTCATTAACCTCGGTGTCTGAACCAGCCAGAGATGCGCCTCTTTGTTGGCCCAGTGGGATCCTGACACTCTCCCTTAGATCCTCAGCGTGACAGCTATGAAAGCAGGAAGCATGACATCGGCTGCAGTGTGGTTAGTGACACTAGGGTGCCAGACCCCCCAAGACCAGAATCTGCATCCTGTAACCTCTTCTTTCATTTAGTTCTTGAAGCTGGCTATAAAGCTTCAGCCACTCTGAAATATGAAGGCACAGTTATTGCCTTTTCCTGCTCACTGCCCTCAGATAGCTTCCTTGAGGTCTAGAGCTCTTTGTGGTAAAGTTCTCTGTCACTTAGTGCATAGTTAGGAATACCTTTCATGATCTGACCATCTCATCTCCTCAGCTTTCACTTTCACACATCCTGATTTTTTTTAAGCAATCTTTTTTTTTTTTTTTCTCCTTTTTGGCTCACTGTGTCTTCATTGTGGTGTACAGGCTCTTTGTTGTGACATATAGACTGTTGTAGGTGTAGTGCCCAGGTTTAGCTGCCCAGAGGCAGGCAGGATCCTAGCTTCCTGACAAGGGATCAAATCCATGTCCCCTGCATTGGAAGGCAGATTCTCAACCACTGGACCACTAGGGAAGTCCCCACATCCTGCTTTCAGTTCTAAGATCTAGTTGACCACTCTTCCAGTTTCTTGAACATTCTTGAGCATTTTCTCTCACTTTGTGCTGTCCCTTCTGCTGGGCTTGTTCCTAATCATCTTTTGAGTCCCAGTTTTTTTTTCCTTTTCTAACCTTTTCCTCTTTAGGCTACACGTAACCTAAGCACCTTGTACCTCTCCACCATGGTCTGCAACTACAATCAATTGGAAGTAATTATTTAATTTGCTGTCCTCCCTCCTGGAATCTATAGGAATCTTTATAATTGCAGAGATTACCTGCTGCTGCTGCTGCTGCTAAGTCACTTCAATCATGCCCCGACTATGTGCAACCCCATAGATGGCAGCCCACCAGGCTCTTCTGGGATTCTCTAGGCAAGAATACTGGAGTGGGTTGCTGTTTCCTTCTCCACATAGATCTCTTTAATTTTCAATATCCTTAGTACTTAACAGAATGACTCGCATATATTGGCATTCAATAAATATGAATGACTTGCATGTTAAAGAAATATGACTTAAAAAAATTATTTTTTGGCCACACTTCAGTATGTGGGATCTTAGTTCCCTGACCAGGAATCAAGCCTGTACCCGCTGCAGGGGAAGCTCAGAGTCTTAACCACTGGACCACCAGGGAAGTCCCAAGATACACAGCATCTTTTATTGACTTTCTGTGAATCTCTTCTCCCTTCACCAAAACCATATTCATATTCTTTTTGTTTGTTTAAACATTCTCCCAATTCTTCTCCTTATTTCTAGTGCTTGTCCTTGGCTTGAAGAACTGCTGCATTTCAATTCTTCTTATAATAGTTAACTTAAATGTTACCTCCTGCAAGAAGGCTCTCTGACCTACTTCTCAGGCAATGAGGTATGCCCTGTACCCTGCCTCTTTTCTATACGATTACCAAAGGAATTACTATACTGATTTACTTGTTTCCATGCCTGTTGTGCTGAATTCTGAGGCCTGTGAGTACAGAAATCTGATCTTTTCATCCTTGCTTCCTTCTCCCTGCAATATCTGCAGTGAAAAAAACAGTAGCACTTAATGAATATTGAACAAGTGTTAACCATCCTCTTCTTTTTCATGATGAAAATGCCAAGTACCTACAAAGGTGAAGAGACCTTACTGATCCAGGAAAAGGACCCAGACCATCTCTGCCTAATTCATTCTCTCATTTGGCAAACATTTCCTTCGTTTGCTCATTCTAGGTGATAGAGTCTCAGTGGAGAGAACAAAAGCCACCTGTAATCACTTTGAGATAGATAGCCTATGCTTACCACTAATGATATTTTCACTTTTTGTCCTCTTGACCTTAACTACTGCCATTCTTCTAAAAGACCTCAAGAGAGTAAGACTTAATTTTGCTAAAAGAGTGACTGAAGTCCCTGCTTGAACACAAAGCATAGGTGTTCCTTAATAAAAACTTCCTAGCTAAAATTAGTGAGCACCATGATATTATTGTACTAAATGACTTTTTCGTGTCATTGTCTTGATTGCGGCACGCCATCTGGCAAAGTGCTACATTTATTGGAATAAGCTCTGTGGTCATCAACAATCAATTGGAGATTAGAGGACTGAAATGAGAATGTGGAAAACTCCCAGAGTCACAAGGCTCTTGACTGCTTCTCATGGGAAGAGCTCTCTTAATGGCATTGTTCCCATTGGCCTTAAGTTAGTCTGCTTGAGAAGACTCATCACGCCTTCCTTTTACTTTGACATCCAGTGATTAATTACCCCTAAGACCATGAATGAGTCAGAAAATAATACAACATTGAATCGAAAAAGCCATCACTCTCCTTATAGGAATCAAAGTAACAACATGAGGGATTGGATTGTACAGAAATGGATTTCAGATTAGTAACAAAACTTGCTGAATTCGCCAAATACAGAATACAGGTTACATGTGTAAAAAGAAAGAGTCTGTCATACAGAGTGAAGTCAGTTGTGTATGTTATTCGCTCAGTCATGTCCAACTCTTTCCAACCCCATGGGGTATAGCCCACCAGGCTCTTCTATCTGTGGGATTTTCCAGACAAGAACACTGGAGTGGGCTGCCCTTTCCTTCTCCAGGGGATCTTCCTGACCCAGGGATCAAACCAGAGTCTCCTGCATTGCAGGCAGACTCTTTACCATTTGAGCCACCAGGGAAGCCCTGCAATCTACTTGATTTCTCTGGATCTCTGGTTCCATTATTTATAGAAGGTAGATGATGGCAAAAGCCATTTCACAGGGCTATGGTGAAGGCTATCCTATGTTATGAATGTAACATAGTGCCAGTTAGCATTAATTCCTTGGCATTCTCTAAAATTATATCCTTCTCTCTTATAGGTCAATAGGAGATAACCCAGGTTGAAAAATCAGTCTGCATATTTTGAAAAACTGTGTAAGCTCACTAAATGAATTCTAGTTCCACCCACTCCTTACACCAGCCCCCATGTAATTCATTGATTACTTCTCTGAACCTCTATTTCCTTGTTTTTAAAATGGAGAGAAGGGGAAATACAATAAGTTTCCCACATATAAACCTCCTAGTTGCAAACTTTCAAAGGCAGAAATGTATATTCCATCAACATCAAGTATGAGTTAGGTTGCAACTTGCCTTCCAGCTCCTGTTTCTGATGATCCTTCTGCTCTATCATCTCCCACCTCCCCTCCCCCCTCTAGTAATTCTTCTCCTGCTCACTCCATGCCAGCCCCTATATGCTAGCTGTTGTACTACAATGCTGTACTTTTCAAGGTACTGAGATCAAAAACATTTTATTTTTTGCTTTTTACTGTTGTGTGAAAAATATTATAAACCTATACACAGTACTACATGGCCAATTGTGTTAGTTGCATACCTAGGCTAACCTTGTTGGACTCACAAATAAATTGGACTTAAGAATGCACTCTCAGAACATAATTCATTCATATGTAGGGGACTTATTAGACCTTAGAGGACTATTTTGAAATTCTCATGAAGTAGCCCATGTAAACGACTTAACACTAACTGCTGTGGTAAGTCCTACACCATACTAGGTATCTTGATGATAGAAAGCATTATTATGAATGTTTCTAACTTTCATCATTCATGCCTGCCTTTTCAAATATAGCTTCTCTGGTGGCTCAGATGATAAAGAATCTACCTGCAATGCAGGAGAACCAGGTTCAATCCCTGGGTCAGGAAGATCCCCTGAAGAAGAGAATGGCTAGTATTCTGGTGGTCTAGTATTTTTGCTTGGAGATTTCCACGGACAGAGGAGGCTGTCAGAGATTCCTGTCAGGCTACAGTCCATGAGGTTGCAAAGAGTCAGACACGACTGAGAGACTAACATTTTTGCTTTCTCAAAAATAAAGAAGAGTGTAACGGGGAATATGAAGCAGTGGTTGTTGGTAATTTTTGAAGGATCTTCCCAATGCCAAAATTCAAATCTATGAATTCATTATTATTTAAATGGTTGTTTATGGCCATCACCTGGGCTGATGCTTGACAGTTCAGGTCCCAGAATTCCACTTATGGAACATTTTCACATCCTAGCACTCTGTTTGGAACTAAGAATAAAGGGAAGAGAAAGCACACTTCCTAACCTCAAATAAATCACATTGGAAAAAGAAATACACAGAAAACAATACAAATGTCCCCTCCCTTCACATCACTTAGGGGGAAAAGAAAAAAACAGATCCCCACTGAGAATTGTAAAAGTTCCTACAATAGTAGTGAAAGGCTGACTAGTCTATAACTATGTTAACAGGTAACCACCAGAACTGCTTTTAAATCTGTTGCATTAATCACCAACAGCTCCCCTCAGAGAACTTACTTTTTCAAGCCAATTAATCAGTGACAGTGTTCCCCCCAATGACCCTCTTTATGCAGATACCAGACCACTTATCTCCCTAAAACCCACCAGTTCAACCTCCACACTTCCCCAGGGCCCTGTAAGACCCACCACCTGCACCAAGTCAGGAGCATGGCTCTCCCTAACCAGGAACAATATCACCAGTTTCATCTTTCAATCTGAGATAATGAATGATAGGGGACTTCCCAAGGGGCTTAGTTGTAAAGAATCTGTCTGCCAATGCATAGGAGACCCAGGTTCGATCCCTAGGCTAGGAAGATCCCCTGGAGGAGGAAATGGCAACCATTCCAGTATTCTTGCCTAGAGAATCCCATGGACAGAGGAGTCTGGTGGGCTACAGTCCATAGGGTCACAAAGAGTCGGACATGCACAGCACACACATGCATTGAGTGATTGTATCCTGATTCTTTGACTCTATAACACACTTCATATCAAGTTAACTCCAGATAGATTAAGATTAAAATGCATGTGAGGGGGTTTCCTTGGTGGCCCAATCATTAAGAGTCCACCCGGTATGCAGGGAGCACTGGTTCAATCCGTGGTCTGGGAAGATTCCACATGCCATAGAGCAGCTGAGCCCATGTGCCACAACTACTGAGCTCATGTGCTCTAGAACCCATGCTCCACAACAAGAGAAGCCACCACTGAAGTGACACGTCCGCACACCACAACTGGAGAGTAGCACCCTCTTGCCACAACCAAAGCCCAAACATAGTAATGAAGGTTCCATGTAGTCAATAAAGTAAATAAAATACATATTAAAAATAAAATGCACATGAGTGCATGGTATGCATATGATCATAAGAGCATCAGGACAAAATACACACTTTAAAAAAAATACATAGTTTTGCCATAGCAATGGTCTTTCTTTNCCCTGGAGGAGGAAATGGCAACCATTCCAGTATTCTTGCCTAGAGAATCCCATGGACAGAGGAGTCTGGTGGGCTACAGTCCATAGGGTCACAAAGAGTCGGACATGCACAGCACACACATGCATTGAGTGATTGTATCCTGATTCTTTGACTCTATAACACACTTCATATCAAGTTAACTCCAGATAGATTAAGATTAAAATGCATGTGAGGGGGTTTCCTTGGTGGCCCAATCATTAAGAGTCCACCCGGTATGCAGGGAGCACTGGTTCAATCCGTGGTCTGGGAAGATTCCACATGCCATAGAGCAGCTGAGCCCATGTGCCACAACTACTGAGCTCATGTGCTCTAGAACCCATGCTCCACAACAAGAGAAGCCACCACTGAAGTGACACGTCCGCACACCACAACTGGAGAGTAGCACCCGCTTGCCACAACCAAAGCCCAAACATAGTAATGAAGGTTCCATGTAGTCAATAAAGTAAATAAAATACATATTAAAAATAAAATGCACATGAGTGCATGGTATGCATATGATCATAAGAGCATCAGGACAAAATACACACTTTAAAAAAAATACATAGTTTTGCCATAGCAATGGTCTTTCTTCTTTTTACCCAGAACGGCATCAAAGGCAAAAACTATAATAGCAAATTCAGGTAGAATTGAAACTTCGGGAAGGTAGAATGACACAACACTAGCATCAATACTTAAACCACCATCAGCACGAAACAATCACCAACAGCACCACTATCATCACTCCCACTACTGTAAACAGAACTAAAAAGCAAATGGCAGAAAGAAGAGGAAATATTTGCAATATATAAGATAATATAAAGATGAATGTTTCCAGGTATATAGAGAGAGCTCCTAAAATCAGTAAGAAAAGACAGGGTTTGATTTTTTAAAAAGGTGAAAGGATACAAAAGTAATCACAAAAGGAAGAGAGGCAAAAAGCAAGAAGGAAGGCTAAAGGACAACAGACTGACAACAATGCTCATTATCAATAGTCACAGAAATGCATATTTTAGAAGACTGACAATGCCTAATTTTTTTTGTCAAAACTATTGAAATATATCTTCATATGCTGCTAGTGGAAAAGTAAATTGGCCATACCTTTTTGGTTTTTGTTTTGTTTTTTAATATAAATTTATTTATTTTAATTGGAGGCTAATTAATTTACAATAATGTATTGGTTTTGCCATACATCAACATGAATCCACCACAGGTGTACATGTGTTCCCCATCCTGACCTGTGACCCCCTCCCACCTCCCTCCCCATATGATCCTTCAGGGTCATCCTAGTGCACCAGCCCCAAGCATCCTGTATCACGCATCGAACCTGAACTGGCAATTTGTTTCATATATGNAACCACATTACTGCCATGAGGGAAGAGCCCTATCCAAGAATGGAGTTGAGCTGAGGGGTAGAGAGAGACATGAACCCAATGAGCATCTGTGCCCTGGGATCCATTTGTGCCTGAGAAGCTGAATCTACTCTCAGGTTTTTAAGATACATTAGCCAAAAATATTCTTTTTCAATAAATCATTGTTTCATTCTTTTTTTTTTTTTTGTCATTTAAAACTACAAGAGTCTTAACTAAATAGAAAATAGCTAATAAGAGTCTGTCATATGTGTCATGAATATAATTCTGATGAATAGTTTGCCTAATTCAGGGGAGTTCTAATTCTGTGAGTATGGAATTAAAGTGCTTTAGCTTAGAGTGTGTAGAACCAGACCCAGGGATGATGAAGTAATGTCTGCTGAACTTGAACTCTGTCTGGAAATGGACAGCTCTGATGCCAGAGGATCCAGAAATTGAAACAGTATATCCCTAAATACACAGATCTGGATTTGTACGGGCTCAGCAGCAGAGTATTATGGAAGAGCAATGGATTTGATACAGGTACCAAAAAGATGAATATTGAGGTCTATGTCATGAGCAAAAGAGCTGCAGACATAAAAGGAGCAGCAGAGGAAATATCAAGAAGAAATACTGGGTGGCTGAAAGAAGATGACAGTTCCAGGAATCACTGCAGTATAAAGGAAACAGGAATAGTGGTATACGAAAGTCCAAACATGGTTACATTGCTGGTGGCATTTCTGCCAAAGTTCTCTGTGATGCTCTGTGCATATATTTGGCTTCCAGTTAAAATCTGGTTGTATCTCACGGTAATTTGAAATGTTCTCCTTTGGTCCACATGGTACTTCTATGAACTAGGGACTATCTGAGCCAAATATATTTTAGGGAAAGCCCAGAAGGCTTAAAACTCTAGCTTTACCAAAAGTATCTTTAGTAGAAATTTCAGTTTGGGGCCAGGAATGGGCCAGGAACAAACCCATGCAGTGCCTTCATGGTAGAATTGAGCAGCTTATCCATTCAGTGGAATGGATTCCCTTCAAGATAATATCAGCCACACCATGGTCAAGAAGGCATTCAGTAGAGTCAGAGCAGAGAGGTGCAAGAAAGAAGTTCTCACCATCTGTGGCAGGATTCTGCTTACCTTCATCTTCCCTTGTCCTTTTGCAAGTATAGATTCCAATTTCTGTAAAGAACAAGTGACTGCAGGCCATCCACCACTGGCCTTCCTGCCATCACTCTACCTGCTCTTTGTCAAGCATGATGAGTGTTCATCATCACTCAAAATATTCTGAAAAGGAAACGGGGAAATCTCTTTTGGTTCCTTAAGTGGTATACCATGACCTTTTAAAGGTCAGCTCAGTTCCTCCATGTCAAGGTGTGGGTTCACCTGACTCTGTGTGAGCACGACCCAGCAGTGCCTCAACTCAGACCTGCACCATGAGCTTTCCCCTCCTGCTCTGAGGGCCCCTGCAGACTGTAGGTCACAAAGTGCCGTGACCCGAACTTGGTGTCCCTGCACGCACAACCAGAAGTTCAGACTACTAAATGTTAAGGAGTAAACAGCTGGCCAATGAAGAGGTAAGAGCCAATGGATGAATCCACTTCTTTCCAATCCTCTGTATGAACAGTCCTGACATGTATTTCACGTAACTTCCTGAAGATGGTCCTGAGGGATCCAGCAATNACAACCAGAAGTTCAGACTACTAAATGTTAAGGAGTAAACAGCTGGCCAATGAAGAGGTAAGAGCCAATGGATGAATCCACTTCTTTCCAATCCTCTGTATGAACAGTCCTGACATGTATTTCACGTAACTTCCTGAAGATGGTCCTGAGGGATCCAGCAATCTCTCAGTATTTGCTAGCTGGTGGTGATCAGCTCAGAAATGCACTTTTGCATTAGTTCTGCCTCCTTTCTTGCCTCACTCTGGTTTCTCCTCTTTCTTGTTTCACCGGGGCTGCATCAGTTCAGTTGCTAAGTCAGGTCTGATGTTTCGCTACACCAGGACTGCAAAACTCTGGGCTTCTCTGTCCATCACAAACTCCCAGAATTTGCTCAAACTCATGTCCGTCAAGTCAGTGATGGCATCCAAACAATTCACCCTGTGTCAACCCCTTCTCCTCTGCATACATTAATAAAATAGCTTATGAGCTTCGCCTAAGACCCTGATTCCTGGGGAACCCAAGCTAAGACAATATGGTTGGGATGGTCCCTGAATGTAGACCCTCAAAATGGAATTACTAGTAGGTTAAGATCCACTGCTTGCTGGAGAAATCTGTATGCAGGTCAGGAAGCAACAGNGGAAAACTCAGCAGTGGCCACAGGACTGGAAAAGGTCAGTTTTCATTCCAGTCCCAAAGAAAAGCAATGACAAAGAATGTTCAAACTTCACAATTTCACTCATCTCACATGCTAGCAAAGTAATGCTCAAAATTCTCCAAGCCAGGACTCAACCATATGTGAACCATGAACTTCCAGATGTTCAAGACGGATTTAGAAAAGACAGAGGAACCAGTGATCAACTTGCCAAAATCTTTTGGATCATAGAAAAAGCAAGAGAGTTCCAGAAAACCGCTATGTCTGCCTTGTTGACTACACCAAAGCCTTCGACTGTGTAGATCACAGCAAGCTGTGGGAAATTCTTCAAGAGATGGGAATACTGGACAATCTTATCTGCCTCCTGAAAAATCTGTATGCAGGTCAAGAAGCAACAGTTAGAACTGAACAGGGAACAACAGACTGGTTCCAAATTGGGAAAGGAGTACATCAAGGCTGCATATTGTCACCTTTGCTTATTTAAATTACATGCAGAGTACATCATGCAAAATGTCAGGCTGGATGAAGCACTAGCTGGAATCAAAATTGCCAGAAAAAATATCAATAACCTCAGATATGCAAATGATACCACCTTTATGGCAGGAAATGAAGAGGAACTAAAGAACCTCTTGATGAAAGTGAAAGAGGAGAGAAAAAGCTGGCTTAAATCTCAGCATTCAGAAAATTAAGATCATGGCATCTGGTCACATCACTTTATGGCTTATAGATGCGGAAACAATGGAAACAGTGACAGACTTTATTTTCTTGGGCTCCAAAACCACTGCCAATGATGACTACAGTCATGAAAATAAAAGACACTTGCTCCTTGGAAGAAAGGCTATGACCAACCTAGATAGTGTTTTAAAAAGCAGAGACATTACTTTGCTGACAAAGGTCTGTCTGGTCAAAGCTAATGGTNGTGACAGACTTTATTTTCTTGGGCTCCAAAACCACTGCCAATGATGACTACAGTCATGAAAATAAAAGACACTTGCTCCTTGGAAGAAAGGCTATGACCAACCTAGATAGTGTTTTAAAAAGCAGAGACATTACTTTGCTGACAAAGGTCCGTCTGGTCAAAGCTAATGGTTTTTCCAGTAGTCATGTATGGATGTGAGAGTTGGACTCTAAAGAAAGCTGAGTGCCGAAGAATTAGCGTTTTTAAACTGGTGGTGGTGGTGGTGGTGGAGAAGGCTCTTGAGAGTCCCTTGGACTGCAAAGAGATCAAACCACTCAACCCTAAAGGAAATCAATCCTGACTATTCTTGGAAGGACTGATGCTGAAGCTCCAATACTTTGGCTACCAGATACGAAGAACTGACTCATTAGGATCCTGATGCTGGGAAAGATTGAAGACAGGAGGAGAAGGGGACAACAGAGGATGAGATGGTTGGATGGCATCACCAACTCAATGGACATGAATTTCAACAGGCTCCAGGAGTTGATGATGGACAGGGAAGCCTGGTGTGCTGTAGTCCATGGGGTCACAAAGAGTTGGATACACCTGAGTGACTGAACTGAACTGATATATTATGTCAGATCTCCAAAGAATAATTCTCATTTTCTTTTTATCATGCTTTTTTAATATAAAGATTTTTCTTTCAACAAGTGTGTCTGTAAACCTACTGCTGCTGCTGCTGCTTCAGTCGTGTCCGACTCTGTGCGACCCCACAGGCAGCAGCCCACCAGGCTCCTCTGTCTCAGGGATTCTCCAGGCAAGAATACTGGAGTGAGTTGCCATTTCCTTCTCCAGTGCATGAAAGTGAAAAGCCAAAGTGAAGTCACTCAGCCATGCCCGACTCTTAGCGACCCCATGGACTGCAGCCTACCAGGCTCCTCCATCCATGGGATTTTCCAGGCAAGACTACTGGAGTGGGGTGCCATTGCCTTCTCTGTAAACCTACTAGTACAGCAAAATTCAGTAACATATTATAAAAATTGGTGAATGTGGCAAAAATGTAAAAAGGAAAATATTGTCCTGAGCCTTTGCTTTCATCAATTTATAACATCTGTCACTCTACAACAGTCTTCCTTGTTGAAAATTTGCTCCACAATTTCAATTCCAACCTGAATACTGAAATGCACTCAGCCATTTTTCAAACTTGACTTGGTGACTGCATTCATTCTCAGAGTCTGCCCAGGGTATGTATGGAAGAGTCACCAGTCTCTTTCAGACCAATGCATATAGGAGCCAATGATGCTCTCCCAGCTGTGGCAGGGACTTTCAGCTAAAGAGTCTGCTTGTTTCAGAAGCTACAGGTCATCAACAGAGCCTTCATCAGTCTAAATCACCAAGTGACCATGTAGAGAAGAGCTGAACTGTGTAGATAAATACTTAGTCACTGAGATTTGGGGGTTTTGGTTACTTGCATGTCTGTTGCAGACTATTTCCCTGTGGAACGAGTATCTGAGACTGGCATTACAGAACATTGTACTGGGAAATGCTATCAGAATAAACACCCATGGGGAAAGAGAAAGAACCAGAATCAGGCAGCAACAGAAGACGGGCTGCAGGATGGTCCCCACAGGGCTCAAGTGGCTCCACGGGGAGCTCTGAAGCTACACTGGCCTCTTACAGTTGTCCCAAGCCAGAGACAGGGGCTGAGACTTTATGCCTCCAAAGCAATGACTCACAGATAAAGGCTGCCCAAGAAGGGAGTTGTGATGCTGGGTGAGGAACTCTCACCTAGAGTAACTCCTGTGGAGGACTTGAGCTGAGAGTCAGCAGCTAGGACCACTCCTAGCAGTTGGAAAATTCAGTTCTCTTCGGCTTTCCTTGTGGCTCAGCTGATAAAGAGCCCACCTGCAATGAGGGAGACCTGGGTTTGATCCCTGGGTTTGGAAGATCCCCTGGAGAAGGGAATAGCTACCCACTCCAGTATTCTGGCCCAGAGAATTCCATGGACTATACAGTCCATGGGGTCGCAAAGAGTTGGACACCACCGAGTGACTTTCACTTTCTCTTTTCACCGAAATTCCTGAAAAGAGATCTGGGAAAAACATCATGGTACGCTCTCTAGCAGTATAACTGGCCAATTCTGACCTCTATGGAGAGGCTGAGTCACTTCCCCAAGTCACAAAGTTGCAAATGGCAGAACTAGCATTCAAACCCACAACTGTGTGACTCTTAATCTTAGCTATTATGTGGAACTGCCTACCTGTCTAAACATAATCCCAGCTCTATCTTTTGCCTGGAGGCCAGTAAGTGGGGTCATTACCATTTACTAAGAAATTTCTCTAAATGCTATACTTGTACAACATCATGAGAAAGGAGTAGGTTCCCTATCATGCAAAAGGCAACCCAGGCTTAGGGAAGATAAGCTACATGTTCTTGTTAAACAGTAACTTAATGAGACAGGGACCCCAATGTGCTTTACTCTAGAATCCATATTCTATTTCTGAAGACTTGGGCCAATCAAAGCCTCACAAGGAAAACTAAATATAGCACTTCTTTGATCTACAATGGGCTACATCCTGATAAACCCACCAAAAGTTGAAAATATCCGAGGTCAAATGGTATTTCATACACCTACCCCACCAGACAGCATAGCTTAGCCTAGCTTACCTTATACATCCTCATGTTGTATTAGCTTACAACTGGGCAAAACTAACACAAAGTTTAAAGTGTTGAATATCTCATGTAGTTGAATGAACACCATGCTGAAAGGAAAACAGAATGGTTGTTGGGTACAGGATGCTTGTCAGCACACCAGTTGTTTACCCTCCTGGATGACTGTGGGACTGACTGGGAGCTGCAGTTCTTTGCCACCACCCAGCAGCACTGGAGTATAAAATAGCAAATAGCTAGCCCGGTGGTAAGGGTAGGAGGGAAAAGGTGCACGGTAAATCAAGTTTCAAAATATTAAGTACAGTTTCTACTGAATGGGTATCACTTTCCCACCACCATAAAGTCAAAATAAAAAACCACCCTAAGTCAAACCACCCTAAGTCGAGGAATGCCTATTGTCCAAGCTTCAGGGGTTCGGCCACATGATCTCCTCCACTACTGTTGGCATTTGTTTAGCAAGGAATGTTCATTTTCGAAGCTTTATAACTAAGACTTTCCCAGTATCACATGTTTCTATAGGATTGTATGCAGACTTTACAATGCCTAATTTCCTGCTGATATTCTCATGAGGGAATAGCTTTCCTTCACTAGTGTGCTTGATAAGGGATGGAGATCAAGGTATCTGGTCCTTAGTCCTGCTCCTACTATATCTGATGTGAAAGTGAAAGTCACACAGTCGTGTCCAACTCTTTGCAATCCCATGGATTGTACAGTCCCTGGAATTCTCCAGGCCAGAATACTGGAGTGGGTAACCTTTCCCTTCTCCAGGGGATCTTCCCAATTTAGAGGTCACCACATTATAGGTGGATTCTTTATCAGCTGAGCCACCAGGGAAGCCCCGATATCTGATGAACTTGGACAATTAACCTTTCTTGACCCCAAAGCTAAGGGGGATGGACACTATATAGAGGTTCTAAATGATAATTTCTTATTCAGATTCAATTCATCAAGCATTTATGGAGCTTGTTCAGTTCAGTCACTCATGTCCAGCTCTCTGACCCCATGGACTGCAGCACACCAGGCCTCCTTGTCCATTACCAACTCCTGGAGTTGACTCAAACTCATGTCCACTGAGTTGGTGATGCCATCCAACCATTTCATCTTCTGTCGCCCCTTCTCCTCCTGCCCTCAATCTTTCCCAGCATCAGGGTCTTTTCCAATGAGTCATTTCTCACATCAGGTAGCCAAAGTATTGGAGTTTCAGTTTCAGCATCAGTTCTTCTAATGAATATTCAGGACTGATTTCCTTGAGGATTGACTGGTTTGATCTCCTCACAGTCCAAGGGACTCTCAGGAGCCTTCTCTAACAGCACAGTTCAAAAGTATCAATTCTTCAGCATTCAGCTTTCTTTAGAGTCCAACTCTCACATCCATACATGACCACTGGAAAAACCATAGCTTTGACTAGATGGACCTTTGCGGGCAAAATAATGTCTCTGCTTTTTAATATGCTGCCTAGGTTGGTCATAGCTTTTCTTCCAAGGAGCAAGCGTCTTTTAATTTCATGACTGCAGTCACCAACTGCAGTGAATTTGAAGCCCCCCAAAAATAAAGTCTGTCACTGTTTCCATTGTTTCCCTATCTATTTTCCATAAACTGATAGGATATGATGCCATGATCTGAGTTTTCTGAATACTGAATTTGATCTTAATGCTAAGTTTTGAAATCTTTTCTGAATGTTGAGTTGGACGCCATGATCTTAGTTCTCTGAATGGAACTTTTACTATACATCATGTACTAGACTGGATCCTACATATTTACTAATTTTAACCTCCCTTGATCCCTCAGACAATTCTCATCATCTGAAATAGAGTTCTGAACAATGACTAAAGGTTTAAAACAAAGCCATGCACTCAAAAAAATAATAAACATATCTGGTTCACTTGGCAATAGTCTTGGTTTGGAAAAGCTTTACGTGTGGGTATCCATAGAATTACCCATGAAAATAGCCCATAGAATAACAGTGCTTATTAAAATACTTTAATTCATTCACTAAGAACACACCAGAGACTGCACCAGACTATCAGAGATACAGAAGTAACTAAAACAGTCTATGACCATGAGGATTAATAGAATGGAAGCTGCGATTTATAAGGACAGAGGGAGATACACGTGTATGTCATTAGAAACAACATTTATAAAGGTAATATAAGTAAAATTTGAGGTTTTAATATACTTCAGTGCCTATATTACCTGATTAGATTATAAATTATGAGAAATGACATTTCAGTTTCTGTTCAGCATTCTATATCTTTTAGTCGGCATTTGCAAACACTCAATAATTATGTGTTCAATGACTATACGTGATCTCATTAATCCATTTTATAGGTGAGGAAATCATACAGTAAGTGGTAGTTTTATTGGTGAAACTCAGAAATTTCTGTTAACCACCTTCTAACTCCTCTTTACAGATTTCCATAAATATATACAAGGTGAACCTAGTGAGGAAAATTCACAAACATCTGACTGTATTTCCACTGGACCATGAACTATAAGACATCAAGAGGCATGTCTGTCTTGTTTATCATAATATTCTCTAGTGTGCCAAGTATGTACACACACACACACACACAGAGTCTTTCACTTTGGACATTTCATTCAAACATGTGTTTCCTTCCAAAGATATACTTTATACCTATTACTGTTAGTCACGGAGAAGGCAATGGCACCCCCCCTCCAGTACTCTTGCCTGAAAAATCCCATGGATGGAAGAGCCTGGTGGGCTGCAGTCCATGGGATCACTAAGAGTCGGACATGACTGAGCAAATTAACTTTCACTTTCATCCACTGGAGAAAGCAATGGCAACCCACTCCAGTGTTCTTGCCTGGAGAATCCCAAGGATAGGGGAGCCTGGGGGCTGCTGTCTATGGAGACACACACAGTCAGACACAACTGAAGCAACTTACAGCAGCAGTGTTAGTCAGCTCCTTTATTCATTTGCTGAGGCTACTTGAAAAATACCATAGACTGAGTGACAAACAACTGAAATCTTTGTTCTCACAGTTCTAGATACCAGAAATCCAGTATCAAGGTGTCAGCAAGGTCAGTGTCTGGTGAGAGAGCTCCTTCCCTAGTTTGCAAGTGGTCACCTTACCAGGTCCCCACAACAGCTTTCCTCCTTGCATGTACATGGATAAAGCAAACTGTCTTCTTATATGGCCGCCATTCCTGCCTAATTAGAACCCCACCCTTATGATATAATTTAGACTTAATCACCCTCTAGTAAAGCCCTATCTTCAAATATAACTTCATATTAAGAGTTTGAGCTTCAACATACAAATACTGGGGAAACACATTCAGTTCAGTCCATCGCGTCTCCTACTCTTGATCTCTTCTCAACTAGATGAAAAGAAGCAAAGAATCCCATTAATGTAACCCATACAGAAGAGTGTCCTAGGCATACAGCAGACAATAAGATGGGAAAACATATCTGGAAAAGCCAGAAAACTTCCACTGCTGCTGCTGCTAAGTCACTTCAGTCGTGTCCGCTCTGTGTGACCCCATAGACGGCAGCCCACCAGGCTCCCCTGTCCCTGGGATTCTCCAGGCAAGAACACTGGAGTGGGTTGCCATTTCCTTCTCCAATGCATGAAAGTAAAAAGTGAAAGGGAAGTCTCTCAGTCATGTCCGACTTTTCATGACCCCATGGACCACAGCCTACCATGCTCCTCTGTCCATGGGATTTTTCAGGCAAGAGTACTGGAGTGGGGTGCCATCGCCTTCTCCATAGTTCAGGGCGGAGGAGTTGTAAGTCATAAAGTTGAGGTCACTAGGGACTAGATGTGGAAGGATTTTGTATGATTAGCTAAGGATTTTGGACTTTATCCAAAAAGTATGAGAGAAAGAGGGGGACAGAATTAAATAAAATTGATGATAATAACCAAATTCTAAAGCCAATAATAATATCTCAAAGTCTTCTTTAGAAAAAAGTTATTATTTACAGAGGAATAGAAATAAAGGTAAGAGATAAGAATGTTTAACACTATGTAAACCAGAGAAAATGGGTTACAATCTTAAAAGTGCTGAAAGAAAAACACTTTTCTATCTCCAGAAAAAACACTTTTCAAAACTTAGGTAAAAATAAAGACTTTTAGACATACAAAGGCTGCAAGAATTTGCTGCTAACAGTTACGGTATACAAAAAATGAAAATTAAAGGAAGAATGGAAATGATATTTAAAAAGTTGTATCAACACAAAAGACTGTAGAGTGCCAAATATGGTAAATACATGGGTAAATACAAATGACATTTTCTAATTTTTTTCAAGTTTATTGTGGTAAGAAAAGTTAACATGAGATCTGCCTTAAGAGAATATTCACTTTTACTATGATGTCCTTAGCCATAAAAGAAGTCTCAAATTTTAAACAACTGAAATAAAGCTGAGCATGCTCTTTGATCACAATAGAACTAAAACTAAAATTATCAGAAGATAGCAAGATAACTCGAAATTGCCCACATGTGTATGAAATCAATAATACATTGCTAAAAAAAACCATTTGAAGAAGAAACAAGAAGAGAAATTATAAGGTATTTCACACTGGATGAAAATCAAAACTTATCAATTTTTGAGATATAGTTAAAGCAGGAAAAGTAAATGGTAAAGTCCATTCAGGTATGACCTAAATCAAATCCCTTATGATTATACAGTCGAAGTGAGAAATAGATTTAAGGGCCTAGATCTGATAGATAGAGTGCCTGATGAACTATGGAATGAGGATCGTAACATTGTACAGGAGACAGGGATCAAGACCATTGCCATGGAAAAGAAATGCANTGAGTCTGAGTGAACTTCAGGAGTTGGTGATGGACAGGGAGGCCTGACATGCTGTGATTCATGGGGTCGCAAAGAATCGACACGACTGAGTGACTGGACTGAACTGAACTGATTGAAAGTCAATTACCTAAATTCACACATTAAAAAGCTGGAAATAGAAGAGCAAATAAAAACCCAAAATGTGTGAAAAGGAAAGAAACAAATAGTGTGCAATACACCCAGTAACAGAAAGCAGATCAGTAATTGCATGGGCAGGAAGTTGAGGGTCATTGATCACAAAGGGTCAGCAGAAAACATCTTAGCGTGAGAGTTTTCCCTATTTTGATGGTAGTGGTGATTACAAGAAGGTATAGAATTATCCAAAGTCACTGAACTTTACAGCTGAGTGTTTTATTGTATGTAAATTCTGCCCCATTAGATTTGATTTAAAATTTAACAAGTGCACTCAACATTTAGTGGGATCATTTTGTTAAACATGGAAGTTGGAAATAAAAATTAATGAAAATGGCGATTCTGATTAGAGCAGCTACTAGAGATAAAATAAACATCTATTTTCCAAATGCTGACCTAAACCAGTTTGGATAGAAAATATAACACACTTGTCAACAATAACAACAAAAGAACCCCAAATAGTATGTATAATTACCCCCATTTTCCAAACAAAAGAGATTTAAAAGTTTAATTAACCAACCCACAGTCATACAGACATTAAAGAAAGCAACAGAGATTGAAATCCCAGCGCGAGTGAGTTGGCCACCCAGGAACAGCATATTGGTGGCCAGATACATCATTGGACACCATAGGTGGTCGGTTAACACAAGCAAGATCTTGTCCCCACAATGTGTTTCCATCTGGTGAATTTAGCTCTATTCTCTTGTTTCAACCTACTTTCACTTGATTCATTCCAGTGAATCTACATTTAGGTGTGCTTCTTTGTAATGCTTTGCATGTTTAGTTTTACATATACCATCACCCCTCTTCCATTTCCACCACTCACCTTGGACACTTAATTATCAGCATATCCTGTGTCCTCTGCCTGGCATGAAGTCTCTTGGAGCTTGCACATGGGAGAGTGTTCTATACAATGGAGTCTCTTTTTCTCCATGGAGGTTCAGCCTTTCCCAGTGCAGCAGGTAGAATGCTGCGGGCAACTGGCCAGACTGCACACAATCTGTTTAAGAGATAGAAACAGAAGCAGTGCTCCGAAACACGTTCTTGGCCTTTATGCATTTTACAAAACATGTGCCAGGAAAGTGTCCCGTTGGCTGTATTATTTCACAGGCTGAATGTCCAGGGCAAAGTGAGACAGGGCTGCAGCTTGGAGGGCATGTACATCTTGTGTGTATCAGCCTGGTAGCAACTGCAATAATGATTTTCCTTCTGAAATAGAGGTCTGCCTGAAGTTGACTAATGAGTCGTAAGAGACATGCTTGTGCTTGCTGCTTTTTATCCCCTTCTTCCTTCATAAAGAATGGATTTCACACCTACAAGAGCACCTTTCCCCAATGCAAAGTTTTGAAAACCTGCTGACCCACTTTAAAGATTGTACATGGATTTGTGACCTGGCCCTGTCACTCAGAGGATGAAAGATTGTGGGTAATTCACTTATCTTCTCTCAGTTTCATTTTCTTTAGTGGCAAGTGAAGGAAAAGATACCAGTATCACAGGCTGGGGATGAAAAATTCAATGAGATAATGCATTCAACCTTTTACACAGGCTTTAAGAGAACTACAACATAATTCACAATTATTGCTCTTGGTAAACATCTCATTGTTGAGATCCTTCTCCTTACTAAACACCCTTGCCTCCTATTCAAGGGAAAGGCTTTTGAGGATCACATCATAAAATCATAAAAATGTGCTAGCAGGAACTTGAAATCCAAAGCTTAGTATTTTCACAAGTGAAACTGAAGTCAAAGGAAGGGAAATATTTTGCCCATAATTCTGACCTTGGTTACTCTTATCTGCTCTTAGATTTGACATTTGTTTGGATTCTAGGGCCTTTTGAGATCAATGAATATTATTATCAACACATGTCTATACGACAGATCCCAATGCTGATCCTCTGCCACTGTTAAGAATTTTCCACAAGGCACACTTCTTCCTAGACAAAACATAGTGTACAGGCAGAGCATAATATTAATATTTTGCACATTTCAGATCATCCAAATTCCAGCACTAAAAACCGAATCATGAAATGTCAGAGTTGGAAGTAACTTTAAGAATAATTAGTTATTCTATCTGTACTTCATGTTTCTTTGTTTGCTGGGTATCAAGAACTCTGGAATTTCTGGTCCAGACTTTTTAAGGGGCATGCCAAGAGGCACCCAGGTGATAGGTGTTCGTGGGGGTGGGTTGCAGTCCATAACTTTCAAGCAAAGCCTCTTACTGCTTCAGGGCTGAGATAGAATGTGGTTCTCAGGAGCCAGTTCTCCCCAGGCCACCACTTTCCAGCACAAAAATCCAAGGCTCTGAGAGTTCTAAATCCAAACCTGGCTTTGCACATTGTTATGACATTGTATTTGTCAAGCTAGGAGGATAGATTTGAAAGTTTATTAGCTTGATTTGTAACCCTTAAATATTTAGACACATGGTATGTGGGCCACTATTTGTACTCTTATCCAGGGCCCTGCAAATGTTAGGGGCAGGCACACTTGAAAGCTACACTTGAAGATTGTTTGCTGGAAATGAAGGTTTCCCAAACCGTAATCCCAGAAAACTAATCTAAGAAATGCAAAAAAGNATTTGAAAGTTTATTAGCTTGATTTGTAACCCTTAAATATTTAGACACATGGTATGTGGGCCACTATTTGTACTCTTATCCAGGGCCCTGCAAATGTTAGGGGCAGGCACACTTGAAAGCTACACTTGAAGATTGTTTGCTGGAAATGAAGGTTTCCCAAACCGTAATCCCAGAAAACTAATCTAAGAAATGCAAAAAAGGTGCTCCTTTAGGAAAAAATAGACTTGCGATAAGCGAAAGAAGAGCAGTCACATGGCTGCCTATTAGACACTCAGTCCTTCTTGCTGCCTATAATCATGAGTACTATTACCATCTCAGTGGCAGTAGCTATCATAGCTCCGTTATTTTCCAGTCTTCAGAGCATATATTACTGCTTTAAATTATTATTTGCTTATGGATTTGTTACCTGTCATTCCACAAAATAAGTTATATAAGAGAGTGGGCCTTATCTGCCTTAATCACCTGTTTCCTCAGTGACTATAACAGATTCTTTGCTGACGGAGCCACTAGGGAAGCCCCATTTAACACACAGTAAGCATTAAATGGGCTCCCCAGGTGGCACAGAGGTAAAGAACCTGCCTGCCAGAGTGCTGGAGACACTAGAGTCACAGGTTCCACCCCTGAGTCAGGAAGATCCCCTGGAGTAGGAAATGGCACCCCACTCCAATATTCTTGCCTGGAGAATTCCATGGACAGAGGAACCTGGGGGGTTACAGTCCATGGGGCTGAAAAGAGTAGGATGTGACGGAGCACGCAACACAAGCTTTAAATAAATACTTTTTAAAATTCAATTAGACAGCTGATTTTAGAATACACTCAGTAACAGGCCCCAAAGATTTATAAAAGCCAGCTGCTTTTACCCATGACTGGGCAGGGGAGAGTTGCAGTCACAATCACACACCACGTTATTGCCTGCCCTCCATCCTTCAGGAATGGCCACGAGAGAAAATTTAAAACAAACATTTTAAAAATCAAAAAGCAGAGTCATTTTCTGTCAGGGTCTTGTAAGCTATCTGCAGGAAGGCAATCAAGATATTCAGGAAAGAGGATATAAGGCTTAAATAAGACTGGGTAAAGCTGCATTATCTCTAAGGGGAGGCTGAAGCCATATCCCCATTTAAGAGAACAAACATATGGACACCAAATGGGGAATGGGGCACGGGAGGGGTGTTGGGATGATCTGGGAGATTGGGATTGACACATACATTGTTGATATCATGTATAAGATAGATAACTAATGAGAAGTTGCTGTATAGCACTGGGACTCAACTCAGTGCTCTGCGGTGACCTAAATGAAAAGGAAATGCAAAAAAAGAGAGAATATATGTATACTGATAACTGATTCATTTTGCCGTACCAGAGAAACTAACACAATATTGTAAAGCAACTATATTCCAATAAAAATTTTTAAATAAATAAAACTGATTAAAAAATTATAAAAGAACTACAGACTCAGAAAGGGTAATTAATTGACTCTAGGTCAAATGGCCAGTAAGAGATGGCATAGGCTTTGAATCAGGAGAGTTCAGATCCTCCTGAGCCTGGAATTTTACCACTGAACTTTGAGTATAGTGTGAATTTGATAGTGTGTCTCCTTCATTCATGGAACAGCTCAAGAATTCACAGTGTTTCCCAAAGAACAGCAAAATTTCATGATTTCTAGTGGTTCCATCACTTAAACCTTGCGAAACCATGGCTTAGTAGTGAAGGCCTGCTATTGAAAGCTTACCCCATCCATACCACCAAATCCCTTCCAGCTTTGCTTGTATCAGGCAGTCAGCATGAGCCTCCGATACTTTTGAGGAAATGCCTACATCGAGCTATATCTCTGAGACCTCAACAGTGTAGCTCGCACATAGAGCAAGGGCTCAATTCACAATGAGTGAATTAACTGGGAAATTGGGGGACCTAAGATTCTGCAAGCCTCACGGTGAGTCAGGAAAAAAAGGAAAAAAGGAGAGACAGAAAGAAGAAAGAAAAGTGCTGGAGCTAAGTTTTAACTTACCTCTACCACTTACTACTGGTACACTTTTAAACTGCTTAATCGCTTTGAGCTTCCATTTTTCCAGCCAAGGTAATGCTACTGAACCAGGTTCATTTTTCCTGACTCACAACAAGCTAAACTACTAAGAGGCTGGAGGCTTGCAGTTAAGAGAGGGTTTTTGACAAAGGCAGCCAATCAAGGAGACAGAAGGACTCCAGATCCACTTCCCAGAAGGCAAAGTGCTTGTGGCCTTTATAGGATAAGGAAAAATGCAGCAAGGCAGTCCAAGGTGTGGGGAGAGCCTTTAATAAACCGAGGCGCTTAGCTTGACCTGAGGCCCTCTGAAATCAAGAGGTCAGGAGCTGAGACTTGCACATGCCCAGTCTTAACCAACTTAGCCTAAACTAGACACAGCTGACTCCAAGTTCCTGGAAAACTCAGGTAAACATCTTATTGTTTAGGCTACCATGCTGCTTGAAAGGCATGCAAAGTTTTGGTAGTTTTCACTCAGTCTTGATGAGGGAAGGCAGGTGAAATGGATTTGGCTAATGATTACCATGGAAACCCACTCCAGTACTCTTGCCTGGAAAATCCCATGGAGGCAGGAGCCTGGTAAGCTACAGTCCATGGAGTCACTAAGAGTCAGGCACGACTGAGCGACTTCACTTTCACTTCTCACTTTCATGCATTGGAGAAGGAAATGGCAACCCACTCCAATGTTCTTGCCTGGAGAATCCCAGGGACAGAGGAGCCTGGTGGGCTGCCGTCTATGGGGTCACACAGAGTTGGACGTGACTGAAGCGACTTAGCAGTAGCAGCAATAATTATCCAGTTTCAGTAATATCTACTCTACTCTGCTGGCTATTTGTAAAGAACAACTGAAATAATAATAGCAAGCACATTTATATGGCATTTCCAGGTAGCAGACAGTCTCTCAACACTTCTTATGTGGGATCTTTTTTAATCCTTGCTCAATCGTGTCCAACTCTCTGAGATCCCATGGACTGTAACTCACCAGCCTCCTCTGTCCATGCAATTTCACAGATACGAATACTACAGCGGGTCGCCCTTTCCTACCCCAGGGAAATCCTCCCAACTCAGGAATCAAACTCAAGTCTCTTGTGTCTCCTACATTGGCAGGCATATTCTTTACCATTAGTGCTACCTGGGAACCCCTATTTAGTCCTTACAAAAGTTCTAATAGGAACATAATGGGAGGATTTCTCATCCCTAGAAAAGGAAGACAACAGAAGTTTAAACATCTTGCCCAGGTTCATTCAGCTTATAACTGGGAAGAGCTGGATGGGAACACAGCAATCTAACCATAAGGTTTCTGGCTGTTACCCTCTCTCTCCACTGTGCAATTACATTTTGTTGATTTGTTGTTTAGTTGCTAAGTCGTGTCCAACTCTTTTGCAGCCCCATGGACTGTAGCCCACCAGGCTCCTCTGTCCATGGGATTCTCCAGGCAAGAATACTGGAGTGGGTTGCCTTTCCTTTCTCCAGGGGATCTTCCCGACCCAGGGATCAAACCCCAATCTCCTGCATTGCAGGCAGATTCCTTACCACTGAGCCACCTGGGAAGCCCTTTGTTGATTACAAAGCACTATTCAAAGAAGAGAACTTCTTACTATTATCTTCTCTTTTAGAAAAGACATTTCCTCCCCTACTTTGTACATCCAATTCTTGCCCTGATTGCTCTGCAGGTTTGTTTGTATTCTGTTATCCTGTAGTCATGAAGCAGAATTTTGGTTCTGAAGAAAGGAGTAGACTTACTTGCCCTATACTAAGCTGGTTTGTCAGCCCTGTTAGCTGTGTAAGGCCTTGTGTTCACGCTTCCCTCTGCCCAGCCCAGCCTTGGGAGTGTAAACCAAGATTCTCATGAATAAAAGAATGCAGAGGCCCTCTGGTTGTTTATTGCTGGCTGTGCATCCTGAATCCAGTTATCCCCACCACTAGCTCTGCAGCCCCAGGAGTGGTGCGTTTAGAGCCTCATTGATTGAAACCAGCCAGATGTTTGGAAATTGAGATGTGAGCCCATGCTGCCACAAAGGAGCCTCCAGAATGTGAATTCCTGATGGCCAGCAGGGGAGGAGGAGCGAGAGGGGAGGGGCCCATAAAATGAGCAAACAGCACCAAGATGGTTATAGGTGTCTCACTTCAGCACCTGGGTTGGTAGCTGAGCATACCTGAATTGAGTTTTAAGCTTTAGTAATGAATTTAACGCTCCCGTTTGGGAGATGGCAGTTTCAGCTTTCAGTTTAGTACAGACAGTATTATTTTCGAATGAAAAGTGGAGAACTGGAGAAACAGAGGTGCTTAGCTTCGAGAATGGAGCTGTTTGTGATAATGATGACTTGAGGAAATAGCATGTTGTAGTGAAGAGAGGCTGGGAATGGGTGTTCGGAACCCTAGGTGGGTCACTGACCAGCCATGTGACCTTGAGAAGTTCCTATTCTAAACTCCCTTTTCCCCTTGGTAACATAGGAATTACATATTTATCTTAAATATTTGTGAATATAAAAGTTTCTCTTTCTTATTTCTATGGTTATATTCTAAAGTCAACACAAAAGGGGGAAGGATAAGAAAAAAATAAATAAGGTGGGATTTAATCTACTGAGCAGTTATTAATCACTTATTTTACAAATATCTGGCCATTGGATACAATTTGCCCCTTGAGCATTATGCCGCCCCCTATATTTACAGAGATGTCTTCCACATCCTTTTTTTTTTCCCCAGAACATCCAGGTTCCCAATCTGGTTGCTTCCTTTGCACAACTCAACAAAAAACTTAAGTTGATCCAGATTCAAATACCAACTGTATTATTTTTGTGAACTGTGCAGATGCAGGCAGTTTTCTTAACCATTCTGAGGCTCAGTTATTTCATCTGTAAAGGGGGACAGTGGTATTTATCTAACAGAGGTGTTGTGAAGATTAAATGGGGCCATATTTATAAAGGACTCATTTTGAAGGCACTGGTAAACACTCAAAAGATGATTGCTATTAGAGTTGCATTACTATGACTGCTACACTGCAAATATCTGTATATATTATCCTGATCAAATATCTAGATTATATGATGCTGGGACTTCACTGGAAAGCAGTGGTTATGACTTCACCTGCCAATGCAGGGGGTGATGGTTCAACCCTGGTCTGGGAACTAAGAGCCTTCAAACCTCAAGGCCAAAACACCAAAACATAAAACAGAAGCAATATTGCAACAAATTCAAAAAGACTCCAAAAAAAAAATCCGCATCAAAAAAAGTCTTTTTAAAAAAAGAACAAAATCTTTAAAATATATATATGATGCATTTTGTTTTCAATATATTATATGGTGTCATGAACCAATATTTAATTAAAAATGTTCAAGGACATCCCTGGTGGACCAGTGGCTAAGACTCCATGGTTCTACTGCAAGGGGCTCAGGTTTGATCCCTGGTTGGAGAACTAAGATACCATGTGCTGTGTGGTGTGGCCAAAAAAAAGAATTGTGCTTGCATAGCACCTACAATGGAGAAGGCAATGGCACCCCACTCCAGTACTCTTGCTTGGAAAATCCCATGGACAAAGGAGCCTGGAAGACTGCAGCCCATGGGTTGCTGAGGGTCAGACACGACTAAATGACTTCACTTTCACTTTTTACTTTCATGCATTGGAGAAGGAAATGGCAACCTACTCCAGTGTTCTTGCCTGGAGAATCCCAGGGACGGGGGAGCCTGGTGGGCTGCCGTCTATGGGGTCGCACAGAGTCAGACACGACTGAAGTGACTTAGCAGCAGCACCTACAATCCACATGTACTTCTACCTTGCAGTCTGGGGGCAACAATCACATAAAGAAGCAGAACACAAGCCTAGACTCAGTAGCAAGGAGATTTATAAACCTCCACATTGAGGGAAAGCAGATTGGGTTAACAGTGATAGATCTGAAACAGTGGAAGAGCCATGATTCTAAGGCTTTTTCCTCTATGCCACTCTTATTGTTCAGTTGTTGAGTTGTGTCTGACTCTTAGCAACCCTCTGGCCTGCAGCACACCAGGCTTCCCTGCCCTTCACTATCTCCTGGAGTTTGCTCAGATTCATGACCATTGAGTCAGTGATACCCTCTAACCATCTCATCCCCTGCCACTCCCTTCTCCTCCTAGCCTCAGTCTTTCCCAGGATCAGGGTCTTTTCCAATGAACCAGCTCTTAACAGGTGGCCAAAATATCGGAGCTTCAGCTTCAGCATCAGTCTTTGCAATGAATATTCAGGGTTGATTTCATTTGTGATAGTTTTTCTATAAAGTTAAATTTGTGATAGTACCATAAAATTTTTTTTAAGAGACACGGGGCAAAAGAAAAAGCAGAATATGTTACCATCAGGTGGACTGAGCCTCAGAGGGATTAAGTGACCCATGGAATCTTGGACCACAAACCAGGGGCAGCCTAAGAACCTGAAGGCTGGAAATGCCTCCTGGTTTAGCCAATAAGCAGAAGGAACAGACATGTCTTAAAAATTTGTCAACCAAACCCTGATGTGATGCTGCCCTACTTTTTCTGTCTCTTTTCCCCCCATGTTCTCAGCTGTGTCCAGCCTAAGCCTCAGCGTTTGGAATACTTGGAGATCCCACAACACACTCTGCTCTTCCATCCCCCTAAACTCTTCCCAGGCTGTTACACCAGCCCTGGAAGGTTTTTCACAGGCATCTGGCCTGTAGCCCATCTAGCCAGCTCCTCCCTGTGATTCTATGAGTGGTCAGTCAGTCCACTTCACTCATAGTTATCATATCACATGGATAAGGATAAGAATAAAGGAGAATATTTTCTGACCTTTCGTTTCAGTCGCTCAGTCGTGCCTGACTCTCTGAGAACCCACGGACTGCAGGACGCCAGGACTCCCTGTCCTTCACCAACCTGGAGTCATATGAACTATAATTCTTAAGTTCCTAAGAGGCAGGTAATTATTAGCACCCTTATTCGATATGCAAGCAAACAGGATTGCAGATGTGGGAGAAATCTACTAAAGTCACATAGATGGTCCACAGACCGTTCATTTACATAAACTGACTTTCAAAAGAGGGAAGACCCTGTGAGAGTCATTTCCAAGGCCTTGATGCTCAGTACCATGGAGGCGTTACATTCAATAAAGGCTGAAAGCAAAGACCAAGAATGTTGCTGCTATTTTGCTGTTTCTCTATCTAGTCTCAGCCAGACCTTCCCTCTCCCTACACTAACTGCATCTCCAGCATCTCCTATTCACCACATTCAATAAGCAAAGCCTTTCTAAGGATCAGCTGTATCTTACCCTTTACCAGTGCAACCAAGTAAAAAGGAAAACTTTCCCTAATACACAGTGCCCAGTGAGAGATGGCTGATGCTCAGCCCTGTGGGTTTGAGACACAGACCTGAATTATAATCCAAGCTCTGTCCTCTACCACAATCTTTTAAACACTTATGCTTCACATACATCATCACTTCAAGTCCTCATGCCAAAGAGCAGAAATAGGTTTTATTCCTGAGGATCAAAGTGGTTCAGTGACCTGTTAAAATCAGCTAGTAGGTAAGCAGAGCTGGAATGCAAACCCAGCTCTGAGATTCTAAAGCCTTCATCTTAACCACCATACTACATACCTCTTGGACCACTCTAAAGATCCAAACACAAATAAATCCTGTTAAAGAGCAATGCAGGAGACCTGGGTTCGATCTCTGGCTTGAAAAGTCCCCCTGAGGAATTTCATGGACAGGAGAGCCTGGTGAGCTACAGTTCATGAGGTTGTAAAGAGTCAGACACAACTGAGCGACTAACATCCGCACAAGGAGTTTTAGGAAAGAATGAAATCACTCATAATTGTTCATGGATACTAGATCTATATGGCAGAAAAATCTGAGATCAAAACATCTATCAGCTTCAATTAGCCCCATGTTGAAACTGAGGTTCAGAAAGTAGACATGATTTTTCCAACCTCAAGCAGTTTTTTAGCTGCATATATAACAGGAGAACCAGATGTGCTGGACTTTAACTTATTTACCTTCACGTCTTCCACTATTAAATTAATATTGTGAAATTGCCCAGTGGGCTAGCCAAAGGTGAAATCAGAAATGGAAGAACCGCTTAATGGAGGAAGTCTTCATGGTTTACCCAAGTTTATCTAATAATATAAATTTCTGAAATTCCTTTGGCAATTCTCACATTATATTAAGCACTTTAGGAAATAAATAAATGTAAAGCATAGCCCTTACCCTCAAAAAGCTTATAGTTTGTTGGGAGAGGGAATATTTAAGCATGAAATATCACAAACACCACTATTAAAACAGCATACAATTATGGTGGTTGAAATAGCTCTCAGACACAACTCCATAAAGTCTTGTTTGGATGCAGACAAAATCCAGCAGAGACAAAATCAGAATATGGTAATCAGTGAAATTTTCATTAAAAAGGAGAGGTAGAGATCAGCATTGACGTGTTAGGATCATTTTTTTGGCTGGAAAGAAAACAGGTTTCAAAGTTAGAAAGAAATAGAGAGAGGTGGTATTTCCTGCTGTAAAATTCTTTGCACTGACAGAATGAGGGTTTACCTTAGTTAAGACTTCCTAGTTGCAAGAAAGGGAAGAACTATTTGTGTTACCTCAAGGAAAAGGGGTTTATTCTAGGAGGTACATATAAATGTAATGAATAAAATAATAATAGCAAAAAGGCACAAAATTATCAAGCTATGTTTCAAGAATTATGCAACAAACTGTATCTGCAATCCCACAGGAACAGTGGTACTGTTAGTTTCCACTACATTTCACTTATGGGAAAACTGAGGCCCAGAAAATTTAAATGAGTTACCCAAGGTTCCACAGCAATTTAAATTTGAGCCAACTCATTGGAAAAGACCCTGATGCTGGGAAAGATTGAAGGCAGGCGGAGAGGGGGATGACAGAGGATGAATGAGATGGTTAGATGGCATCACCGAATCAATGGACATGAGTTTGAGGAAACTCCAGGAGATGGTGAGGGACAGGGAAGCCTGGCGTGCTGCAGCCCATAAGTTTTTGCTAAGTCAAACACGACTTAGCAACTGAACAAGTGTAACTTCAGAGTCTTCACGTCTAAATCTGTGCACTAAATGATCTGGAATTGGTCCCTAAAGTAATTCTATGTGCATTTGTGCACACATATATACTCACTCACGCATGTGTCTTAAGATTCTCACAAAGTGTCATTCACAACACTTTTTCCAGTCTCTTCTGCTGGCCCCAACTACTGCCAGCTCTGCCATAATGTCAGTGTATTTAGGAACCACACCCTCTGCCTCAATCCTGAACTGACCTCCTGGTTTTTGGGTTCAGCTTCCAAGTGACTCAGCCCATCATTTTCCTATTTATCAGATCTCTCGTGCAGGCTCAAGGTCACTGGCCTCCTGATCTGCTTTTCAGTGGGATGCTCAGCCTTGTTGTCCGTAGGTTGCAGCTTGGATGTAGCAGTCACATGTTCCACTGCCAATCTAACCAGCGCTTGGGACACAGCAGCATCCTGTTAAGGGATGAGGTCAACAGGGTAGGTGGCCACCTTCAGTAAAGTATTTGTTTTCACTCACTAGAGTTCTCTTTTTTTTCCAAAGCAGGATTTTAGAGATGGAAGCATCTTGAATCCATTCCCATTTTACATATGAGCATATTAAGGTCAAGGAAGACAGCCTGCAGCCCCAATCCCAGATCAACTCACAAATTAAAGGAAAAGCTGAGAGCAGAAGTCTAGTGTCTTCGACCTACAATCTGGCTCCCTTTTCCTCGTGGCACTTGGGAATCTAAAGTGCACATTAGAGACTTCCCTGGTGGCCTAGTGATTAAGACTTTGCCTTCCAGTACAGGGGGTGTGGGTTCGATCCCTGGCCAGGGAGCTAAGATCCTCTCAGTCAAAAAAACAAAAACATAAAACAGAAACAATATTGTGACAAATGCATTATTTTAAAATGGTTGACTTTTTTTAAAAAATATTTTAAAAATTAAAAAATAAAATACCCATTAAAGTACAAAAGCCTCAAAAAGGACCTCTGTCTCATGGCTCCACCTTCTCTCAGGGCACCATGTGACTTTGAAGGAGCTAGGGGTCAAAAGAGCTGTTTGATTCTAATTGTCTCAATAAATTTTAAAGATGTTATTACATTGTAGTCATTAAGAACTGGTAAGAGTAGATGCAATATGATAAGAGCAAGGCCATGAAGCTTAATCGTCCTTAGCTGATTGTCACCCTCATATTTTTTTTTCTTTCTTAAGAAAGAACAATGCTTCCCAGGACTCTAAAGCATCTGGATCCAACAGCACTTTATATTTCCTGCCATAAAATTCTTGGACCAGGGCAGCTGCCAGCTAAAGTGAGGACTGCACAAATAAACACCGGAGTTCTGATCCTTACAGCATAGCCAGGCTGGCCTGCCAGCCTGAGAGATAGGAGGAATAGATTCCTATTGCAAAGAAATGAGACCTTTCATACACTTTGAAATACTCTCTCTGTTCTTGCTATTGTCTGACATCTTTCTTTCCCTTTCTTCCTCCCTTCCTTCCCTCTTTCCTTTCTTTGGAGCAGAGTTAAAAGAAAATTACTTGATTGTAAAAGCCACTGATTTGAAGAGACCCTGATACTGGGAATGATTGAGGACAGGAGGCGAAGGGGACAACAGGGGATGAGACGGTTGGATGGCCTCACCGACTCAATGGACGTGGGTTTGGGTGGACTCTGGGAGTTGGCGATGGACAGGGAGGCCTGGTGTGCTGTGGTTCATGGGGTCGCAAAGAGTCGGACACGACTGAGCGACTGAACTGAAGTGAACTGAAAAACCATCACCTATAGTTGACAGTGGAATTTTGTGAACCTAGGACTCCACTTGATAAATAAAGCATATTANAGGGAGGCCTGGTGTGCTGTGGTTCATGGGGTCGCAAAGAGTCGGACACGACTGAGCGACTGAACTGAAGTGAACTGAAAAACCATCACCTATAGTTGACAGTGGAATTTTGTGAACCTAGGACTCCACTTGATAAATAAAGCATATTAAAACAATGCCGTGTATATGTCTAATATATATGAGAACTGGATCTGGTACTTTACTGAAGTCATCTTTCTTAATTCTACCTCACAAGGTGGTCATGACTCTTCCTATGATACAAAGGAGGACACTGCATCTTAGAAAAATTCTTCAATTATTTCCATCTATCATATGGTTATGGAGTGGTAGGATCTATTTTGAAGCAGAAATGAAGGATCCATTTAATGATCCATGGATTGACTTTTCAAACTCCTAAATTATCCACAAATGCAAATTTCAGTGTTGGAAAAATCTTCTTAAGTTCAAAGGTTCCAGGAAGGATAGATCCACGATCTATTCAGATCTTTCCTACATTTATTGTAAAACAGCAAATCTCTCCTCATTCATGTTAAACTGAATATGTGTGCGTGTGGTCAGNAAATGCAAATTTCAGTGTTGGAAAAATCTTCTTAAGTTCAAAGGTTCCAGGAAGGATAGATCCACGATCTATTCAGATCTTTCCTACATTTATTGTAAAACAGCAAATCTCTCCTCATTCATGTTAAACTGAATATGTGTGCGTGTGGTCAGCTGTGTCCAACTTTTTGTGACGCTGTGGACTGTAGCCCCCCAGGCTCCTCTGTCCATGGAATTTTCCAGGCAGGAATAGTGGAGTGAGTTGCCATTTCCTTATCCAGGGGATCTTCTCAACCCAGGGATCGAACTTGTGTCTTCTGCACTGGCAGGTGGATTCTTTACCACTATACCACCAGGGTTATATTTTCCCCAAAATCCTATATCCTTTTTGTAACCCATCATGAGTCAACATTTGTCATTCCAAGTTCAGCTTATTTTGCTGACAGTGCTATTGTTGTGTCTCTTGGCTCCATGACAATTCAAGTAGCAGTAGAGATGGGAAGAAGCATTTCTGATATTATCACGGCAATGGCCCAGGTCTCCTTTTGTACTCCAAGGATTTCCACACACTCTGTGCTTTGATGAAGCAAGCTACCTAAATGTTACATAACAGGGCAACTGTTCTGTAACAAGACATTAAGGAAAATACCCTCCGTATTGTAATATAACAAGACAAAGTAGTAAGCAGGGACAACAAAATAAAAAAAAAAAAATGGAGAGTCTATCCATTATGCAAATGCATGGTCATTCAAAGTCATTCAAAGTTATTATTGCTTATTGGAGATCAATCAGATACTAAAAGCAGAGATTTCTGAATTCTCTGGTCTCATATGATATTAAATTCTATATATGTTTCTGGCAGCATCAAGCCCCGACAAGCTTAACTTAAGCATCCTTTACAGAGGGTAGTAAGAGTCAAGGAAATTCAAGCCACATGGAGAGCCATGTAACAGTACATGTCTGAGCAAAGGAGGGGCAATGACCAAAGTCTGAGGCAGAAATGCGAGATAAAGACTGGCTGGGGTGGGCAGAATGTAGGGGAGAGAGACAGGAGGCTTAGCAGGGAGGCCCTGAAAACATGCTGGGGCAAAAACATCCCATCTGGAAACCTCTGAGGCTGGGCCGTGCCGCTAGTGTCTTGGTTCTTAAGTCAGCGTCCTGATGAACACTCGTAATTGTCTGCTTTGTTGTATGCNTTTGCAAACCCATGGACTATACAGTCCATGGAATTCTCCAGGCCAGAATACTGGAGTGGGTAGCCTTTCTCTTCCCCCAGAGGATCTTCCCAACCCAGGGATCAAACCCAGGTCTCTGCATTGCAGGTGGATTCTTTACCAGCTGAGCCACAACAGAAGCCCAATATTTGCTCAAAATTAAGTCAAAAGCAGCCTCATGTTTTACCTCTGCTCCATGCAATCTGAGCAGGAAGCTCTGCACTAGAGCATTGCAGGGCACAAATGGCTCAAAACCATGCACAAGTCACTAACCTAATCATTTCACTTGTGAACATTTGCTTTAAGAAGCTAAAGAGGAGCACCAGTCACCATTTTACAGTATTTTATGATAGTGATGTGGAAAAGGAATATCATGATTTATGTAAATTGACTATTTATGTAATACTGATTTAAGTTGTCAAACAAAAATATATTGTGTAATCTGTCCAAGGTCAAATCATACCATTGCCTTCCTTGGAACATGCCAAGAGGTTTTCTGAGATTTTTAGAAATTATAAACCTTCACTGTAAGAAATTCTACCTAAATTGAGTCATCGATTTCCTTACATTCTTTTCTTTTTGCTTTCCTTCTCATCTTCCTTCTTCTAAGACCAATTTGCTAACAGGAAATAGTGTTTTAGGGACAACAACAAATCTGTCACAGTAACTATCATCATATGTAACTGTGTCTAATATCCTGCATCCCTTTTCCCAACTCCAAAAACAAAACAGAAATAAAGATGACACTTCATAAGTGTTCTNCATTCTTTTCTTTTTGCTTTCCTTCTCATCTTCCTTCTTCTAAGACCAATTTGCTAACAGGAAATAGTGTTTTAGGGACAACAACAAATCTGTCACAGTAACTATCATCATATGTAACTGTGTCTAATATCCTGCATCCCTTTTCCCAACTCCAAAAACAAAACAGAAATAAAGATGACACTTCATAAGTGTTCTAAAATTAGACAGTGATGATGGTTGTGTAACTTTGAATATACTAAATATACTAAAAATAAGCATTGAATTGTGTACTTTCAGTAGGAATATTGCATGGTATGTGAATTATATCTCAATAAAGTCATTGCCAAGACAAACAATTTTTTTTTAATTCCTTTGATCTGGTAGCCTCTTACCTATGTCAATATAGGTATTAAGTCTTTGGAATAAAGGACATGAAAACTGAGGAATTCCAAATAAAATGGGAGGGAAGGGAAGGGGGAACAAAAAAAAGAACTTAACAAAGAAAAAAGAGGAGAGAGAAATGAAAATGAGCAGAGCAACTTGATGGGTGATAACAAAAGTTTAAAGATTTTCCCAATTCCAAATTTAAGGAAACCCCATATCCTCAACCTTGACTCTCCCTTCACCAACATTTGCAGGAGGAGCTTAGGGCTCCTCAGTTGACTGAAAAATACCCATTAACTGCAGCCCATACTGTTCACAGCAGAATTTTGGAAATTAACTTAATTAATCCAACCATAACATTCGGCACTCTTCCATCTACACCCCTAAGAGAGCCTCAAGATTAACTCCTCCTTTCATATATCCCATTGTTCTCAGCTTCTAAAAGACATTTAAAGTGCCAGGCTTCCCTCATGAGCTGATGCGTATCCCCAAACTAAATTTTAAACTGGGTGAAAACTTTATTTGCATTTCTCTGTGAGATGGTACAGACAAACCTGACCAAAGTTTTTGGCCAACCCACTATTTCTCTTCATCCGATGTCATACGTGTTGCCAAAGTAAACACCTCAGGCTCCCCCATCTGCCAGTAAAACCAGATACTCCAATGCTTTAGATAAATTCTGTGATGTTTCCCCTTCTTGTTTTATTTCTGAAAGTCATGGGCAGAGGCTTATTTCCCCAGCTATTTTTCAAAGGAAAGAGAGGCAACACCTTCAAGAAGGCAGTAGAGTGTGTTAAGTAAACAACTTCAGAAAAATTCAGAGAAATGACCTTCTGGAGAACTTCTGTCCCTTAGGAACTCAAGGCATGATGTAAGTCATGTTGTGCAATCTTACCTGCAATGCAAGAAATAGGGTGGCTCCACCGAATTAATGAGCTGCATAGTCTTATCATGATCTTTTTTAAAGTCTTATATCATGATTGTCTAGAAAAGCTTATACACTGGCACCACCCTAGCTATGAACTCTACACTGAGGTCTTTAGTTAAGTTGTTGTCTAATAAGTTCTGCTTCCCAGTGAGTGTCAGTAGCCTCTCTTCTTCCTCTTTCCCTCCCTCCCTCCACCCCCATCCATGTCATATTTAACACCATCTCACACACTAGTAAAGTAATGCTCAAAATTCTCCATGCCAGGCGTCAGCAATACGTGAATCATTAACTTCAGATGTTCAAGCTGGTTTTAGAAAGGCAGAAGAACCAGAGATCAAATTGCCAGCATCCACTGGATCATCGAAAGAGCAAGAGAATTCCAGAAAAGCATCTATTTCTGTTTTATTGACTATGCCAAAGCTTTTGACTGCATGGATCACAACAAACTGTGGAAAATTCTTAAAGAGATGGGAATACTGGACCACCTCACCGGCCTCCTGAGAAATCTGTAGGCAGGTCAAGAAGCAACAATTAAAACTGAACATGGTACAACAGACTGGTTCCAAATTGGGGAAGGAGGATGTCAAAGCTGTATATTGTCAGCCTGCTTATTTAACTTATACGCAGCATACATCATGTGAAATGCTGGGCTGGATGAAGCACAAGCTGGAATCAAGATTGCCGGGAGAAATATCAATAATCTCAGATGTACAGATGACAGCACCCTTATGGCAGATGATGAAAGTGAAAGAGAAGAGTGAAAAAGTTGGCTTAAAACTCAATATTCAGAAAACTAAGATCATGGCATTTGATCTCATCACTTCATAGCAAATAGATGGGGAAACAATAGAAACTGTGAGAGAGACTTTATTTTCTTGGGCTCCAAAATCACAGCAGATGGTGACTGCAGCCATGAAATAAAAAGACACTTGCTCCTTGGAAGAAATCCTATGACTAACCTAGGCAGTATATTAAAAAGCAGAGACATTACTTTGTCAACAAAAGTCCGTCTAGTCAAAGCTATGGCTTTTCCAATGGTCATGTATGATGTGAGAGTTGGATTATAAAGAAAGCTGAGTGTCGAAGAATTGACGTTTTTGAACTGTGGTGTTGGAGAAGGCTCCTGAGAGTTCCTTGGACTTCAAGAAAATCCAACCAGTCCATCCTAAAGGAGATCAGCCCTGAATATTCACTGGAAGGACTGATGCTGAAACTGAAACTCCAATCCTTTGGTCACCTGATGTGAAGAACTGACTCACTGGAAAAGACCCTGATGCTGGGCAAGAATGAAGGCAGGAGGAGAAGGGGACGACAGAGGATGAGATGGTTAGATGGCACCAGCAACTCGATGGACATGAGTTTGAGTAAGCTCCAGGGGCTGGTGATGGATAGGGAGGCCTGGTGTGCTGCAGTCCCTGAGGCTGCAGAGTCGGACATGACTGAGCAATTGAACTGAACTGAAGCATCAGATCCTCCTTCTAAGCAGAGAGGCAGAGGAACAATGACAGGAACATGTGCATTATTTATTTGGAAATCAGAAGTTTTCTGGAAGTCAACTTCTGATACGTCCTGTTAGACTGCATCATGTGGAATCTAACTGCAAGTGTCACTGGGAACACTGAGAAGTCAGGGTCTTCGTGACTGGCTTAGTCTTAGGCCAGTGATGATCCATGGCATGGCTTGGAGCAATTTCTATTCCATACAAAACCACGCTTTTGTTAGCAAGAAATGAGGTCACAGATAATCAGCTAAGAGTGTCTGCCACAAGATGTGGCAGCAACACAGATTATTTTGAAACCAGACCAAGAATAATATTTCTAATTTCAAACTAACTGATGGAAATGAATGTGAAAGCAACCTCTCCTTAGGTCTTCTCATTGGGAACCCAAAACATACATAATCCTGCAGTCATTCCTCTCTCAACAGTTAGGGCTCTTCNTGTGGCAGCAACACAGATTATTTTGAAACCAGACCAAGAATAATATTTCTAATTTCAAACTAACTGATGGAAATGAATGTGAAAGCAACCTCTCCTTAGGTCTTCTCATTGGGAACCCAAAACATACATAATCCTGCAGCCATTCCTCTCTCAACAATTAGGGCTCTTCCTCCCTCCTTGTGGCTCAGCTCATAAAGAATCTGCTTGCAATGCGAGAGACCTGGTTTCAATCCCTAAGTTGGGAAGGTCCCCTGCAGTAGGGAAAGGCTATCCACTCCAGTATTCTGGCCTGGAGAATTCCATGGATGAGTCCATGGGGTCACAAAGAGTCAGACACGACTGAGCGACTTTCACTTTCTCTCCTCTTCCGCTCTAGTTTCATTTCCAGGTTCNTCCTCCCTCCTTGTGGCTCAGCTCATAAAGAATCTGCTTGCAATGCGAGAGACCTGGTTTCAATCCCTAAATTGGGACGGTCCCCTGCAGTAGGGAAAGGCTACCCACTCCAGTATTCTGGCCTGGAGAATTCCATGGATGAGTCCATGGGATCACAAAGAGTCAGACACGACTGAGCGACTTTCACTTTCTCTCCTCTTCCACTCTAGTTTCATTTCCAGGTCCTTTTCTATCATTCTCTTCCTTCTCCCAAATGTCGTTCAGCCTCATGAGCAAAGGTTGGAAGATTATCTCTTCCTCAAAATGCAGCTTAAATTCCTTATGAACTCCCCTCAACCTGCCTAGTGAAAAGAATCTTATCTCCTGTCATGCCCCACCTCAGCCCTGGGAACATGATCTGCAGATCTTACATTACATTCTGATGCATTCTAGTCCTCATGTATTATCCAGAGGTTCTCTGGAAGCTAGAAATTCCCATGTCATTGAAGATTTTTCAAGCAGAGAAAGAAATGACAACCCACTTCAGTACTCTTGCCTGGAGAATCCCATGGACAGAGGAGTCTGCTGGGCTACAGTCCATAGGGTCGCAGAGTTGGACACAACTGAAGTGACTTAGCATGCAGGCAGCCTTTATATTGAGGAAATTCAAGTATGAGGTGGAGATTTGGAGTAGATGAGCCTTGAGTCCCCTTGCAGCAGTCATTGAGTGAACACTTAGGACCAGATTCTAGGCCTCATGCTTACCTATATATCTGCATATAAACCTCACACAATCCTAAGAATCACATTACTTTTCAAGGTTAGGAAGTAAATAAGGGGTGGAAATGGAAGCCAAACCTAGATTTCTTTAACTCCAGATTTATTTCCATGTTACGTGAGAAAAATAGAGAAGAAAAGAAACAAAATGAGTGGTTTCCACTCCACTATTCTAATACTTACAGCAAGAAAAAGCTGAACCCTCTAAAAATCTATGATTTTTCTTGAACCCATCAGAGGATATAGGTCATAGGGCAAACTGCCACTCTCAAAATCTGGACAGACATACAAATCTAGAGTCATAGACAACATCACCTTACCTGGTGCAGAAGTTCGTAGAACTATAAACTGGTAGGAACATTTCAATTGTAGTTCTGATGAATTACTGGAGTCTGAGTGCGGACTATCTCAATAGTGAGAAATTTCTGGGGACCACAGTCTTAGAAAGGTCTTTGTTTCCAAGGGCTTTATCTCTAGGAAGCACACCAGGTTCATTCTCAGGGCGAAGAATCAAGAAGGACTCTCCCTGAGTCTCTGGCAGAGTGGAAAGGAAATGTGAAATATGCTCAGAACTTTCTCTGTAACAGAAACCTGCTCTCCCAGGGAAAAGATGTGACCCTCCTAGAGAAAGTCATTTCTCTGCCTCCAGCCTCTTCTAGACCTCCTGCATCACCTAAGGGTGGGGAGAAGGAAGATAAGGTCACGGCCTGAAGGGACAGGCTGTCTACAAGACTGATCTTTAATTATTAGATTGTACTGAGAGGGCCAAAAAGTTGCTTTGGGTTTTTCTGCAACATGTTGGTAAAAGCCCTAAATGAACTTTTTGGCCAACCCAATATAGCACTCTGCTTCCCACACCTCACCCCCACAACAACAGGGCTCCTGCAAAATGCAAATGACAGCTGAAAGAGCTGTCAGAATCAGATTCTATCAGATGACGAGTTCTTAGGGAAGCTCAAAGACAAGAGAGGCGCCAAAACAAAGGCTTCCTTTAGGAACTGGGAGTCTCTAACACCTGCAGCTCCATCACAACACAGCTCAGCTCCTCACCAGACTAACACAAAACTTCACACTCAAGACCTATTGCCCAAAACATTATGTCTGGTTTGCAACAAAAAAATTGCAAGGCATAATAAAATTCAAGAAAAGAAATAACTAATGACTTGTGATGCCTTTAATATAGATATACCTGGTGTGACGTGTCGGTTTTCAAAACTCAAAAACAAGGTCACAGAGGGCTTGTTAGGCCATCTATTAAGTCAGCAACCTCTAAAAGTTTTCACTGTTTTCTCCATCAGAAAATAAAAATCACCTTTCAAAAACTACAGCTACAAATTATAAACATATATATATATATAATTTTTCCAGTGAGTCAAATTCATCATAAATTTTACAGAAATTAAAATGGATAAAATAAAAAGTAATCATAAATTTGGGTTCTCAAATTTGCCCAAAACACCTGATGGGTCATGTACAAATTGAACATGTACACCTTGTTTTGGAACCCATTGGCAGAATTCTAAGATTTCCATTCCCTGATAGCTACACTCATGAGTAATTTCCTCTTTTCAAATGAGTCTATGGCTTGCTTCTCAATAAGAGAAAGTGGTAAAGGAGATGGAATTTTGTAGAGGTAATTAAGTCTCTAATTTCTGGACTTCAAGTTAATCAAAGAGAAGACTACCTTGAGTAGTCCTACCAAGGATACCAGGTGAGCTCTTTAGAAGGACCAGGTCTTCCCTGGAAGAACAAACTCAAAGCAGGAAAAATCCTCTCCTGCTGACTTTGAAGAAGCAAACAGCCAGGTTGTGAACTGCCTGTGAAGAGGGATGGTGTCTATTCTAAGAGTAGAGAACCTCACTCCTACAACCACAAGGAATGGAAATCTGTCAATAACCTGTATGAGCTTGGAAGAGGACCCCAAGATTCAGATGAGAATGCAGCCCAGCCAACACCTTCACCACAGCCTTGTGAGAAGCTGCACAGAGGACCGGGTTAAGTGACGCCTGGACCCCTGGGCCACAGAAACCATGGATAATAAATGGTTGTTCTTTTAAGCTTACAGGTTTGCAGTAATTTGTTACACAGCACGCATAGAAAAGTAATACAACTGGCCTTAGCAAATTTGTTGACTCTGAAAGTTCACAATTTTCAGTGGCAAGGACTCGAGTTGGGAGATGCCCGCCTCGTGTTCTTTTGGTGCATATTAAATGGAATGTCCCCCTCTCTTAAGATTTTCTATGGCTGGGTTTCCCAAGTCTTATATCTCAATCACAGGGATCAAACAGTGGCAGCATGTTTACTCATTTTACCTCTCAGAAGCCCTATAAGTTCAATAAAATTTCTCAGACTTAAAGGTTCTCAGTTACAGCTCCTGAGATGAACGGTCATTAAGATTTTCTGAACAGGTGCTGCAGTGGGGGTGGGTAAGGCACCGACAACCTCTTAGAGTTCCCACATCAGAAACAAAATATCTGCCACTCATGGGAGCACAAACCTCTCTCACTTACCCCTCGTCCGCCCATGTTCATATCTGCCAACCTCATGCCCTGAAACACACGCACACGCAATTCCTCCATCCCAAAACACACATATGGGCACACATAAACATCCATGTACATGCCGCTTTCCTCCTCTTCCCCACAATACACACACACACACACTCCTGCTTCAAAGATTCAGGTGATAATCAAGTGGAGAGATTAAGTGTCAATGGGGCTTCATACTTCAGATTTGACTGTTCATCATGAAAGGAATTACTGGTAAATGTTTGGATGTGAAAGCAGTATTGTATTTGACTCTGGGATGTGCTGTGTTCTGGGTTTATCTGGACAGGCGGAGACGCCTGCTGGAGTCCATCCTCTGCAGCCCAGAACATCACTGAGATTTTGACCAAAGTCCCTCCAAATTCAGAGGACCTGAGTTGCATTTTAGTTTCTCTCTCACTAACTACATGAATTCTAGAAAGCAATTCATTTCCCTGATGCTCTTCCAAAATGAAGATGCTAAAACCTACCTCACAGGACTGCTGTGAAAATTAAGTGAGATAAAATGAAAGTACCTCCATAATATGTGACAGACTCCAGAACCACGTGCCTGCTTGTTACATCAGCTGGCCTGTTTTACACTTGTATTTTAGGATTAGGATTTTTCATTTCAAGCAGAAATAGGAACATAAATATAGAGAACAAGTGTACAGATGCCAAGGGCAAAGTTAATAACTAGCTGATTTGAGAGTTCAAAATGCCTCTTGCTTNTCTCTCTCACTAACTACATGAATTCTAGAAAGCAATTCATTTCCCTGATGCTCTTCCAAAATGAAGATGCTAAAACCTACCTCACAGGACTGCTGTGAAAATTAAGTGAGATAAAATGAAAGTACCTCCATAATATGTGACAGACTCCAGAACCACGTGCCTGCTTGTTACATCAGCTGGCCTGTTTTACACTTGTATTTTAGGATTAGGATTTTTCATTTCAAGCAGAAATAGGAACATAAATATAGAGAACAAGTGTACAGATGCCAAGGGCAAAGTTAATAACTAGCTGATTTGAGAGTTCAAAATGCCTCTTGCTTCATGGTAGGAACACTCTATGACGTCACTTCAAAGCATAAATCGACTTAGCAATGGAGCACAGAGGACAGAGCACCACTTGACAACCCATTAGTGTGGTTATTTTGGCTTCCCTGCTGGACCAGGTGGTAAAGAATCCACCTGCAATGTGGAAGACTGGGTTCAATCCCTGGATTGGGAAGGTCCCCTGGAGGAGGGCATGGCAACCCACTCCAATGTTCTTACCTGGAGAACCCCCATGGACAGAGTAGCCTGGAGGGCTATGGTCCATGGGGTCACAAAGAGTTGGACATGACTGAGCAGACTAAGCACATACTTCAAAGCACCTGTGGTATCCATACATTTGCTCGCTATGTCTGTGTGTCTATTTTGCTTTGCAAATAAGATTGTCTATGTGGATCCAAGGGGAAAGGGTGGTGGGGTGGGAGGAACTGGGAGATTGAGATGACGTAATATACACTATCGACACTATGTATAGAACAGATAAATAGTGGGGACATACTACATAGCACGGGAAACTCTACTTAACTGCACTGAGGGGACTGAATGGGAAGGAAGTCCAACAGGGAGGGGATACATGTCTAGCAGATTCATTTTGCTATACAGTAGGAACTAACACAACATTGTAAAGCAACTCTATTCCAACAAAAATTAACTTTACAAAAAGAACTTTACATTTCATGCATGCATGCATGCTAAAGCACTTCAATCATGTCTGACTCTTTGCAGTCCTATAGACTATAGCTCACCAGGCTTCTCTGTCCATAGGATTCTTCAAGCAAGAATACTAGAGGGGTTGCCATGCCCTCCTCCAGGGGATCTTCTTGACCCAGGGATCAAACCCACATCTCTTATATCTCCTGCATTGGCAGGCGGGTTCTTTACCACTAGTGCCACCTGGGATCCCCTTGCACTTCATATCTTACCTTATAACACAGTTGGCTGCTTCATTTCTGTTCCCTCTTAGAGTATTTATTTACCCTATCTAATGAGGGAAATTTTAAAGCACCAGATCATGCCTAATTAAACTCCTGATACCTTGAGGTAACATTGTGCAGTCTCTCTCTCTTTATGTTTCAGTATTGGAAATAATCCTTGACAGCTCTAAAACGAACAGAGCTATCAGACATAGCATTACACCTGGCAAAAACGAGGACAAGATTTCCAGGGATCTATTCTGCACTCTTTCTTGTTAAATTATTAAATTGAGTAGCAACTCCATAAACACCTATTAATGTCATGCATTTAAAGCATACTCTAGCACTCAACCTTGTCCCTTTATATCAAATAGGTATAAATAATAAATAGTGTTTGTTGAGTACTTTAAATTTCAAAAATGTTACAAACTTATCAAAAACTCTATATGAGTAAAGAACCCAACTTGTTGCACACTTACTGTAAGTCAGTCACTAGTCTAGGCACCTTTTCTTACATTTTCTCATCGAATCCTTGTATCAGCCTTATGAAAGAAGTGTCTATTATTACAAGCTGATAGTGAGTAAAGTAAGGCAGGGCAGTTATCTATGTCCCCGTGGATTATACAGATATTAAGCTGTTGGTCCCAAACTTGAATTCAAGACTTGTTATTTCAAACTCCTGACTCTGTTTCCTCTGCTGGAGGAAAAGGGTTGATTTCCTTGATGGCCTTAGGAGGGCCATATTTTGTAAGCTAGGAAAGAAGGACAAAACTTTGTAGGAAATACAATTTATAAGCCCCTATTAACATTTCTGGTTTTGTCTTGGCATCGATGCCTCTTGAGAGGCAAGACTTCACCTTCATTGGATCTCCTACAACACACAAACAGGATCTACATATTATAATTTTTAAATGAATTCTCATGGAATTTTCTAAAACAAAAGTTTACTGAGATAGAACATGCATACACACACACAAATGCACAAGAACTTATGAAACCATAAGATGAATCCATCTCAAACTATTATAAAGTTTTCCTTGGCTGGATGGAGAATGGAAGATGATTGTTCATCTCTTATAAATCAAACCATCTCTTCTGCCTTAATGTAGTAAAATGACCAATATTTCTTGAATATGAAGGGGAAAAAAATAGAAGGTATTTTAATTACATGAGGAACCAGCTCCTTCAGAAAAGACAGTGGTGACATGATTAAGGAATGTCTCTTGATAGTTTCTGAGACACTTCTCTCAATGCATGTTCATATTTGCCAATCTGGCAAAAAAAAAGAGAGAGAGAGAGAACAGATTGATGCTTTTCTAGAGGAAAATGGAATAGCTGTTCATACATATTTGCCATATTTGCTCAGTCATATTTGTTCACTAAGCTGTGTTCCTAAGAAGTATTTAGCACATACTTACGCATCCCAGTACTGATCTAGTCAGTGGACCTACCAAGCTGGTTGAGATCAGTAAGGGCTCCTTGGATCCAGAGAAGGAGAGAGCTCTCACTACCTACAAAGTATAAAAGAGCTGAACGATAAGAATGTGGAAGCAGAGAAAATGGGGAAACTTTCACATAAAAATTCACACTTGGGTCTTGAAGGTCGAGAAGAATTTCAAGGTAAGGGAGAGGATATTCTAAATCTAGGAGCAGGAAGAGTGAAAGCGCAGAGTCTCAAATACACTTCTTGTGTTTAAGGCTATAGGACATAGAACGAAAATAGTCTTTATGCCACCTCTGACGGATAATGGTTGCCAGAAAAGATTTTTAGATTCCATTCAGATTCAAAAGGAAAGATTTCTGTGATCGATTACACAATACCAAGGGAAAGGCGCACCTCACGTCTTGCCTTCCCCATCCCTACCTGAAAGAGAACAACATTGGAAGACATCCTCCTGGGATTTCCCTGGGGGTCCAGTGGTTGAGAATCCACCATGCAGTACAGGGAGCTCAGGTTCGGTCCCTGATCTGGAAACAAAGGTTGCCATGCCGTGGAGCAACTGGGCCCATGCACAACAACTACTGAAGTCTGTGTGCATGGGAACCCACACACCCCTAGAGAGTTCATGAACCTCAACAAAATATCCTGGATGCCACAACTAAGATCTTACACAGCCAAATAAATAATATATAAATAAATATTTTTAAAAAGAAAAGGTCCCCCAACCTTTGTGGTACAAGAGAAATACCAAGGAGAATGGAATGTGAGAAGGGTCTTGAGATAAACAAGAATTTAGATGATGCAACTTTCTTTCTTGGTCCTCTTGAGTCACTGCTTCCTATTTGGCCAGGAAAAGTAATTCTGAATTGATGCGGGTGGTCCAGTCTAACGTCATCTGAACTGAGGGACAAAAACCCATGCGCAGTCTCTCCTAGCACTCTGCAAAATCTCTAGGCTTTCAGCTTCTTTTCAGAAAGCACTCTCAATCTGAAAGAAGCCTCTTTTGATGGCACATATAATGCAGGCTAGTAGTTTAGAGTCCAGCATAAGAAAGAGGTGTCCTTTCCTAAGTCTACTCAGTTTGTTACAAATTTTAACTGAAACAGATGGCAGCCATCCACTGCTTTCTGGCTCCTCCTTTAGCAGCTGGAAACCCATGTCATTTTGCGGTGAAAATGTCCCACTTACCAATTTATTAGTTATCACTTTATAATTCAACTAATTTTTAAAAATTTATTACTTATTACTGAGAAGTTGCTGAGGCCAAGCACCATGCTTTGTACTGAGACTAGTTACAAATTTGGGGAAGACATTGTGTCTGACTTCTAATGAAGCCTGTCACAAAATGAAGAATCCAGAAAAATGAATAATGGCCCTGTGTTGATGCCAAGGAAGAAAGCTGTATTGGGCACCATGAGGACACACGGAAATTCTAATTCTACCAGGAATGTTTGAAAAGAGAGGCAACAGTTCATATATGACTTACAAAGTGACGAGAGACGTGAGCTGAGTTATGAGAGACAAGTAAATAGCTCATGTTGATGAGAACGGGAGGACAAGGAGAACTGGTCAGTGAGAAGGAAGTGAACAGGTCTGGGCTCCCCAGATGGTGCTCGTGGTAAAGAATCCTCCTGCCACTGCAGGAGACATAAGAGATGCAGTTTCAATCCTGGGTCAGGAAGATCCTCTGGAGGAGGGCATGGCAACCCACTCCAGTATTCTTGCCTGGAGAATCCCATAGACAGAGGTGTCTGACAGACTACAGTCCATAGGGTTGCAGAGACTTGGTCATGACTGAGCACAGCACAGCACATAGAATGGGAACATGAACCAGCTGGGCATGCCATGGAATTCAAATTAAGGCAGAAGCCAAGGATGTGAAGGGGTAGTGGGTGCTGGAGGCGATGGCGCTGGCACTGCCAGCCGCACATCTTACTATCTTTTCTCAGAATTGACAAGCTGATGAATCCCTGCATCCATGTCCTCATTGTTCACTGCCCCCAGTTTCACTAACCCACCAGCAATTTCAAATGCTCCCTGTTACCTGCAGGATAAAGTATTTTAAAATGGCAAATGGAGTTCTTCATTAACTGGTGCCCAAGCTTCCCTGGCCCAAGTATCTCCTACCACTTCCTCTTTCTTTCAATCATACACTCAACAAAGATTTAGTTGGTAGCATCTACATTCCCAGGTGGCACTAGTGGTAAAGAATCTGCCTGCCCAGTGCAGAAGATACATGAGACTCGAGTTCAACACTTGGGTCAGGAAGATCCCCTGGAGTATACAAGAATACTCCAGAGTTCTTGCCTGGAGAATCCCATGGACAGAGGAGCCTGGCGGGCTACAGTCCATGGAGTCGCAAAGAGTCGAACACAACTAAGTGACTGAGCGCACACACATACGTATCTATATTCCAGGCATAGTATGAAGTGGTTTTGCAACAAAAGAGGCATTGCCCCTCCCTCATGACAATTATTTGCTAACACAAAAATTGCACGTAATAAAGCCACAATAAATTACACGCAGTTCACTAAAGATCCCACAGACAGCCTTTAAACATCTCATTTTCTTTGCTTCAAATGTTCTTCTGGCCTTTCAAGCTGATGAATCCCTTCCCACCCTCCACAATGTCACTCGGCCCTATTTCCTCTAGTAATTCCCAGAATTGAGCATCCTGCTGTCAGAATACATTGTTCTTACCTCTTTGATAGTTCTTGCTACTTGATTAGACAAGTTATGCAGGCAGAATACTGAAAAGACTTAACTAGCTGGTGTGGCAGGAATTCTAACTAGTTCTAACTGATGTTGGCTGGAAGCAACCAACACAATCATATTAGTGAGTGCCAGTTGAGCTTCTTTTCGGTTCCCTACTAGACTGGTCAGTGGGTTTGTGTTTGGTTCATATGTGTACTCAAGTCCAGTACACAGTTAAGTCCTCAACAAATCCTTTGAATAAACAGAGAACTAGTGTGTTTGGTTTTGTTTTTTTTTTTTCTTTTCTAACATGAACACAATTTCTTTGCTCTGAATTCTTCAGTAATTATAGGGGTCAATTATTTGTGAAAGTGCTGGTAAGACTAGTGCTCTCCTGGAGGCATTGTTGCCATGGAAAAGTTGAGGCCAAACCAGAACACTGACCTGGTCTCTGTTGTCTCTGCTTCTGAAGGCTTCATGATGAATTAACATTTCTCAGAGCAGATGATGGGCTTCATACTGCAAAAGCCCCAAAGAGAAATAAAATTACAGTGAACAACCCTATTACTTCATATTAATGCTAATAAAATCTACAATGTATCTTCTCCCTTTGTATATAAGCTCTAGTTAAAATGTCAGATTTTTAGCTGATTATCTCTTTAAAGGGAATTGATGATATATTTTTATTGTTCTGACTTTGTTTGGCTGGTTTGTGTTTCATTATTGGTTTTTTAACAGTTGCTGGCTATTCGGATGATTTCTGAATTAGTTCTCAGTCCTGCATGCCAAACGGAAGCCAGATCAAGCATCTTTGGTGATGACAAAAATGCCCACAAGTCCCAGTGGTATTCCTGGATGCCTCTCCTCTGTCACTCAGGTCTGGGGCTTGAGTAATATGCCATAGAGGAGTCATCATGCTAAGAGAGGTAAAAAGAATCTGAGCAACTTCCCCAACACAAATACCTCCCTTATTTTTCTTTAGATTTCCAGGGTGGCATTAGGAAATCTTGGATAAGATCAACTCAGGAGCCGTCTGTGATTAACTGGTAGTGGCTTCCTGGAAGGATTCTCCGGGAGACAGGATCAAGATCAATTAGCAATGTCTGTCAAGGTCAAGGGACAAGGCAGTAAGGACATGTGTGCCATAGGATTGTCCATCCTGATCCAGTCCTGCTCCTTCAACTGACAGATGATTGAACTTAGGTCCAGAGAAAGAGCTGATTACATGAGAGAGACTGTTATGATCACATGGACAGTTACTAGTGTTTGTTATCCCCACACGTGCACACACTTGCTGGAAAGAAACAAGATTTCATAAAAGATGAGTCCAGGAAACATAAACATACCCTAACATCATGACCAGAGGTAAAAGACTGATTTTGGCCACAGCATACAACTTGCAGGATCTTAGTTCCCTGACCAGAGACTGAACCCAGGCCCTGGCAGTGAAAGTGCCATATCCTAACCACTGGACTCCCTGTAGGTGCCCTGACATAGAAGATTTACCCCAAGACTTTAGCAGACTCAGGCACACTTGAGGGTCTCTGATCTGATCTGCCAGCCATATACCAAATGTTTACCATGCTGAGGGTCATTTAATTGTCCAGATAAGTTTGTGAAGTAGGTAATTTCTAATTCCATTTCACAAAGGAGAGACTGAGACTCAAAAAGATTAAATGGTGTACTCCAAGCTTTTAGTATATGTCAGAACTGGACACTGAGCTCTGAAACTGTCACTCTGATGCTGTGCATTTTTCAAGATCATTTCCATGTGCCTTTGAGGAAATAGTAAGCCAGGACATTTCCCCCAAGAAGAACCAACCAACTAATAAGACGAGTTATTCAGGCATCCATTAATTTAAAAAACACACTTCGTGTGTCCACGAGAAGTCAACTCCTCTCCTCGATACTTGGATTAAAAGGATGCATGTGAGATAGTCCCTGATAGGATCCCAGGTTTCTTTCAGATGGAGTGTGAGAAGACTCAGGAAAGGATAAAAAGGAAAGCATAAAAGTGTGGTCCCTTTCAGGAACCACAAATTGTTCAGGAGTTTGAGCAGTTTGGGAAGAGAGTCTAGAGAGTCAGGCAAAAGATGATTAAAGCCATGTACTCTGTAGGTGGGGCTTCAGCTGGGGATAATGGACTTCCTAAATGGCCAACTTCATACACAAGATACATCCCTCTGGGAGCAGCATGGACCAAGGAGAGACTGGAACCAGAAGGACAGCTGGCTTCCTGCTGTATTAGTCCAGGTGAGCAGTGATGGAGCCCCATCTGTAGCAGGGCAGAGCTGGAGGGGACAAAAGGAGGGAAATGTCTATATACTGGAGAAAACCATTTTCTCCAATCCCTTCATTCTGCAAGTGAGGAATAATGCTAGCATACCCAAGGAGGGATTTCCTGGTGGTCCAATGGTTAAGACTCTGCACTTCCAATGTAGGGGGCGTGGGCTTGATACCTGATCATCGAACTAAGACCCCACATTCTGCACGGTGTGGAAAAAAAAAAAAAAGAGAGAGAGAGTACCCAAGGAATGTATCCAGTGATTCTGCAGCTTGGACCAAGTCATGCGGGTTCATTCCTCTATGAGGTTAGATCATACATAACTGTCTCTTTCTCCACACAGATCAAGGTAATCCTAAAAGAACTGAGCACCTAGTGGTTCTTAAGCCAGGGATCATTAGACCACTGAAAGAAAGTAAGAAAGTGAATGTCGCTCAGTCATGTCCGACTCTCTGTGACCCCATGGACTGTACAGTCCATGGCATTCTCCAGGCCAGAATACTGGAATGGGTAGCCTTTCCCTTCTCCAGGGGAATCTTCCCAACCCAGGGATCAAACCCAGGTTTCCCTCATTGCAGGTGGATTCTTTACCAGCTGAGTCACAAGAGAAATCCCGTTAGAGCACTAGCAACTGGAAACAAGGGCACTTCCTCATTGGTTATTTTTCTTGAGTGTTACTTTCCCTTGTGTGTGCCTTTCCCTTGCCCTCTGGCTCATGATGAGTCGCTCAGTGAGTGCTCAATACATGTTTCTCTGGGGCAATCACAGCTAGCTCCATGGGGGTCCTGTCTGTCAGTCTCTGTTGCTGGAGCTGTAGACCTAGAGAGAACTGGTCCGGCCACAGTGTTCACTGACAGCATCTTGGGGAGGTGGCATGCAGTGGACTAAGCTGCCACAGAGCAGAACACCTGCGCCAGACGTCGTTTGAAGTGGAACGCCATTCAGCATCCTTTGACAAAGTGCCCCGGAGAGTGCCTTCTGCCTGTGTCATTCCTGTTCGGCCTGCCAAGAATCTTTCGTGATGTCTTGCAGGTAACCTCTTTAAAGTCACAGCACTTTACAGCTCTTGAAAGGGCTTTTGCTGCCGATGTTTTGTCTGTTACACAAAGACATAGAACACAGAAGGCCATTAGGGCAGGGGCTGTCTTTTCTGTTTGCTGGAACAATGGGAGAACTGAAGCTTCAGGAATGAAGAATACGTCTCAAAGTGAAGGTGAGCGTTGAAATATTTACAACTGCTGTCAAGAATAGATTGATCCTATTTCAGCTCTTGCTGTGCTTAGTCACTCAGTCGTGTCCAATTGTTTGTGACCCAATGGACTGTAGTCCGCCATGTTCCTCTATCCGTGGGGATTCTCCAGACAAGAATACTGGAGTGGGTAGCCATGCCCTCCTCCAGGGGATCTTCCCAACCCAGGGGTTGAACCCAGGTCTCCCACATTGCAAACAGATTCTTTACCATCTGAGCCACCAGGGAAGCCCATGAATACTGGAGTGGGTAGCCTATCCCTTCGCCAGGGGATCTTCCTGGCACAGGAATTGAACCAGGGTCTCCTGCATGGCAGGTGGATTCTTTAACAGGTGAGCTACTGAGGAAACCCATTCCAGCTTTTAAGAATGCACATTTCCTATAAGCCAATGATTATGTTTCCAGGAATGCAGTCCCTGAGAAACTCTCATTTATACAAGGTAGTATTGTTTCTTGACTTTTTACTAGTGAAACAGTGTAAACAATGTAACTGTGCATCCAGCAGGGGGGTGAATAGGAAAAGTGTGCTGCATTAGTATGATGGAATAGCACGCAGTCATTAAAAGGACTAAAGTAGATACCTATGTCAGCAAACATAGAATTCAAGAAATATAGGACTTGGAATCTAGAAAAATGATATGGATGACTTATTTACAAAGCAGAAATAGAGACAGACATAGAGAACAAATGTGTGGATGCTGAGGTAGAGTGGGAAGAATTGGGAGTGGGATTGACACCTATATTCTACTGATAATATCTACAAAATAGATAACTAATGAGAACCTACTGCATAGCACAGGGAGCTCTACTCAGTGCTCTGTGGGGACCTGACTGGGAAGGAAGTCCAAATGGAGGGAATATGTGTGCGTGCATAACTGCTTTCATCTTACTGCCCAGTAGAAACTAACACAACATTGTAAAGCAAATATACTCCAGTAAAAAAATAATTTAAAAAAGAAATACAGAGCTGAATATTGAAGCAAGCTTCAGAATGATTGCAGGATATAAGACCCTTTTACAACTTACAGCAGAGCCAATATTATATAACTGGGTTTGGCACACTTTTTCTGCAAAAGACAAGTAGTATTTTAGGCTTTGCAAGTCATATAAGACATCTGTCACATATTATTCTTTTTGTTGTTGTCTTTTTTCTAAGCAACTCTTTAAAATTAAAATTAAAAGCTTCTGCATAACAAAGGAAACTATAAGCAAGGTGAAAAGACAGCCTTCTGAATGGGAGAAAATAATAGCAAATGAGGCAACTGACAACTAATCTCAAAAATATACAAGCAACTCTTGCAGCTCAATTCCAGAAAAATAAATGACCCAATCAAAAAATGGGCCAAAGAACTAAATAGACATTTCTCCAAAGAAGACATACAGATGGCTAACAAACACATTAAAAGATGCTCAACACCACTCATTATCAGAGAAATGCAAATCAAAACCACAATGAGGTACCGTTTCACACCAGTCAGAATGACTGCAATCCAAAAGTCTACAAGCAATAAATGCTGGAGAGGGTGTGGAGAAAAGGGAACCCTCTTACACTGTTGGTGGGAATGCAAACTAGTACAGCCGCTATGGAGAACAGTGTGGAGATTCCTTAAAAAACTGGAAATAGAATTGCCTTATGACCCAGCAATCCCACTGCTGGGCATACACACGGAGGAAACCAGAATTGGAAGAGACACGNTGTGGAGAAAAGGGAACCCTCTTACACTGTTGGTGGGAATGCAAACTAGTACAGCCGCTATGGAGAACAGTGTGGAGATTCCTTAAAAAACTGGAAATAGAATTGCCTTATGACCCAGCAATCCCACTGCTGGGCATACACACGGAGGAAACCAGAATTGGAAGAGACACGTGTACCGCAATGTTCATCGCAGCACTGTCTATAATAGCCATGACATGGAAGCAATCTAGATGTCCATCAGCAGATGAATGGCTAAGAAAGCTGTGGTACATATACACAATGGAGTATTACTCAGCCATCAAAAAGAATACATTTGAATCAGTTCTAATGAGGTGGATGAAACTGGAGTCTATTATACAGAGTGAAGTAAGCCAGAAAGAAAAACACCAATACAGTATGCTGCTGCTGCTAAGTCACTTCAGTCATGTCCGACTCTGTGCGACCCCATAGACAGCAGCCCACCAGGCTCCCCCATCCCTGGGATTCTCCAGACAGGAACACTGGAGTGGGTTGTCATTTCCTTCTCCAGTGCATGAAAGGGAAAAGCGAAAATGAAGTTGCTCAGTTGTATCCAACCCTTAGCGACCCCATGGACTGCAGCCTTCCAGGCTCCTCCATCCATGGGATTTTCTAGGCAAGAGTACTGGAGTAGGGGGCCGCTGCCTTCTCCACCAATACAGTATATTAACACATATATATGGAATTTAGAAAGATGGTAACGATAACCTTGTATGCGAGACAGCAAAAGAGACACAGATGTTTAGAACAGTCTGTTGGACTCTGTGGGAAAGGGCAAGGGTGGGATGATTTGGGAGAATGGCATTGAAACATGTATAATATCATATAACAAATGAATCACCAGTCTAGGTTTGATGCAGGATACAGGATGCTTGGGGCTGGTGCACTGGGATGACCCAGAGAGATGGTATGGGGAGAGAGGTGGGAGGGGGGTTCAGGATTGGGAACACGTGTACACCCGTGGCGGATTCACGTTGATGTATGGCAAAACCAATACAGTATTGTAAAGTAAAATAAAGTAAAATTAAAAAAAAAAATGTAAAATACATTCTTAGTTTACAATCTTTAGAGAGACAGGTCATGGCTTAGATTGGCTCCAAGGACCATAACTTGTTAACTCCTGCTATGTATCAGCTGATGCATATATTTGTATGTAAATACATAAGAAAACACAAAATGCATTCACAAAAGATTCATAGTACTTACCTCTGAGGAGAGATAAAGTAGAATAGGAGTGGGGTATAAGACAAAGGGTCATATTAATCTAGAATGTATTGTTTCTTTCAATAAAAATCTGAAGCAAATGTGAAAAAATGTTACCAATGGTTCTTTGGAATAATGAGTGTTTTTTATTATTTTTCATACTTTTCTGTTTAAAAAAAAATTCTCCAAATAAAAGCATATTGCAAGAATAAAGCAGTCATCCAGACCATTCATTCAAAACCAGATCAACTGTTTTGCTCAGACTGAAATGTTACTCATGAAACTCATTCATTCTTTATCACACACAGCAAATATTCACTAAACATCTGCTCTAAGTCAGGTGCTCTGGTCGGCACTGTGAGAGGCATCAGATTCGGTTGGGTCAATGGGAGCTAGTTCTCAAGAAACTTAATGCTTGGCAAGAGAGAAGATGCTCACAGAAGTAGCACCACACGTAACAAGGAATAACATTTTCCAAAAGAGACACTCAGGCCACATGCTGTGGGAGCTCATTGCTAGATCAAGAGAATCCTAGGTTGCTATACCCAGGACCCTCAGCCTGGCACCTACAGACCATGGGAAGTCATGGAAGGGACATGGTATGACCAAGGACATGGACTGTTAAATTTTTAAACCATGTATTTGTAAGGAAGAATGAAAACCAGAAGCAGAGAGACCAGCCAGCCATGCCCAGCTTTAGAGAAGGATGGGGGTACTGGCTCCCTTTAAGAGACAGCAGGATTCTCTGAACATTCATCCATCCCCAAAGTCACTGCCAACTGTGACAGCTGAGTAGGGGGCCCAGACGGGGGTAAATGCCACCTGGAATGAAAGAAGCAGTGAGAGGAGAAGGATACAGCAGTCACCTGATGGGGGCCCAGGTGTGATACCTGAGTGATAGCACCGGGGAGAGTGTTTCTGTACAGCCCCTGAGACCACGCCCTGCTCAGCACAGTCACATCAAAACCAGGCCTTGGCTGGAACCTTCCCAATAGCCCGGAGGCTAAGCCTCCAAGGTCCCATTGCAGGAGGCCTGGGTCGGATTCCTGGTCAGGGAACTAGATTGCACATGCCGCAGCTAAGAGTTCTCATGCTGCAATGGCGATCCAAGATCCCACGTGCCACAAGTAAGACCAGGTTTGGCCAAATCAAATAAACAAATATATATGTCAAAAAGCCAGACTTTGGCTGTCAAAAAATAATTCAATACTTTCTTTCGAGGAACAAGGCTAGGAAAGCATTTCCCTGGGCCCAGAAAACACAGGAGTGTGCCAATAGCTCACTAGCGATGCTGTTTGTGTATCCAAAGCCTTGTTTGAGTGGCCACTTGGCAAAGGTTCTGACTCCGCGTGCGCTGGCCAAGAGGATTTCTTTCTAGGTCTGATGCAACATAAGCAAGAGCCTGCTGCATGCCCACCTCCCATCCTTCTGAAAATTAGGCTTTTGTGGGTATCAACTTTGTTTCTATGTTTTTTTTTGCTTTCTCCCAGTCTCCTTGTCTGGAAACACTAGCTGACCTCTGTCGGTTACTCTGATTTTCCCAGCCAAGTTACGAAAGCACAGATGCAGGGGGAAATCCAAAAAATTGCCAAAATGAGCCATTTCCTCCCTGGTCACCTCCATCCCATAGGACTGTTGGAAAGAGACAAGAAGAGGGGTATGAAAACACTTTAAAGTGCAAATAAATGTCCTCAAAGGTAATGTTCTAATTATTTAATGGCATAAGGGCAAAAACAAGACATTCCTAAACTCTGAGATATAGTCAAGTAAAAATCAACATTCAATAAATGAGATAGGACATTTTCATAAAAACTTTGTGTAGCTGACTCATCTCTCAGGGAAAAGACAGAAGGAAGATCTTGGTAATCTAATCAACTGTCCTCTAAACTGTAAGAAAATCCAGTGAAAGTCAACGTTCTGAATGTGTGTGAAGAAATATGGTGTAAATAAAATGGGTCTGGTATGAGAGGAACCTTGGGTGAAGAAAGGCAATAAGTGTCTGCCTCTTGATTTTTCTTAGCTTGAATTTCCTTACCATCTCCATCACGGTGTCAGTACAAGGTCACAAAAGGCCAATAGCAACAACTGAGAAGTTCTAACATTGTCCAGTGAAGGGACTTTTGGTCAGAAGGTTAAACATTTGGCCATTTTAAGAGGTATCTTTCTGTTTTAAAGTGAGTTACATGCAATGTATGTACCTTGATGCTGACAGCCATTAAGATGCCCTAAGTGCATTAAGGGAAACCCAGATTTGTCTGGCTTACTGTTTCAGCAAGAAACATGCTCACCAGAAGACTCAAGAGTCTTATACTCTCATGCTGATCTTTTAAATTAATAAATATTTATCCCTGTGTTTGCATTGGGCTTCCCTGGTGGCCCAGATGGTAAAGAATCTGCCTGCAATGCGGGAGACCTGGGTTTGATCCCTAGGTTGGGAAGACTCCTTGGAAGAGGGCATGGCAACACATTCCAGTATTCTTGCCTAGAGAATCCCAGAGGAGCCTGGCAGGCTACAGTCCATGGAGTCACAAAGAGTCAGACATGACTGAGCAACTAAGTAAAAAATTAGTTTCTTCTAAGTTGGGTAGCATGGGCACACATCACAAACAAATCAGAATCCAAACGTGAAAACCCAGGAACCAGAACCTGGAGTAGTAGCACAGCAGTGCCCCTATCTTGGAAGCCAGAGTCCTCAGACAGCAGCTCTATCAATGTTTGACAATAAATTTCAAGGATAAGATTCTCCTTTGGAAGGAATTGTGCTGATCCAGTGATGATTCAAGCTTCATGGACTAAAACAAAGCATCACTGGGCTTTAACTTACTCAAGATGTCAATGCTTCATTCCAACATCTTGAAAGACTACCAGAGAGGAGTGAACCAACAAATATGCAAGTTTAAAGGGATGAAGAAGTAAGTATCTCTCAAGAAATTGAGAAGTATCATTCAGGAAACCATGAACTGCTCTTTCAGACATTCTCTGCGATTGTTTGAGAAGCAACAGGGACTTTATTAAAAACAAACAAACGTAAGACCACCTAAAAGCTACCATAACATAGTGAAAATGAAAATGAAAGCAGACTATGATCTAATTATTGGAACTTTTCAGGCAGTTTGAATGAGCAGTTCAGTTCAGTTGCTCAGTCGTGTCCAACTCTTTGCAACCCCATGAATCGCAGCACGTCAGGCCTCCCTGTCCATCACCAACTCCTGGAGTTCACTCAGACTCATGCCCATCGAGTCAGTGATGCCATCCAGCCATCTCATCCTCTGTCATCCCCTTCTCCTCCTGCCCNCTTTTTTACTCTCCTCTTTCACTTTCATCAAGAGGCTTTTTAGTTCCTCTTCACTTTCTGCCATAAGGTCCAGCCTAAGGAAAAAAGTGGGCTTCCCAGGCAGAGCAAGTGGTAAAGAACCCACCTGCCAGTGCAGGAGACATAAGAGACATGGGCTTGATCCCCGGGTCAGGAAGATCCCCTGGGGAAGGGCATGGCAACCCACTCCAGTATTCTTGCTTGGAGAATCCCATGGACAGAGGAGCCTGATGCGCTATGGTCCAGAGGGTTACAAAGAGTAGGACACAACTGAAGCAACTTAGCACGCATGCAAGGAGGGAGAAAATGTAACACTCTCATAGGGAAACTTTAGACACCAAAGCCAAAATAGTGACTTGACAAAGTAAAAGAACTGAATGAAGGTTTGGTTTTTTCAAGAGAAAATGGATCACTATACTTTCTGAAGACAAAAAGCAGAAGGGAAATTGAGGACTGAACTTCTCTGCGTCTATTATAGCCTCATTAGTTGCTCAAGTCATATTTTATCATGGATTTTGAGAGACATATAAAGGAAACTGAGGTTGTAGAAAGAGATAAATAAGTGAAGCTCAGGCAGAAGTTAAAATGTATTCTTTACTTTGCTCAGCCTTTTAAACCTTGGAAATGCTGGAAGGTTGCAAGGACATTTTAATGAGCTCATCTCTGTCTGAATGCTGCCTCCACAAGACTTCAGAGTTCTTGTAGCAGGTGACACATGTAATACAATCAATGTGAAGGAGAAGGGGTCTTCTGAAGCACTAACAGTTTGGAAATGAGAGGAGCAAACGTTTGTTGCTAAGATGTTGTAGCCCTGTGAAGGTGGGCATCTCTCTCACATTCAGAATTTCAGCCCAGAGCAGTGGAAGGACATGGACTCCAGGATCATCACCCAGCTGACCCCCTGTTCCCATCTGGCCTTCGAAAATCCACATTATACCTTCAAAGCTCTACCTCCCCATCTAGAAAACAAGACTTCACCACCCACTTTATGGGATTGGTTAAAACATCATAATGACAGGGACTTCCCTGGTGGTTCTCTGGCTAAAACTCCATCCTCCCAATCGAAGGGGCTGGAGTTCAATCCCTGGTCAGGAAACTAGACCCCATATGCCAAAAGTTCACACGCCTCAACTAAAGATCTCGCATGCCACAAGGAAGATGGAAGATACAACATGCTGCATGCAACTAAGACCCAGTGAGTGGTAGTGGTTTGTGGTTTAGTCGCTCAGTCGTGTCCGACTCTTGCGACCCCAGGGACTGTAGCCCTCCAGGCCCCTCTGTCCATGACATTCTCCAGGCAAGAATATTGGAGTGGGTTGCCATTTCCTCAGCCAAATAAATAAATAAACAAACATCCTAATGATAAAAATGTGTGTGAGTCAGAAACATAGCAGAGCTTCAAGGGCTACAGTTTATTATTGCTGTTGTTATCGTTGACCTTAGAATCCCATAAAATAGGGTAGATATATTACATGCATGTCACAAAAGAAGAAATTGAAGCTTTAAGGAAAAATGATCTCCCCAAGGTCACACATCTTGACACTCTGCAAAAGGGATGAAATGATCCTTTTTCATTATATGTCTGTGTAGTAACGACATTTTGTTTTAAATTCTCTCATTTTCAAGTGAAACAAAGCACAACACTGGATAAATACTACAACCTTAACATTTATGGATGTGGTATACATCCATATCTCTCTAATTATATCTGTCTACTTACTAAGTGAAATAATTCATTTAAAACACTTAGCACAGTTCCTAGCACATTATAAGCACTAAATAAACCAGCTGTCATCTTTATCATTGTCATCGTTACAATATATGCCTAGAAAAAGAGAAAAAAGAAATATCCATGGTAACAGATTATTAATGGCTATTTCTCAATAGAAGGATTACTGGTCATTATCTTTTATGCTTTTCATCATTTCCAATATTTTCAAGATGTGAAATTTTTATTTCTTTTATAATAAAAACATAAATATGTATCTGGTTTATAACATAAATAACCAAATCATTCAAAGAAAACATAGAATGAGCACAGATAAGATGAAGGATGTGTGTTTCATTTCAGAGTATGAAAGAACATTTTGTGTCAGAGAGACCCAGAGAATGAAAAAAAAATTGCTCAGAAGGCACTGAGCTGCCCATCTTGGGTAATAAGCCGACAGCAGCTGCATGGCTAGACTTGCAGGGAATTTATAAAAAGACAGGTTGAGCTGATCCCGAAGACTGTACCACTCTACAAATTATATTTAGACATCAGGATAGTTACCCTCAGAAAACAATCAGTTTCATAATTTGCAAGGCCCAGTGCAAACTAAAAACATACGTTCCCCTAAAACATTAGGATTTTCAAGAAAGGGACAGCAGAGCATTAAAACAAGCACAGAGCCCTTCTGAAAGCAGGGTCCCACATGACCATGTGGGTCACATGCCCATGAAGCTGGCCTTGCTCCAGGGTCCACAGTGTAAGTATCTTGTTTACCCAAGATGACTTGAATAGGCTGGTTGTCTCCTAAAGGTTGATTAACAGGGAAAATCTAGCAATTCCTGAGGACTTAGAGAACCTAAAGCACAGCCTAACCATCAAAAACCCTTTTTTATGATCACTTTCACATCACAAAGTAAATCAAAGAAGTTACTTTCCTGAGGGAGGCTTCAGGTGAAAAACAGTGCCTAGACCACAGACATTTATCACTTATTCTACACAAAATCCAGCCAGAATGAAAGCAGAGGTATGACAAGGAATACAAGACAAATGGATCGAGAGAGGGAACATCAGTAAATCAGCAGTTTCAGCCACATTCTGTAAAAGTGAAAGTGGGTAGAGTCAGTATCTGACTCAGCAGATGAGAGAAAGTTCCAACCTAAGTGTCTATAGGTGGAAATATTCTAAGATGTGAGCCAAACTGGCCTGCAGAATCCCTGAGTGTCAGCATTTAGGACCAAGAAGGATGGAAGGTGTGGGGAGTTGGATGCTAGTCTGAAGACAGCAGTACTGGTAGAAAGAAAGAATAGATTCTGGTAGAAACACCCCTCTCTTGGGTTATAACTGAACCCAAGAAGGATCACACTGGATTCAAAACCATCAGAATACAGCCAGGCATGAATATTCAATGAAAGTCTAAGTACTGACTTATGGAGACGAAAATGGCAACCCACTCGATACTCTTGCCTGGAAAATCCCATGGATGGAGGAGTCTGGTAGGCTACAGTCCATGGGATCACAAAGAGTTGGACATGACTGAGTGACTTCACTTTCTTTTCTTTTCTATGAGATTCTAGTAGAATAGCTGGGAAAAATAATGTAGGATAACCTGGCTCCAAAAAAGAAGTGGTCGTAGAAATTAATAACACCATAGTCAAAATAAATAATTGCGTAGAAGATTTGTAAAAGAAACTTCATATGAATTTGCAGGACTGTAGAACAAAAGGACAAAGAATGGGGGGAAATTTTTTTAATAAAGCTTTGTGAGAAAGGTCAACATGTCTTGAAAATGAGTTCTGAAAAAAAGAGGAGGAAGTTGGGTGTAGAAAATTCTTTAAAAATGCAAGAAAATTCCCTCAAACTGAGGAACATAAAAATCCAGAGGGGGGGGAGGAAAGCAGCTCAGATAATATCATTAAGAGTTAGAAAAGTGTTGAATTTCCCAGTAGCTATACTATAAAATAGAAGACGGTAGAGAAATAACCAGAATTCTAAGCTTTTAACAAATCTACAATGGAGACATTCACACTAAACAGAGGGACTGAATAAATCTCTCAGTGAGGGAAGAGAAAAGATATGCAAGATGTTTCACATATGCAAATTCTCAAAAATTTAACTGTTCACACATCCATTTCTAGAAAAAGCTACTTGAGAATGCACTCTAGTTGAAGTGTACAGGAGAAGAAAGATATGGGGCCCATGGGGAATTTCCTGGTGGTCCAGTGGTTAGGACTCCATGTTTTCACTACCGAGGGCCCAAGTTCAATCCCTGGTAGAGGAACTAAGATCCCACAAGCTTTGCAGCCAGGAAAAAAAGATGTGGGATCCATGAGACAGGAGAATCCATGGGAAAAGAAATGAAAAGAAATATAAGCAAGGCAGCTGTATGACTACCCAAAGAGAAATAATTCAAATTCTACTTCAAAAACAAAGGCTTTTTGGGAAACAGATCTTAAGAAAAAAAATGTTTAATTGATTTTTTTGAGCTTCTTATTTGGCCTTTAGCAGAGATATTCCCATTCACGGATCACTGCCTTGTCATGCTTGTGTAACTCAGTGAAGCTATAGCCATTCCATGCAGAGTCACCCAAGATGGTCATAGTGAAGAATTCTGACAAAATGTGGTCCATTGGAGGAGGAAACAGCAACCCATCCCAGTCGTCTTGCTGCAAGTATGAAAAGACTGAAAGATATGACACCATAAGATGAGCCCCCCCAGGTCAGAAGATGTCCAATATGTTACCGGGGAAGAATAGAGGGCAATTACAAATACCTCCTGGAAGAACAAAGTGGCTGGGCCAAAGCAGAAATCACACTCAGTTGTGGATGCGTTTGGTGGTGAAAGTAGAATTTGATGCTATAAAGAACAATACTGCATAGGAACATGAATATTCTGGCCTTCAGGAAAAAATTACACACACACACACACACACACACATGTGTCAAAATAGATGTATCATAGTAAGTCTGTAAGAAAATCAAGACAATGTAAAGAAATTCTACAAAAACAGAGAGAGCTATTGACCAGGGAAACAAAGGTCAGATATAGAAGGAGGAAAGGTTACACGACCTGGCTTAGCTGGGAACAATATTTGCACTGTGATAGTCAGAGAAAAGATGTGCAAGTATTGGGTTAGCCAAAAAGTTTGTTTGGGTTTTTCCATACCATCTACCTGAATGAACATTTTGGCCCAGTAGGATGTGGGAAAAGAGAGATGGTATGAAGAAGTCAAAAGGTTCAGTCCTCAACCACCAGGAAGCATCAGTGGAGCAGGAGATCATTGCTACAAAGTTTTATCCTGTTTAACCTCTATTATGTATATGCATGACTTTGACGAGAATAAAGTGAAGTGAAAGTCACTCAGTTGTGTCTGACTCTTTGCGACCCCATGGACTGTAGCCTGCCAGGCTCCTCCATCCATGGAATTCTCCAGACCAGAATACAAGAGTGGGTAGCCTTTCCCTTCTCCAGGGGATCTTCCTAACCCAGGAATTGAAGCGGGGTCTCCTGCATTGCAGGCAGATTCTTTACCAACTGAGATATCACGGAAGCCTGATGAGAATAAAAGTGGAGACATTAAATACAAACAAGCATCATTCTCACACTCAAGGTGTTCTAACTTCTATAATAAACAACCTCCAAATTATGGCTAATTTAACACGGTGAAGGTTTATTTCTCCTTCAAGTCAGTTGCATTCAGTCTGGCCAGTGCTCTGAAAACCCCAGTCACCCAGAAACCCCAGATTCTCTCATCTCTTGGCCCCTTGATCTTTAAAACATGCTCTCCAGATTTGCTGCAGAATGGAAAAAAGAGCAAAAGAGGATCACTCTGGGGTTAGAGATCAGACTGGAAGTGGTGGACATCACTTCTACTCGGATGCTTTCAGGCAGAACTCATTACATGATCTTAATCAACTTCAACTGGGCTGAGCTCTGCAATCCTTCTCCATGTAAAGGGCAGTCAGAACTTAGCACTGTCTTTGCTGGAGCTTTAAAAAAAAGTCTAGCCTGCTGCTGAGTGATGCTCTAAGGCAGGAGCTCTCAATCAGGAGGTGGATTTACCATCCGGGGGAAATTTGGTCACGTCTGGAGACATTTTTGATTGTCATGACTGGGGCTGGGGGGAGGCCAAGGCTGCCACTAAACTTTCCACAATGTACAAGACAGCCCCCTCCTCTGCAACAAAGAATCATTCGGCCCAGAATGTAAGTACTGAGGTTGAGAAATCCTGCTCTAAATTTCCTGTCCCCGGGATTCCTGATATGCAGAGATCAGGGTCTGAGTGCAGAGCGTTCTTGTCTGAGTCAAAAGTTCCTAGTTCTTTCCTGTGTATGGCCTTGTCCAAGTCATCCACACATTCAGATACTCCCTTCCCTCCTTGATAATATAGGGAGAGTAAAACTTACTTCATTGCCTTAACGTTTTTTTGTTTTTTGTGTGGTAAAAAATCACATAATATAAAGCATACTATTTTAACCCTATTTAAATGTATGGCTCAGTGGCACTGAGTACTTTATTCATCCTATGGTACAACTCTCACCGTCACCCATCCGACAGAATTTTTCACCTTCCTAAACTGAAACTCTGTCCCCATTGAACACTAACTCTCCATTTCCCCCACCAAATCTCATGCTTCTTGTAAGGATCAGCTGAAGACGTCTGGAGGTGATTTTTTTGTTAAAGAAGAGCCAAGAATTCATTAATGCTGTTGTTTCAGGGGGTTGTACTTAAAAAGAAAAATATGTTTTTGATGAAAGGTTATCAAAAAGGATTGTTCAGTGGTGTTACTAAAGAATCGATTCACTGAAAACAAATGTTCGACAGTAAGTAAGCAGGAGAGGAAATCAGATCCAGCTAATACATACGGTTACTGCAACCCCAGTTCCCATATTTTCTAGCGCAGTCTCGTGACACATGGCAATCCTTTGTGTCATTCACATCTTCTGAAAATTACATTCAGTTTACAAGCTAAATCTCCAAATGGCCTTCTAAAAGGCCATTGGTCTAAACCAGACATAGCCAAGAAGTCTTTTGTCAGAACTGAGACTGTTTTTAGTTCAAGACAGGTTCAATCATACATACAAGAAAAATATGCCTGCCTTGTTTTCTATTCTATCCCTGTTTCCAAACAAAGTAACTGGCCCAGAATTATGTTTAATAATTATCTGTATGTTGCATAGTTGAATGAATATAAAAAGAAACAGACATCTACGCTACTGTGAGATTTCTGAGGCAACCCTTACAGCTTTTTCTTTGGATTTTCTACTACTAGCACATCAACAGTCCAAAATGATGAATTAACTAATTATAATTGCTAAGAATTTACTTCTTGAAGTAAATGTGTTCTAGACAGATTTTATGATAAAACAGGGTGGCATTTATGAGATAATTTCATAGGAAGTGTAACAGAAGGTCTAGCTAGTCAGCGTTAATTGCTCAGTCACACCTGACTCTTTGCGACCTCGTGGACCATAGCCCACCAGGCCCCTCTGTCCANTACAAGAAAAATATGCCTGCCTTGTTTTCTATTCTATCCCTGTTTCCAAACAAAGTAACTGGCCCAGAATTATGTTTAATAATTATCTGTATGTTGCATAGTTGAATGAATATAAAAAGAAACAGACATCTACGCTACTGTGAGATTTCTGAGGCAACCCTTACAGCTTTTTCTTTGGATTTTCTACTACTAGCACATCAACAGTCCAAAATGATGAATTAACTAATTATAATTGCTAAGAATTTACTTCTTGAAGTAAATGTGTTCTAGACAGATTTTATGATAAAACAGGGTGGCATTTATGAGATAATTTCATAGGAAGTGTAACAGAAGGTCTAGCTAGTCAGCGTTAATTGCTCAGTCACACCTGACTCTTTGCGACCTCGTGGACCATAGCCCACCAGGCCCCTCTGTCCATGGAATTCTCCAGATAAGAATATTGGAGTGGGTAACCATTCCCTTCTCCAGGGGATCTTCCTGATCCAGCGATCAAACTCAAGCCTCTCGCATTGCAGGCAGATTCTTTACTGTCTGAGCCACCCGGGAAGCCCAAGAGGAAGTCTAGACTTCTCTGAATTAAAAATATGTTAGTCAATATTTAAGTGTTTAAAGCACTAAAAACAATATAGCAGCAAATGACGTTGCTGTACCATAGAAACTAATGCAATATTGGAAAGCAACTACACTCCAACAGAAATTAATTTTTAAAAATTGTCACCGTCATTTCATTGGTCAAATTCATAAAGCAATCTGACCAAAGCAGTCTGTAGTCACCCAGAAAGTTGTCTGGCAGAGGCGGAGCTTAGGCTAGGTTTTATAAGACTTAAAGAGAACATGAACAGGTGGGAAATGCAGCAGAGTCAAGCCCCCAATCACGTGTATTGCATGAGCAAGCACACTAAAATATCACCACATTATTGTGCATCTACAACTCTCAAGCAGACATGGGAAATGGCATTCTATTTTTTTAATAAATTTCAAACATAAAAGAAAAGCTTAAAGAAAAAGAATATTTATATTCTTGCAGCCCAGAAATAGTACATCTTAACATTTTCCAATTTTTTCCTTCAGAATTATAATGTAAAGAACTAGAACATTACAGCTATAGGTGAGGCCTATATCTCTCCTGACTCAGCCTTATAACCCTCCTTTTTCCAGATCCACATCTATTTCAAAGTTAGCATCTATTTCAAGTCTATGTTTGTATAATTTTACAATTATAAGAATTCATTTTAAAATGTTTAAACCTTTTTTTGAGTTAAAAAAATAATTCTTGAACTTCCCTGGTGTTCCAGTGGTTAAGACTCCATGTTTCCAATGCAGGGCTGCAGATTCAATCCCTGGTGAGGGAACTAAGATACCACATGGTAGGCAGTGCAGCAAAACTATATTTTTTTAATTTAAAAAATTATTATTGACATCAAACCGATGTCTTTCTACAACTGTGCTCTTTCCCTACATTATGTTTCCCAGATTTTTTATATGAATATCTGTCATGCCAGTTCATCCATTTTGTAGTTTTCTGGTATTCATTTAGCAATTTTATGCTAAAAATGCTTTATCATCCTCCTAGTAACAAATACTAAGGTTGTTTCTAAGCTTTGTTAGTTTATCTGCTTTTGCTTTAACAAATAATGTTGACCAGGAACATTCTTGTATATGTGGGACAGTTATGAGTGATAAATTCCTGAAAGTATCACTTCAGTTCAGTTCAGTCACTCAGTCATGTCCAACTCTTTGCAACCCCATGAATCGCAGAACGCCAGGTCTCCCTGTCCATCACCAACTCCCAGAGTTCACTCAGACTAACGTCTTCGAGTCAGTGATGCCATCCAGCCATCTCATCCTCTGTCGTCCCCTTCTCTTCCTGCCCCCAATCCTTCCCAGCATCAGAGTCTTTTCCAAAGAGTCAACTCTTCACATGAGGTGACAAAGTACTGGAGTTTCAGCTTCAGCATCATTCTTTCCAAAGAAATCCCAGGGTCGATCTCCTTCAGAATGGATTGGTTGGATCTCCTTGCAGTCCAAGGGACTCTCAAGAGTCTTCTCCAACACCACATTTCAAAAGCATTAATTCTTCGGCGCTCAGCCTTCTTCACAGTCCAACACTCACATCCATACATGACCACAGGAAAAACCATAGCCTTGACTAGATGGACCTTAGTCGGCAAAGTAATGTCTCTGCTTTTCAATATGCTATCTAGGTTGGTCATAACTTTTCTTCCAAGGAGTAAGCATCTTTTAATTTCATGGCTGCAATCACCATCTGCAGTGATTTTGGAGCTCCAAAAAATAAAGTCTGACACTGTTTCCACTGTTTCCCCATCTATTTCCCATAAAGTGATGGGACCAGATACCATGATCTTTGTTTTCTGAATGTTGAGTTTTAAGCCAACTTTTTCACTCTCCTCTTTCACTTTCATCAAGAGGCTTTTTAATTCCTCTTCACTTTCTGCCATAAGGGTGGTAGTGAATTGTAAAATATGCATATCCTCAAACTTACTAGATATTGAGAAATTACCCTCCAAAATGGTGATGCTAATAAACATTTCCACAAGCAAATATGAGTCTAAGTTTGCTTCACATTTCTGCCAATACTAATATTATCAAATATTTTAAACTTGCCTATGGAACAGATTCAAAATCTCATTTTTCCCTACTGAGATTAAATTTTTCTCCATGTATGTATTGGCCATTCTAGTTTCCTCTTCTGTGAGTCGATGAGCCATATTTTCCATTGTTCCTTTATTGTTTGCTCTTTTTCTTGTAGTATTATTTTATATTAGATATAAATCTTTCATATTTGTATAGTAAATAACTTGAAAGCAAGTTTTGCCTGACATCACTTTTTTTAAGTATCTTTTACTAAAAACTTTTTTTTAACTTTGTATTATTTTATAGGACTTCCCAGATGTGTCAGTGGTAAACTATCTTCCTGCTAATGCAGGAAATATAAGAGATGTGAGTTCAATCCCTGAGTCGGGAAGAACACCTGGATAAGGAAATGGCAACCCACTTCAGTATTCTTGCCTGAAAAATTCCGTTAAAGTAATTTTCCCAGGCAAAACAACTCTATTACTCAGAAACAGTTGCTGGTAGAAAAGGGTAGAAAGAGAGAGGACTGAGCCATCCTTGAACATCTGCTTTGTGCCAGATGCTGACAAGCCATCTCAGTCAGGTTCCCTAGAAGAAAGTCTGGGATATGTATGACTAAGGTAATAATTTATTAAGAGTGCTCTCAGGACAGGCAGGGGGAAGTCAGGCGAAGTTCCCTGAATTATACTGTATGTTCTCATTAACTGTCTGTTTTATACACAGTATCAGCGGTGCGTATGTCAATCTCAATCTCCGACTCCTTGCACCCACTAGCTTTCCCCCCTTGGTATCCATGTAGAGGATCTTATTTGCAAAACAGAAATAGAGACACAGACATAGTGAACAAAAGTAGGTACCATAGGGTGCTTTGAAGCATAAACGACATCAGAGAGTCCTCCTGCAAAATCCCTCTTGCTTTAAGGAACTCCCAGATCAGGCAGTCATTCGCTTAAAGCTATTGACAAGTTTCTTCATACCAGAAATTTCCAGATAAGGCAGTTGCCATCAGCAAAGTGCAAAGGGATATAGTTATGAACAGTCAACACCCAAATGTCACAAAAGCTGAAAGATGGGAAACTGCACACCCCATAAAGAAGAGCTCTGCAGGGCAGTGAGCCGTCATTTCATCTTTCTAGGCCCACAGGTAATATCATTTGCCACTTAGGTCAGAATGAAGTGGGGTTGAGACAGGCTGGTAGAATTGCTCAAAGACCACCACACTAATAATCTGAGAAACCCTAAAATCCAACCTAGTGTTTCCTGACTCCAGAACGTGTGTCCTGTGTAATTGGCCATGGCAGCTCCTCTATGAAGCTCTCTGTTCAGCACCTCACTAGCTGATAATGGAGTAGGCCAGGGGAATTTTCCTTCTACACATAGGGGGTTGTGACTGCCTTCATCTGCCACCAGAAGAAGACCTGCAGCTTGCCTGAGACAGGTGGATGGGAGACGCTCCACCAGGTTCACCTTTTATAAGCATCCTATTTGCACTACATGCAGGACATTTCCCCTGGAAAATGGCAAAAGACCTCCCCTCCTTGCAAGCAGGTTAGATATCTGATGGAATCCAGATGCACTTTAAGGAAATACCTTGTAAAGAACTAAATCAGTTTCATGTCTTGATATTAGGGAAACCTCTGATTTCATGTGTGACTTTTTCTAGTGTCAGAAAGACAAGGCTGGGGAGAAATAGCACCTGCACTCCCTATAAATTAAAGGTCGGTTGAGCTGAGGTTTTTAAGTCCATCATCTTGCTGCAAATCAAAACTGTCAAAAAAACTCTGAACAGGTACTGTTACAGAGAAGGTCTACACAGTTCAGTGAGGAACTGCTTATCCTCGTGCTTAACATTAAGAAGATTCAAAGACACCTCACCATCCGTGCCACTGTGGATTCCACTCCGTGCTCTACTCCAGGTTCACGTGAACTATCCCATTTAACAGAGCGAATGATCAGGAGTATTCAGGTATTCAGCGCTGTCAGTTTCCTTCCCCCATAGCAATTTACTCATGAGCCAGCCTGCCATTTGTAAAAGCAATAGACACAAGGTTTGCCAGATGGCTTGGGAATCTGAGAGAGTGGGAAACAATCTTACACAGTATGTTCTGTTGGGTTCCTGATGTCACAGGCAGTAAAGGCAAGGCGATGAGATGGGAATACTTGCAGGCTTACTAGGAATTCCATTTTCTTCCAGTTGCAAACAATGCCCCCCAAACCCCCATCAGGACCGTGGGAATCTGTGTCCTTTCTTCTCTAAATAACACCCTGCTCCCTGTGTAGCACAGGAGGATGCCATTGAGGCTGTGTGGCATTCATAAAGAGGATGCTCTACGGTAAATTCACCTGCTGCAGTGAGCGGTAAACATGGCAAAGCTAAGTGGTAGTAAAATTAAAATGGAGTCACAGAATGGAAAGGAATCTCAAATCAGGTGCAATTACACTCATTTTCATATCAGTCTCTTAAATTTTAATGCTCTTTATGGGCCCCTGAATAAATGAATTATACAAGATTCATAACTTCTGAGATGAATTTTGGCTTTCTCCAAAATTCCCTACTTTCACAGAGATGGTGGCAACCAAATAAAAGAATGGACTTGAAGAGAGTATCTATAAATACTGCCCTGAATAAACCTATATGTAAGATTTGTTGTATGTGTAACATATTTGTAAAATTCCAGGCTGATAAAGAAGATATTGAGTGAAATTTGGTACACCAGGGTTTTTTTTGTTTTTTTTTTTTTTAACACAATCAGTCTTTATTTCTGATACCCCTAGAAACACCTCTACCTATAGGAATTCCCATCATTGACTCACTTGCTAACCACATATATGAAGTAATTCTTTGTGACTAGAATGGGTTCAATTGATGAAGACTCCTTTATATTCTCAATCAATTTATATCTGGTGCCACATGGGAAAATAAATCCTTTGCTTATTCATCCCTTTATTCCTTCATTTGACACTGGGCTAAGAGTATAAACTCCACATACTGCCACTACAATCAAGTCCCTTAGTCTCCTTGTGTTTCAATTTCTTCATCTCATCTGTAAAAGATGGGACTAAGTTTATAAATTCTTATTCATAAGATTACTGTAAGGGTCAAATATAACAATCTATGTAAATCCATGAGAACAATGTCTGCTACATAGTGATCACACAAGTTCAGTTCAGTTCAGTCACTCAGTTGTGTCTGACTCTTTGTGACCCCATGAATTGCAGCACGCCAGGCCTCCCTGTCCATCACCAACTCCCGGAGTTCACTCAGACTCATGCCCATCGGGTCAGTGATGCCATCCAGCCATCTCATCCTCTCTTGTCCCCTTCTCCTCCTGCCCCAAATCCCTCCCAGCATCAGGGTCTTTTCCAACAAGTCAACACTTCGCATGAGGTGGCCAAAGTACTGGAGCTTCAGCTTTAGCATCATTCCTTCCAAAGAAATCCCAGGGCTGATCTCCTTCAGAATGGACTGGTTGGATCTCCTTGCAGTCCAAGGGACTCTCAAGAGTCTTCTCCAACAGTTCAAAAACATCAATTCTTCAGCCCTTAGCCTTCTTCACAGTCTAATTCACACAAGTTAAGCCATCATTATTCATCCATTCAACAAATATTTCTTGAGCATCTACCATATGTCAACCATGACCCTAGATTTAAGAGTCCTAAGAATGACTAGAGAAGGCTCCATCTCTGACGTCAAAGGACTTACCTTGATCCCAGCTTTCTTTTCCTATTCCTGCCTCTCAAGGATGCTAGATAACAAAAGATCCAGGGGCAGGGGGGCGGGAGGGAAGTAATATTTTACAAGTGAGTTTCATAAGGCATATGTGTGCATAGCTACTATATTAATAATAGTCATAATAATTGTTACCTTCCTCTTAGTGAACAACTATAGAAAAGTCTGTGATTTTATTTTACTTTCTGCTTTAATTATATTTGTGCTTGTTCATGATAGTCATTTCTTCTATCTTCATATTTTTAACCTTTTTCTCCTCAAACTAGGTATCCCGGGCCCCAGAATCATGAAATGGGTATTTATCTATCTATTCTACAATTAAGTCTGGATTTCCAGGAAGGAACTGTTTGAGACAGCTTACATAAAAGCAGTAAGACCGAAAACTTTCAAACAACACATAGATAGTTACTGGGTTGATGAAAAAGTCTAGTTGGGGTTTTCCAGAACATCATATGGAAAAATCCAAACAAACTTTTTGGCTAACCAGCTAGTTAGCTATGTATTAAAGTATGAAGTGAATGAATGTTAGCTGCTCAGTCATGTCTGACTCTGGCAGACCCCATGAACTGTAGCCTGCCAGGCTTCTGTGACCATGGAATTCTCCAGGCAAGAATGCTAGAGTGGGTTGCCATTCCCTTCTGCAGGGGATCTCCCCGGAACCAGGGATCGAACCCAGGTCTCTGGATATATGGGCAGCTTCTTTACCATCTGAGCCATCAGGGAAGACCAATAGAGTATAAAGTACAGGATATTTGTATCTTACAGTTTAGTTAGGGAGGATACAACAGCTGTATACAATACAGAGTTCTGATACTGCTAGAAGCCAGGGAAAACAAAAAAATGATGAATCATATGAGTCATTTAACTCACGTGACTCACTGGGGGAAATAGCCTCTTTTTTGTTATTACTTATGGCCTTGATATGCAGATGACCTCAGATATGACCTCAGATATACAGATGACACCACCCTTTATGGCAGAAAGCGAAGAGGAACTAAAGAATCTCTTGATGAAAGTGAAAGAGGAGAGTGAAAAAGCTGGCTTAAAACTCAGCATTCAAAAAACTAAGATCACGGCATCCAGTCCCATCACTCCATGGCCAATAATGGGGAAACAATGGAAACAGTGACAGACTTTATTTTCTTGGGCTCCAAAATCAGTGGAGATGGTAACTGCAGCCATGAAATTAAAAGATGCTTGTTCCTTGGAAGAAAAGCTATGACCAACATAGACAGCACATTAAGAAGCAGAGACATTACTTTGCCAAAAAGGTCCATCTAGTCAAAGCTATGGTTTTTCCAGTAGTCATGTATGGATGTGAGAGTAGGACCATAAAGAAAGCTCAGCACCAAAGAATTGATGCTTTTAAACTGTGGTGCTGGAGAAGACTTTTGAGAGTCCCTTGGACTGCAAGGAAATCAAACCAGTCAATCCTAAAGGAAATCAACCCTGAATATTCTTTGGAAGGACTGATGCTGAAGCTGAAACTCCAGTACTTTGGCCACCTGATGTGAAGAACTGACTCATTGGGAAATACCCTGATGCTGGGAGGGGTTGGGGGCAGGAGGAGGAGGGGACAACAGAGGATGAGATGGTTGGATGGCATCACCGAGTCAATGGACATGAATTTGAGCAAGCTCCAAGAGTTGGTGATGGACAAGGAAGCCTGGGGTGCTACAGTCCATGCGGTTGCAAAGTGTCAGACCCAACTGAGCAAATGAACTGAACTGATAGCTTTGAATTCTGAGATTAATTTATCAATTAGGACCAGTCTTCACAGAAGAATTTTGGAATAATAGCAAATGATGTCCTTCACAGCAACCCCCACTCAAGCCCACAAAGGGTCATTACCAAGCATCCACCTTCTATCTCTCTATTTCCTCTGTCAAATCAACTGACTAGGAGTCAGAAGGATATGAGCCAGGGCACCTGGATTTTAAAAAAGAAAACTGCCTAGAAAATCTCCAAGAAAGCAGATGAACTGATACCACAAAATTTTCCTCCTCAGGCTTCCCTAGTGGCTCAGGGGTAAAGATTTTGCCGATGCAGGAGATATGGGTTTGATCCCTGGTCCAGCAAGCTCCCACATGCTGAAGAGCAGTTAAGCCCATGCACCGCAACTACTGAGCCTGTGCTCTGAAGCCCATGTGCCCCAACTACTAAAGATGGTTCACCTTACAGTCCACGCTCTGTAATAAGAGAAGCCAGGGCAATGAGAAGTCCATACACCACAATGAGAGCAGCCCCTATCACTGAAACTAGAGAAAGCCCAAGCAGCAACGAAGACCCAGCACAGCCAAAACTAAATAAGTAAACAAAATAAGTTTGTAAAAAAATTTCTTTCTCCAATGTCAACATCTTAACTGTGTTTGTAACAGAGGTAGGTGGTGGGCACCTCAAGACTGGTCTTGCAGGAAAGAATAGGCAGTTTAGGGTTTTTTGTTTGTTTTTGCCATGTGGGATCTTAGTTCGCTGACCAGAGATTGAACTCATGTCCCCTGCACTGGGAGTGTAGTCTTAACCTCTAGACAAGGTTAGAAGTCCAGGGAAGTCCCACAAGAGAGAACATAAAGGCTCTCTTCCATTGTGGTCATTGTGAAAATAATAACCTAAATTCCATAGGCCAGGTGTGCAGAGGGCCCACTTGAGAGACACTTGTCTCCAGCACTGTGCTAAGAATGCTGTGCACAACATCTTTCATTAAGTCATCACTGCATAGTTTTACTGTCTTTGTTGCTGATATAATTATTACAATCAGTACACCACGAGGGAAAAATAGGGAGCAGAAGGACTTAAAGTATTTAACATTCCCAATGCCATAGCTTCCCTAGTGCCTCAGACGATAAAGAATCTGCCTGCAATGTGGCAGACCCAGGTTCGATTCCTGAGTCAGGAAGATGCCCTGAAGAAGGAAATGGCAACTCACTCCAGTATCTTTGCCTGGTGAATCTCCATGGACAGAGGAGCCTAGCGGGCTACAGTCCATGGGGTCTCAAAGAGTCAGACACGACTGAGCGACTTTCACTTTCATTGACATAGAGCCCGTAGATGACACAGCTGTGCTATGAATCCTGCACTCAGATTTTAAAACTGTTATTTTCTTCTAACATTAAAGCCTTTTCCAGGAATATTATGGTTAATATTTTCAAAATTAATAGGTCTCCAAAAAAGAGGGGACATACATACACATACAGCTGATTCATCTTGCTATACAGTAGAAACGCAACATTGTAAAGCAACTAACTCCAACAAAAAAAATAATTTTTAAATAAATTAAATTAAATTAACAGGTCTGTAATCATAGCCTTAGTCAGAGGCAGCATCAGTGCAGAAATGAGCACGAGATTGGAAAACCTGAATTCAAGATGTGGATCTTGAGTTTGTTAATGACCCTCTTTGAACATCATTTTCTTCATCCATAAGGTGGCAAAAAATAATAACTACCTTTCAATGATATTATAACAGTCATAAGTCCTGGTAAGACTTATGTCCCGTATGACATAAGTCCTATATGAAGCTCCTGGAATGCAGTACTTACCCAGCGAATGAGAGCAACTGCGGTTAGGATTTAAGATCACTCCTTCCACATGGGAGAAGGTGGCATTACTGCTCTCAAAAGGTAGGAATGGACCTACTGAGGAACTCTAGAACATATAAAAGGGGATGAAAAACATCCTGAATGAAACGAGTGGAAAGAGAAGGATGAGGACATTACCCAAGTATCAGATATGAGCTATGAGATTTACTTAGTTATGCCATCTAACCATTCCAATGACTTGATACAGAAGATGCTGTGCATTTTTGCCAGAAAAGTAAATTAAAGCTTAGAAAAGTTAATCAATGTGTTTCAATTCACCATATGGTAAATGGCAGAACTGAGATTTAAGTTCAAGTCCCTCAATCCCAAACCCATTGCCCTGAACCATCCCACGTGGCATGCCAATTAATCAGGAAATAAGTTCACAGGTGTTTCAATGCATGTTTCCATATTTTTAATATCACTAGAGAGACAGAAGAACTAGATTTTCCCCTTGTCTCTGCTACTAACTAGATATGCAACCACTGCCCTTTTCTCCCTCTCAGCTCCCCTGTCTCTAAAATGAAGCAGTAAGTCTACATGATTTCTAAAGCCCTTTTCAGCTCTAACGTTTTATGAGGAGTCTTCCCCCCAAAGAACTCTGCTGGCAATACAAAACGAAGACATAGCACATATGTACCAAAGTTCCTCCGTTTATGTTAAATTCCACATTCCTGCAGCGATATGTCATGTCTGTTGCCCTTCAGTCGACTCCATCCTCCGATGTTTGTTTACAATCATTGGGGCATGAACAGCTATTTTTAAACCTGGCTTTTCATGTACGAAGGTTAAAACTCAAACGGAATTTGATTTGTTGGAGAATTCAAATCCTCAGGATTATGGCAGGAAAGAGAGAAATGTAAGTCACTTTAATTACCCTTTGACTCCCCTTCTCCTCCCACTGCCTCCCCCCTAAATTCAACTAACAAAGATGCCATTGGCTAAGCTGACTGTATCCAGGGCAGAAAAGCCTTTACATTGGTGACTGATGACCAAAGGTCTTGGGGGTGTTGACTTTATATTTTTGTTGGAAACAACAGGAAGTCATGTTGTAGAAGGCAGCTGGCTTGGGATGCAGCAAATCCAGGGATTTGCACAGCTGGCTAAAGCGAAACTTCTCATTCAAACTTCACAGTCTCATTCAACTGTGTTTTTATCTGTCATGCTCTCCTTTCAAGAATATAGGCTTTGAAGCCAGAGAGATGCCAGTCCATCACTTACAGGCAGAGTGAGCTGACAGAGAGCTTGGCACATACTAGGAATATGACAAATATGTCTTCCCACTCCTTCCCGTTACTACATAGGGCTTGTTTTCAATGGGGTGAGGGTGGGGGAGCGGGATATCTCTGTAGATGCCAGACCAAAACATAAAGCATTCTGGGGCTGCTGGGGTTGCCTTCTTGGTTGTCCCCCTACCACTGAAGCCTGGAAAAGTAGCTTCAATAATCATAGCAGCTTCAATAACTATTAGATGACTTACAAGGGTGTACATTCCTGGACCGCTTTAGAGAGGATGAGAGAGGTTTGTTACAGAAATGTTGCATAAGATGGGGAGCCACTGCTAATGAGCATAGGAATTTCTCGGTGAGGACAAAAATGTTCTGAAGCTGACTGTGTTGCCAGTTGCACAACTCCGTGAATATCCTAACAAATATTGAGTTATACACATTAAATATGTGCATTAAATGGTGCATGAATTATATCACTATAAACAATTTTAGGAGACCTTTTATCCCCTCCAAAAAGGTTCCCTTCATGAATCCCACCCGCTATATTTAGGCTGGAAATTGACACCAGTGATCTGGATAACTTGTGGAGCAGCTGGTAACCGAATGGGCTGGGAGAAAAGGGCTATAGGAGGAGGAGTGCACGTCCCATTCAGGAAAGAGATACCCCCACAGTTCCAACATAATGAACACAGGCTCTGTCCTTCTCAGTATGTAGACTCAAGACAAGCCTTATAAAGATTTAGAAGCCTGATAAAGATAGCCAGGCCTTTTCCTTATAGACTGACCCATTCCAAACCGTACTATGACAAGCTGTCCAATGAAAAACTCTTGACCTCCAACGTAGTTTCCGAAGTCATAAGTTTTCAGTGTTGCCAGGGATTCCTGAGACCTGATGATCTGAACAATTCTTTCATATCAGAAATCACATCCTTTGCATAAGGTACACACATACTGCAGGCATATTTTTAAATGATTCACTTATACATCCAGCAAACATTTTCTGTTTAACATTTACCAAATGGGAGCTTCCCTGGTGGCTCAGTGGCAAAGAATCTGCCTACCAATGCAAGAGGTACAGGAGACACAGGTTTGATCCTTGGTCAGGAAGATCCCCTGGAGGAGGGAATGGCAACCCACTCTAGTAGCCTTACCTGGAAAATCCCATAGACAGAGGAGCCTGGCAGGCTACAGTCCATGGGATCACAAAGAGTCAACACGACTTAGTGACTGAGTGTGCACGCATTCACCAGACATCAAACTAAGTGCTAGAAACCAAAAGATAAGACCTAGGAATGAGTTAACACTTTCAGAGCCTGCCATGTGCTTCTTAAGGATTTGACCTGGTTAGTTATCCCAATAACCACTGAAGGCAAAGACAAATATCAACATTGCCCCCATTTGACAGATGAGAAAACTGAGGCACAGAAAGGTTGAGTAACTTCCTGAAGGTCACACCATCAGGGAGTGAAAGACCTGACATTATTACACTGAGGCCAGCTGGTTCCAAAGCCTGTGCTGTGAACCTGTTCTCTTACCTCCTCCCACGTGCAAGTCAGCACAAGCTCAGCCAAAGAGCAAACACCTGTAGCAACACAACAGTGAGAGCTCTGCCTGAGGGATGAACAAGGTACAACTGGAACAATCATAGTATTCACGTACTAACTACATCTCAGGATTTTCGAGTTGAAAACAGAGGGAATGGAGTTTCTCCATCTCTCTCGCCTTTCAAATGAGGAAGATGTTACCTGCCTGTAACACAGCTTAGTCATCACTGAACTTGATCCCACATCTGTTAAGTCCCAAAACAATACACTTTCACTCACTGATTCAGAAATGTTTGTGCCAGACACTGTGCTCTGTTCACTACACCCTACTGCACATACCAATTATAATTCTGAGAAATTATTTTAAGCAATGTAAAAATCAGACATCATTCTTTATTTAGCTGTTCAAGGATCATATTGTCCAAAGAGAACTTTGCAAATACATTAAGTTACTCCCATGAGTCATGGGAGTGGAGGAAAAGAGTGACAAAAAGGAAGGAGAGAATGAAACTCTTGCTTGGTGTTACTATGTACTAGGGTGATTTCTCCCCACTATTCCAAGTACTCTTCCAAATAACCCTATTAAATGTAATCCTTGGCCATTTTGTTAAATGATGACATGGGCTCATAAAATTTAAAATAATTTTGCACAAATTTATAAGTCTAATAAGCAGAAAAAAAAATCTAGATTTGAGCCCGTTTTTAGTGACTTTAAAGCCCAAATTCTTTTCACATTTATGTTGATTTCCAACATCAGTAATTGGAGAGGTCGTTGAATAGTATGAATTCTTTGCATCTGAAGCATTAATCATTGATAAATTATGGTTAGGTTCAGAGTTCCGTAAAGGCAGTAGAGTGGTTAAAATGACCTTTCTTTCTCCCAGCCCTACCTGTCTACAAACATAAAATGTCATCTTCAAACTCTCTATCTTACTACTTCCTCTTTTTTTTTTCCCTCAAACATGCAGCCTTAATATGTCTTCTTTAGCACAGCCAACTGCCATGGGGACTTGAAAGCAGATGACCTGGCCAAGAGATCTTATCAACTGATTTTTAATGAAGAGTTCTTTTCTGAATGCCAAGTATAAGAGGTGAGTCAAAACGGGCATTTCCAAATGTTAAAGAAAGCCACAGATATCCTTAGGCACTCAGATTTCTCAATCAGGCTCCCTTTGTCCAGGCCAAAGTTCACTCTGAGGGACATCCAATGACAGACATTATTTGACAGTGGCCCAAGGCTTTCTGCAGACACAGACGTTCCTTTTCCCCTTTCTAACATATTCTCTTGAGTCAGCAGTCAGTATGTATCCCCTTACATCAGATACAAAGATGGTGAATTTATATTCTCTTCATAATTTTTGAACAATAATACTTTTTAAATTTTCAGCAGATTAATGATTTGGTTTATTTCTGCTACCACTTAGCTCAGTGGTCCCCTAGCTTGACTGCACATTGGGATCACTGGAGAGCTTCAGAAAGTATCACTGCCTAGGTCTCACCTCCAAAGGCTGTGATTGAAATAGTCTGGGAGCAGTCTGGGCTTTAGAAATGTTTAAAGATCCCCAGGTGATTCTCCTGTGCAGAAAGCTTGGGCACTCCATTAAATACTGGTCTCATCATTAATTAATTAACCAACTCTAGGGGGAGGGTCATTTCACTTTCTCTTCCCAAGCTAGACTTGCTTCTTTCATAGCTCCCCCAAAGTGTAAGACAGGGAAGGAGGAAGCACCAATAAACCATTACTGAGCTGGCTGAATTGATCTTTGGAAACTGTGCTGGGAGAGGCTGTACGAACAGTTGCATCCTGGGACCGTGAGTGGTTAGAGAAAGAATAAAAATATATCTTCCAGCCTTGTGTTCCACAAAACCTCCAATTCCCAAAGGAAACTAGAGGCAGGAGATAAGAGGGGGAGCAGTGGGCAATGAGGTGAGGCGATGTTGGGTTACACCATGTAAAGAGTTGGTAGGCGTCCAAGCAGAAATAGCCACCACAACTGTGACTTGGTGAAAAGAAGCGACCAAATATAGTAAGTCCCCGTACTCACGACCTTCAAGTTGTGAACTTTCAAAGATGCGAACATGCGTTCCACCAGCATCAGGTGTGAGGGACATTGCAGCTTGCCCTGCGTCTCCTTCGCTGAAGATCCTTCAGCTCTGCCATCCCCACCCCACCCCCAGTAGCTCTTCTGACTGCTCACTGAATGCCAGTCCCTGTGGGCCAGCTCTTGTACTATACTTTTCAAAGTGCAGTGCTGTAAGATTTAAAGTATTTTCCTTAATTTTCGTGTTTGATTTTTATGTATTCTTTGTGTGAAAAGTATTAGAAACCTATTACATTACTGTACTATATAGCCGACTATGTTAGTTGGGTGTACCTAGGCTAACTTTGTTGGACTTACAAATTGGACTTACAAATGCACTCTTGGAACAGAACTCATTCATATGCAGGAAACTTGCTGTAGGCTGGGACAGGCAATGCTGACAGAACTTCTGAGGGTTCATTTAGAGGGATCTGGCCATGGCAGGAATGTTTGGCTTATCTCAACAGGGAATGTCAGAGCCATCCATACGTAAGCAATTGTAGTTTTGCTGGATGACTGTTAAAATCGCAGCACTTAGAGGCTGCTATTATTTGGGGCTTCCTGTCTCAGACCTAAGACAGTGCTGCCGACTCCTGTTGGGTTATTCTCGTTTCTCTCTTTCATTCATTCTGTCTGGCAAGGTGAGTACTTGAACCTGGGATCTTCTTGGGGTTTGACCTTTTCACCTTTCTCTAGACACAAATGAAGACCCTAGCCCTACATTTTGAATTTAGTACGTGAGTACACAGGTGAGAGCCAAAGAAATTCCACACTGGATTCAATTCTGACTCACCTACTTCATTCCAGTGTTGGTCAGAGGATCCTCTAATGGGCAACTGAATGCTTATTCAGTGATACTCAATAATATTTCCATTTATATGTGTTCCTTATGTAAATCCTATGGGCGAAATGATGACTAGTTGGCGTGATTGGGAAATAGTTTGGTCATTGATCATATCAGGATTGTAACCTCACCCTTAAACTGTACTGCAAACATGTCATAGCAACTACTGTGTTTCCAAGGACTGTGCTGGATGCCAATGATTTAATAAGAACCAGGCAGAGTTCTTGCCTTTAACAAAATTATAAAGCAATGGAGAAGAGAAACATGTAAATAGATAATCAAAATATGGAGTTTGCTTGCTCTGATCAAAAGAAGTATGAGGTTTTATGAAAGCACAGAAGGGATTTCAGTGATTTCTGTTTTTCTGGGAGAGTCAGAGATGGTGTTAGAGATCTAACATTTGAACAGAATAACAAAAGATGAGTTCTAATAAGAATTACATTTGTAGAACATTCTATAAAATGCAAAGTACTTGCAGATCCATCTTCATAGAATAAAAGCTTCATAAAAGCAAGGATTTGTCTATCATATTCACCACTGTATTTCCAAAGTATCCAAGGAACACTGAATCCATTATTAATTGTGATTCTCATATCCTCCCATGCTTTTGGGAGGAGGTACAAGGGACAGATTTCAAAGGGAGAAAATAAATGCACGGAGACAGCAAATTCACAGTCCATGACCTCATGGAGTTCTGACCTGTAGACATTCCAAGAAAAGAATCTCAGTAAACTCTGCCAATGGCTATGCTGGCTATACTAAGGGGAAAAGGAAACAGTCTGCCCTACATAATACCTCACAGTGTTGCATTTAGTACCTTAGGAAATTCACCATAGCTCAGAGTCTGGTCATCTTTGTAGGTTTATTTTTTTAAAAACAGGCCCCATCATTCAGGCCCTGCATTAGCCTAGTTTGTGAGACAGCTAGAACAATAACTGAGTAATTTGTAATGAAAAATTACCATTATGGAAACTAAAATATCACCTTTCATGATCAGCGGGTCCTAACTGTCACATTTGAAAGTGAAAATGTTAGTTGCTCAATCATGTCTGACTCTGTGTGACCCCATGGACTGTAGCCCACCAGGCTCCTCTGTCCATAGAATTCTCCAGGCAAGAATACTGGAGTGGGTAACTATTCCCTTCTTCAGGGAATATTCCCCAACTGAAGATCGAAGCCAGGTCTCCTGTATTGCAGGCAGATTCTTTGCCGTCTGAGACACCAGAGAAGCCCAACTTTCACATTTAGTCAATTACAAATAATTATCATGATGGTTAGAACATTCACACCCGCATCAGAAGACTTTTTCCTTCTTGTATAGGATCAGAAATCATCGACAGCAGATAGCTTAATCAGCATGGAATCAAATGTACTGAGTGCCTAGAAGAACTCACATAGTTGTTGTTGTTCAGTCCCTCGGTCATGTCCAACTCTTTGCGACCCCATGGACTGCAGCACACCAGGCTTCCCTGTCCTTTACCATCTTGTGAAGTCTGTTCAAATTCACATCCATTGAGTCAATGATGCCATCCAACAATCTCATCCTCTGTCACCCCCTTCTCCTCCCGCCTTCAGTCTTTCCCAGTTCTTCACATCAGGTGGCCAAAATATGGAGCTTCAGTTTTGGCATAAGTCCTTTCAAAGAATATTCAGGGTTGATTTCCTTTAGGATGGACTGGTTTGATCTCTTTACAGTCCAAGGGACTCTCAAGAATCTTCTCCAACACTACAGTTCAAAAGCATCAATTCTTCAGTGCTCAGCCTTCTTTACGGTCCAACTCTCATATTTATACATGACTCTGGAAATACAATAGCTTTCACTATATGGACCTGTGTTGGCAAAGTAATGTCTCTGCTTTTTAATATGCTGCCTAGGTTTGTCATAGCTTTTCACAGCAGAACTCAGCCTGATACACACCCCTTTCCACTGGGACAACCGCACCAGTGGGACTAGACTACATGTTATCTGCCACTTGACCAGTGGCCTTACATAATGAATCAGAATAACCAAAGATCATGAGCTAAAGCACCCTCTCCTGGACAGTATTTCTCTTTGCTTCCCACTGCCATTCAAACAAGTTCTAATCAACATTTGCAAGGCTGGAGGTCATTATATTCCTTCAGGGTGACCACAACAACATTGTGCACTAAACACCTACATTATCTCATTTAATCTTCACAATTATGTGACAAGGGCAAAGCTAGTAGTAAACCAGGTCTTGAGAGGTTAAATAACTTACTCCAGTGACTACAACATAGATGGCAAAATGCAAATTCTCTCCGAGTCATTTGAAGTCCTTTTAAGATTTCCATTGGAAGTTCGCTTCCAACACCATCCACATGGGGGGACGAGGCATGTATGCTTGACCAGAAGACCGAGCCCTCAGAAGGCTATGATGGAATGGGTCAGGAAGCATATGCTGCAAGAGTTCTGAGGAGGAGGAGGTCATTATGGGCCAAAGTGGACAAAAGTTTGGGAGAGAGGTGATTTTGAATTAGGAAATATTTCCTGTCTTCAAATGTTAAAACATAAAAGGTAAATAAACAGAGGGTATTTGAGCCATACTTCCCTCTTCCCACAACCACAGCAGAACTGTTTCATATTAGTCCCAGATACAACCTCAGTTTCTTTCAAAATACATCAATCCACAGCATAACAGCCACAACCCTTGGCATAGCACACCCATTAGCAGTGAGCCACATTTAGCATAAAAGACAGAATTCATCATCTCAAGATTGGAGGCTAAATCCACAAGGTATTAAAGAGGATCAATGATTTGGTCTCTCTGAAGGGAAAAAATAGCAATAAATTAATTTAAGTGGGTGTGTATGTGTGTATGTAAGTAAACTATCCAGAGGTAGTCAAGAAATTACAAAATCACTATGTGATGATCTTTTTTTAACTCTTAATTTTTTGGTCATGCCACACAGCATGTGGGATCTTAGTTCCCCAACTAGGGATCAAACCCATGGATCAAACCCATGCCCCTGCATTGGAAGCATGAAGTCTTAACCACTGGACCACCAGGGAATTGGATGGCAGGAGAGAGAATCATTTCAGACTGTCCACTCTATAGCAGATGCTCCACTCCTAAGTAAAGCCGATATTAACCCCTAAAAAGGACCAATAGTTTTGGATCAACAGTACTGATACGGATCAGATCTGCAAAAATCTGCTTAGAGTTCTTTAAAAGCAAATTATGCCTGATTCAGCTTCCAGAAAAACAAGTAGTTCCTGATCAAAACGTAAAGGAGACATTCTTGCTAAATCAAGTCTCTAGCAAACCATCCATCCTGAAAGAAGAAAGGAAGTCTGACAGGGAACTAAGCAGCTCGTTTGACCCACTGACTTCCTCAACTCTGATCCCAAGGAAGAAGAAGTAAGGTCTCAGCCTCACTTAATCTTTCCGTTTAGGGGCATGAGAAATCCAGTGGAGTCATGACTCTCTTTTCTCATTCATTCAACATCCAACAAAAATGCATGACTTTATCTACGTATATTCATTCATGCATTTGGCAATTTAGTAGTTCATTAGCAAGTATGTGCCAACAACCTATACTTTTCTAGACATTCTGCTAGTAACTGGGGATATAGAGAGGAAAACAAATTTCGCCTTCAAGGAGCTCACTGTACAGTAGGGCAGATGATGACTGAAAAAAATGAATGACAACTGAAGAAATGATTGCAGTATGCTGTGAAAAGCCTGGTGATAGAATTATGCAAAATGCATAGCAGAAGCCACAAACAAAAGAGCCCCCAGCCCTACTATTTGCCAAAGTCATTGTCTATGTACAGGACGTTTTTCAAGGCATCCAAGCTTCTCCAAACCATGTAACAATTTATTTCCAGATTCTGGGAGCTTAATAGAAATCCCATATGCTCCAGTTATATGTAGATTCCAGCTTCTACATACATCACATCTCTCCCCACACTTAAAGTAAATTTGATGCTACTTAAGCCTCTACCACTGCCAGCTCAACTCTGCTCCAACATCACTGGACAGGACTGACTTAGAAAAAGGGTAAAATAAAGATTCAGATTAAAGAAAGAGGTGAGAATCAGCATTTATATGAATTATGACTGTGTATCTGGAAAACTCAAAAGGATAGACTGAGTAACTATTGGAGGCAGTAGGAGAATACAGTAAATCACTGAAGAACTTCCTATACAAACGGAAATAACAACCAGTTAGAAAGTATAATATATGAGAATCTCATTTATAAAATAAGTAGTAATAAATTTCCTGGGTGGCACAGTGGTAAAGAATCTACCTGCCAATGCAGGAGACACAGGAGACATGGGTTCAGTCCCTGGATCAAGAAGATCACTTGGAGGAGGGCATGGCAATCCACTTCATTATTCTTGCCTGGAAAATCCCATGGACTGAAGAGCCTAGTAAGCTACAGTCCATGGGGTCGCAGAGTTGTACAGAGTCATGCACTACTGAGCACAATAATAAATTAACAACAAATGTCAAGATTTATATTACAAAATTTTTAATGGGACCAAATATTTAAAGTGATGCCTGACAGATACTATTAAGGAGAGAAAGGGGCTAAGAATTATAAGGATATGGTCCCATAAAACCCAAGATGGGAAAGACCTCTCAAAGAGAGGTGTGGGTGTGGTCTTTGTCTAAAAAAATAAAATAACATTTACAATGGAACAGTTCCAGCTAGGACTAAACATGACAGAGATAGTTCAAAAGGAAAAAGTCATCTGGAAACTTCCATGGGAACAAAACATATTAAGAAAATTACTACATAGCAAAAACAGTCCCTTTCTTACGGAAAAAGGAGGGGGATATGTTATGCAACGATAAACATGCAAAACAGTCTGCAGAAAAATACTCTCTAAGGATGTGAACTGTAATGTTGTAAGAGACAGCAAGAGACTAAAAGCAACCCACTTTGGCATCAATAAAGCAATGATTAAATTACAATACATAGATACAGTGGAAATCTTTTGTGAATTTATGCACTTTTTATCTGTCCCAATTTAGAAAGATCTCTGTGATTATATTATTCTTTATTTTATTTTCAAATTTGTACCTGTTGCAGGTTTGGCAACCTGGAAAGTAGGCTCCATGATGGTAGGAACAGTGTCTCTTTATTTCACTGCTGTATCCGCAGCCATCAGGACAATGCCTGGGACTCCATTGATGTGTAACAAGTATACCATCAATGAAGAAATTCATTGAAAATGTTTAATAATCACCTGGCATATAGTAAGTTCCTAATAAATATTAGCCAAGATGTCTGGGTTTGTTTTTTTTTGTTTTTTTTTGGGAAAGAAACTCAGCCGTATAAAACTGACAAAATAGATACTACTGCACAAGCTATCATAACCAGCCAAAGAAAGCTGCTTTCAAAACCTGCTGCTGAAATGTCTCGGGGCACGGGTTCAGGGAACTTCCTTACTCAAGAAGCTCTTTCCTGGAATATAGCTCTATTAAAAGACAACGAAGTCAGCAGCACAGCTGACGCCCCGTTTCCTCTCTTTCCATTCTTGAAGCCTTTTTTAGATGTCAGGCCTCACTAACTTCTCTTTTCCCATCAATCTATCACTATTTCAACGTGTGTCCCCACTTACAGGGAGTGCCCAGGGCAGTCACACCACTGGCCTCCTTGCCCTTCCTGCCAACTCTGCAGCAGAGCAAGTTCATGGTATCTTCCCATCTTAGAGGCTGTCAGAGAACTGGCTGGGCCCAAAGAAATTGCTCTAGTGTTTCTTTGCAGTGGGTGTTTGTCTCTTCAATTGTAATGGCAGCTTCGCTGGTGACTCAGATGGTAAAGAATCTGCCTGCAATGTGGGAGACCCAGGTTCAATCTCTGGGTCAGGAAGACCTGCCTGGAGAAGGGAATGGCACCCCCAGTGGTATTCTTGCCTTGAGAATTCCATGGACAGAGGCACCTGGAGGGCTACAGTCCATGGGGTCACAAAGAGTCAGACACGACTGAAGCGACTAACATCATGAACTTGCCACTGTACCATGAACGTCACACGCTATTGCATTTATTCCTCACAACTATCTGTGCAGTGGACACTGGGTGACTATTATTTCCTAAGAAGCAGAACTCGAAGCCTAGAGAATTCCAAGGCAGGGCAGGACGTGAATTCTAGCCTCCCGATTTCAAAGTGCAGACTTTAAACCAGCACGGAGACTACATCATGTCAGTTTCACTCCAAATCCTTCCCCAAGACTGATTAGAGTCCTCAGCATTTCCTTCCTTGAGAGGGTAGGCAATGAGAAGAAAAAGTATTAGTAAGAAGCAGTGGGAATGACCTGCAACAACCCCTGACATAGAAAAACCAGCAGCTACCTTTGGATAGACTTCTGGGCAGATGGGGTGTGTATCTAACTTTGGTTACTCAGGACAGCACAAGCTTGGCTGTTATGGTTGGGTCAGGTCCAGCCAATGAGGGAATAGCAAAAAGGGAGTTTTGTATACTATTGGTGGAAATTTCAACCAATACAAACTCTTTTGAAATTCAGCTATACAAATTGTGTTAAGAACCTCATATCATCCATATCTATCAACATAGTGATACTAATCACCATAGCAAACAGCTTAAAATATGGAAAAGGATTCTTTTATCCATTCATGACAGGCATATCAGTTAGCATCTGTTATTAAGACAGATGTGTTCTAGAGCACTGGGAAAACAAAGATGAGCAAGGGAGGACAGAATCCTATCTTCATAGAGATTGATTTAGTGAGAAAAATAAGAAATACATGCTGTTGTTCAGTCTCTAAGTCATGTCCAACTCTTTACAACCCCATAAACTGCAGCATGCCAGGCTTCCCTGTCCTTCACTATCTCCTGGAGTTTGCTCAAATTCTTGTCGATTGAGTCAGTGATGCCATCCAACCATCTCATGCTCTCTCGCCCCCTCCTCCTCTTGCCCTCAGCCTTTCCCAATATCTGTGAGTGGACTCTTTGCATCAGGTGACCAAAGTATTGCAGCCTCAGCATCAGTCCTTCCAAGAAGATTCAGGGTTGATTTCCTTTAGGATTACATACTTAAATATATAACAATACCAATCAACTATCCATAAGTGCTAGAAAGAAAATGAGCCTTCCAAGAAAAGCGACAATGAAGGGAGGGGCCAAGGCAGGCATCTCAAAGACACTGACTGACAAAGACATGAATGCAATGAGGAAACAGACTGCTTCCACACACTGGGGCTAGAGAGTTCCAGCATAAATTAAAGTCAGTGCAAAGCCTCAGTGGCAAGAGTCAAACTTGATGTGGTTAAAGAATAAGAAGATGATAGTGTGGAACTGGAGTGGTGACTAAGGCAGAGGTGATTCCATTTCATCAAAATATTCAATCATTTGTAGTACTGAGGCTAGATAAGTAAACTGCCCTATATCCAGTTTATAAACCAACAGTGGTCTGCAAGTTAGCCCAATAGAGGTTGGAATCCTGATTCTGCCATTTGCTAATTGTGTGACCTTATAAGTGTACTTAGTTTATCCATTCCAGTTCATAAATAAGGACAATCAGAAGCCCTCGTTATATAGATAGAATGAAACAATCCAAGAAAAGCATTTTTCACAGTTCCTGGCAAACTTTGATAATGCAAATAATAGCAATAGGGTGGTGATGATGATGTTTCAAGAACCAGAGGAAATGTTTAGGCTGTGACTTTACAAAGCTAACAAAAGACTACATTATGTATAAATGAGCTCTTACTCTAAAATGAGAAATACGTGCCATTTACTATATTTTCACCTAAACATCTCAGGATACAACATACTATAGGCTATATGAGACATCCTGATACTATGTCACTAATGGAGAGCTTGTGTGAAAATTAATTAGGTGGAAATAAAAGTTCCATAGGACATTTTTCCCCTTGGTTTGTTTGCTGATCTGTCTCTGTTTACAGATTTGATTTACCCCAGAGGAGTTTAGGGTGGATTATCACTAATTTGCATCAAGATCTTTATTTTCAATTTCTACCAGAAATCATCTAACTGAAGTATTCATAACCGATTCTTAAAAGTTTTAGTTCTCCCATATACCTTGGAAAACTGATAAACTGTCTTCCAAAATGTCCCTTTCTGTTTTTCAGAACCATCCTATTTCTTACCTCTCTTCTGCATGTGCTCAGTCACTCTGTCGTGGCTTTGTGGCCTCAAGGACTGTACCCCACCAGGCTCTTCTGTCCATGGAGTTTTCCAGGCAAGAAGACTGGAGTGGGTTGTCATTTCCTCCTCCACTGGGATAAGCAATAAAAAAAAAAAAAAAAAAGTAACTTCCTGATTTTTCCCATTTCCTATTGGCAGGATTAGTACTATTTTGGGTTGCAGAAGATATAATTTCTATTTTTTTACCTCTAATTCTCACTATAAAGTAGATTATACAAGTAAACTTCATTCTCATGCACGTGATATATCCATGGTTATACACTAAAAGTATCAGAGAAAGAATCAAAAGATTTTAGCTCTGGTTTTGATCATGTCCTTTTCTAGATATGCTTCTTAACCTGAGCCTTGGGTAGCTGAGAAAGAAAAGAAAACTTCCTAACCTGTGTTGAGAATAAAAATGAGCTATTGTGGAAAGAACACAGCTTTAAAGTCAAGAATTATTTCTACCTTAATCTAGCTCCTTAATAAAAGATCTTGGGCAATAAGACATGGGACTTTTGAACTAGCAATATTTTGATGGGAATATGGATTTTTTTAAAGATTGTTTTGCTGTGGGCCATTTTTTAAAGTCTCTTTGAATTGACGACAATATTGCTTCCATTGTTTAAGTTTTGGTTTTTTGGCCACAGGCATGTGGGATCCTGGGTGCCCAATCAGGGATTGAACCCACACCTTCTGCATTGAAAGGCAAAGGATTAACCGCTGGACCACCAAGGAAGTCCCAGGAATATAGAGTTTGAGATGATGCTGGAACAGGTTGATAAGGACTCTGGGATGGGGTGAATGTATTTTGCATAACAGACAGCATGCATCTTTGGGCCCCAGAGAGCAGACTGTGAAAGGTAGGATTTGATCCTCCATTCTAACCCCCAGACCGACCTGTGGATGTGTGACCATATATTGAAAAAGGAGACTTAAAGATGAAGGAACTTGCTGTGGGGAGATTATCCAGAATTACCCAGGTGAACCCAGTGTCACTACAAAGGTCCTTAAAAGGTAAAAAAGGGAGGCAGAGAATCAAAGTCAGAGAAGGGATGAGAAGATGGAAGCAGAGGTCACTTGAAGATAACTTGCTGCTGATTTTGAGGATGAATGAGTCACAAACCAAAGAGTGCAGGCAACCTCTGGAAGCTGGAAAAGGCAAGGAAATAGATTCTTCCCTAGAACCTCCAAACAGAACACAATCCTGGCAACACTTTGATTTTAGACACACAAAACTTATTTTAGGCCTTTCCGCTCCTGTACTGTATCTTACACTATGACTGTATGACAATAAATTTGCATTGCTTCAGGACACTAATTTTGTGGCTATTTGCTTCAGCAGCAGTAGGAAACTAATACAGTTTCAGAGCCCTGCTCCACACTCCCACACTTCCATCTCTAGGCATATTCCCTACCAGTATCTCAGTATTGGTCTCATCTCACACTGAGCCTCACGAATTAAATCAGAGATGCGTGATGAATCCTTCGGTACTCACTCTCACACGACCTTGGAGCAGCCCTGTGCTTAATTGCTCACTCGTGTCCCGGACTGTAGCCTGCCAAGCTCCTCTGTCCCTGGGGATTCTCCAGGCAAGAATACTGGAGTGGGTTGACATTCCCTTCTCCAGAGGATCTTCCCAACCCAAGGATGGAACTCAGGTCTCCTGCATTGCAGTTGGATTCTTTACTGTCTGAGCCACCAGGGAAGCCCTGAGCCAAACCAACTGTCCAAGACGTCAGCCACCTTTGTGCTATAAGACACTTGTGAATGAGGTACAGCCTAACAGTATGAGGGAGGAAGTGAAACAAATATGAGAGGGAGCCAAGAAGAGTCTCTTAGGTTCAAACTATGATGTAATAATAAAACGTCTTTCATTCTCCTCCAGAGAAATGACAGCATGGCCCATTAATGATGTACCAATGAATGAGAGAGCCAAGATCACAAAAGGGAGAAACTTACTGAGAAACAAGCGAATGGGTAGAAAGAAGTTTAGCAAGAGCCTGGAAATTTCAGCCCAGCCTTTGGAAATTAGGATGTAATTACACTTGAGAAATAAAATTTGCTTCCTTATAATTCTATTTCCTAGAAGTATTTTTAAAGTTATTTCAGGGAAAAGAAACTAAATGTTTCTAAACTATATGATAGGGAAAAGTACTTGTATGAATATTATTAACAAAGTATGAGTAGCTTCACTATATAAGAAATAAAAATCAATAAGAAAAAGTAAGGCCTTATTAGTGGAATTAAACATAAAAATTTCAAAAAAATTTATATAAAATAATTTCAGTCGACTGATATAATGAAAAAATGTTTAAATTATGTTGTAATCAGATAAACACAAGTAATACAAGTCAAAATACGAGTGAGAGGGTTTTCCCTGGTGGTCCAGTGGCTGAGACTCCACACTCCCAATTCAGAGAGTCCCAGTCCGGTCCCTGGTCACAGAAGTGATCCCATATGCCAAAATGCGAGTTCACACACCACAACCAAAGGTTCCACGTGCCACAACCAAGACCTGGTGTGGCCAAATAAAGATTTTTTTTTTTAAGTTAAAAAATACATAAATAAAAGGAAAATAGTTGTGAGATTGATTCTTGTCTATCAAACTAGCTAGGAGGTGGGTAACAGAGGCAAACTGCTATTTGGGATAATATACTAACAAAACAAGTAACATTTATTGACTACTAACTGTATCTAATAAGGTGAAATAGTGCTTTGCATGTACTGTATTACTTCAGTCTCATACTCACCCTCTCATATAGTTACTATTTTAAATCTCACTTTAAGATGAAGAAAAAATGCCTGAGGGCTGAAGATATTTACCTATAATTTACTTGAGGTCACAAAGCCTATAAGATGCTCAACGCCATTATCGCGCAACTTGAAAAATATGTATCAGAAGCGTAAGTACCATTTGACCCATTATTCTAATTTTAATAATTATTTTGCACAGATATAATATTAACTACTCGCACGGAAAATGTGTATTAAGGAGTAATTTATAGAAGCAAATGCGGGAAAGTAAAATAGTCAAAATAGATAAGTAATTGTGTAATACTTATTCAATAAAATTTTATTCAGTCTTTAAATGATATGAATGAAGCTGAGAAAATACTTGTACTATAAATGTAGGAGAAAAAATTGGCACAAATTATATCTACAGTATGTTGAAAACAGCCAGACACTGTGACATTTTACATAAAATGTATAATATTTAAATTTGTTTCCATCAATATATATTTTTCAATCCATTCTGTGAGAAAGTGATAAAAAAAATTAAAACTCTGAAACGGTAAGGAAATTTTCAGTGAAAAGCTATTAGTTGAGACTTAGCCTCTCTGTTGGACCGGAGACCAAATATCTCTGCTACTGAAAATTGTTTAAAACTATGACTAAAGAAAAGGAGGGGATAAGAACTGACCCAAACTCAACAATGGTATCCTGAAGTACTGAATGTACATGCAAGATGACTTTATCTTGTTTATTCATTTTTTTCTTTTTCTTTATTTTAATTGGAGGCTAATTTCTTTACAATATTGTGGTGGTTTTCGCCATACATTGACATGAATCAGCCGTTGGTGTACATGTCTCCATCCTGACCTTCCCTCCCACCTCCTTCCCCATCCCATCCCTCAGCGTCACCCCAGTGCACCAGCCCTGAGCACCCTGTCTCATGCATCAACCCTGGACTGAAAAATTATGTTCACTTCCTTATGTATAAATAGGACAGCACACTGATCTACATAACTATATTTTACACTTATTTAAATATTTTAATATACATTTAATATATTTAAATAATTAAATTAAGAGTACAGATATATCTCCTATGAATTGTATTTCAGGATAGAAAAGGTGATATTACAAATTTTTTAACAACTTTTTCCATATAATTTTTTAAAGTCACACTCCACTTATACTCCAAATTATTACAAATTATTATAATTATTGTTATTACAAAATATTGGCTATATTCCCCATGTTGTATAATATATACTTATAGCCTATCTTATACCCAGACATAATACCTCTTACACCCCAACCCTTATTGTGCCCCTCCTGCCCACCTCAGTTTGCTATCTCCGTTGAGTCTGCTTCTTTTTTGTATTCACTAGGTTTGGTTTTTTTTTTTTTACAGAAATTCCAATATTCACAGCAGCATTATTCACAATTGCCACGATATGGAAGCAAATTAAATGTCCATCAATTGGTAAGTAGATAAAGAAGATGTAGTGGTGTGTATACGTATATGCATGTGTATACATATATACATTCACGTACACATACACATAAATAATGGAACACTGTACAGTCATAAAAAGGGATGAAATTTTGCCATTTACAGCTACATGGATTGACACTGGAAGGCATCATGCTAAGTGAAATAAGTCAGAGAAAGACAAATATTGTGTGATATCATTTACATGTAGAATCTAAAAAATGTCTTGCTTATTTTTTTAATATTTATTTGTCTGGCTGCATCAGATCTTAGTTTCGGCATGTGGGTCCCTTAGTCTTGGCACGCAGACTCTTAGGTGTGGCATATGGGGTCTAATTCCCCAACCAGGGATAGAACTCAGGCCCCCCTCACTGGGAGTGCGGAGTCTTAACACTGGACCATCAGAGAAGTCCCTAAACAATATGTTGCTCATTTTTTAAGATGTGAAATATTTCAAATGGCACCAGGACTCATCACTTGATTTTTATCAACTTTAACATTATACTATATTTTTTCTTCATATTTTAAAATACATTTAAATTGTAGATGTATCTTTCCTTAACTTGTCCCACTCAACATTATATTTCTGAGAGTTATCCATGGGGATAGATACACCTCTATTTCATTTATTTTAACTGCTGCATAGTGATCATTTGTATCATGATTTATGTATTTTTATCATAATTTATGTATTTTATCACAATTTATGTACTCTTTCTTCCATTGATGAACAATTATTTCTCTCATTCCTATCCCTCTGCAAATATATAAGGTTTTCCTTTGAATATATCTAGAAATGGAATTGTTCAGTTATAAGGTATAAATATCTTCAATTTGCAGCTTCCCTGGTGGCTCAGTGGTAAAGAATCCACCTACCAATGTGGGAGATGCAGGTTCGATCCCTGGGTCAGGAAGATCCCCTGAAGAAGGAAATGGTGACCCACTCCAGTATTCTCGCCTGGGAAATCCCATGGGCAGAGAAGTCTGGCAGGCTACAGTCCATAGGGTTGCAAAGGAGTCAGACAAGACTTAGCAACTAAACAACAACCCTCAATTTACTTGAGAGTATATTTTCTTTCTATCTGCACTAGTGAGAAAATAGGAACTGCAGTAATAAACAATCTCAGAATTGCAGTGATTCAACACATAACATCCTTGCTTCTCCTCCTTTTGCTGATCACCCTTTTCTGCATCTTAATTATCAAAGAAGGTAGCTGTCCCTTGGCACTTTATGTCAAGTGACCAACAGGGACTGAGGCATTTTGACTCTAAAGGGAATGTAATTTCCCAAGGGGGAAAACATGGCAAGTCACCCCAAGGCATGCTTTTATTGTTGACAATTATCTAGGGCTACAAGAGTGGACTTCCAGTTCATAAGGGGCTATTACAGACCACCCTTTGTTTTTCTGTTGGCAATTGGTGTTTTTGGTATTATTTTGTTTTTATAACTTTTTATTTTATATTGGAGTATAGCCAATACTTTCCAGGTGGTGCTAGTGGTAAAGACCCCACCTGCCAATGCAGGAGACATAAGAGACATGGGTTCAATCCATGGGTTGGGACGATCCCCTGGAGGAGGGCATGGAAGTCCACTCCACTATTCTCACCTAGAGAATCCCATGGACAGAGGAGCATGATGGGTTACAGTCCAGGGTTGTAAAGAGTTGGACATGACTGAAGTGACTCAGCATGCATAAATAGTCAATTAACAATGTTGAGATAGTTTCAGGGGGAAAGCAAAGAAATCCAGCCATACATATACATGTATCCATTTTCCCCCAAACTCGCATGCCTTCCAGGCTGCCACATAACATTGAGCAGAGTTTGCTGTGCTATATAGGAGGTCCCTGTTGGTTACCCATTTTAAATACAGTGTGTGTACATGTCCATCCCAAACTCTATAACTATCCCTTCCTCCCACCCATCACCCCTGGTAACTGTAAATTCGTTCTCTAAGTCTCTGAGTCTGTTTCTGTTTTGTAAATAAGTTAATTTGTATCATTTCTTTTCAGATTCTGCATACAAGGGATATCATAGATTATTTCCTTTTCTCTAACAGACCACTCATTTACAGTGGACTGGGGAATGAGCTGTTCTCAGTTCCAAAAGAAGTCTCCCCTAGAAGGACACAAATAGAAACCCTCTCTGTTCTCATATCTACTGAAGATTACCCAGCTTTCTCTGGTGCATGGTTTGCAGAGCAACAGATATAGAAATTCTGCATTTAGAGGTTTTGCTCCCTGGCTATTATACTGTAAGTATTTTTTAAACTTTCTTGAGATCATGAATTGTGACAAAGATCATTGAGTTTCAGATCTCAAGAGGAGAGAAAAAAATAAAGTTCAAGTGGAATAAGAGTAATACATCTGACCTAAAAACCCCTTTTCCAAGCCTAAGCAATTTTAGACAGATGGCCTTTCCAGGGTGATATATAACTTGAAAGATTTTATCTCAGAATGGAGAAAAATAAGAGGTTGTTGACATGTGGCCTTTTCTAAGCCTGGTAGCCTATGTTCTAGTTTCAACAAGGGCATGTAACCAATATAATACTTGTCATTTGCACTGGCAACCAGTCATGAACAGAAATCATGCTTGCTGTGTATATTCCAAAATCTAACTTTCCCATTGAATTTTCACCTATATGTATAGATGAAAAATATATAATTATATATAATATTTCATAATATATTTCATAATATTTTGTCATAGAATTAAATGTTTCATATTTCATAATATTTCAAATATATAATAATTCATAACTTCAGCATCTATGCAGGCAGGGCTTAGGCACAGGACAGCTATGTGACCTTAGGCAAGTTAGTTTTTAGCTTCTCTCTGTAAAACAAGATAAATCATAACAGTATTTCCAAAGTCCCATGAAGCTGAAATATTCTGTGAATATGCGCTGCAACACACACCTTATTCTAACGTTGACCAAGATCATATCTGATGAGGTGGAGGAGGGGAAAGAGAAGGATCAAAATAATGAGCAACACATGCTGAGTGTGAATTTCACGCAGGATGGCATTATCAGCCCTTTACATCCTTGATGTCATTTGCTCAGCCAACCACCACACAAGGTAAGTACAGAATTGTCTTCACTTAGCAGATATAAGGCATGGACAGCTCATAGTGATGGAAGAAGAGTTTGAAGGCTGCGGTGACGCTGCGGAGACAGTTCACCAGTCTACTGTGCTGTAGGACACAGTTTACAAAGTATTTTCACATATGTGGCTCTCTCTTATAAGCTGAGGAAAAAAATCTTCTGAGATATAGATATATGTGTATATATTAATCACCCTTTTAAAACTGAGTAAAATGAAGCTTTTAGTGGTTAAGTAACAGTTCCAGGTCCCTTGAACTTCAAGGAGATCAAACCAGTCCATCCTGAAGGAAATCAGTCCTGAATATTCATTGGAAGGACTGATGCTGAAGCTGAAGCTCCAATACTTTGGTCACCTGATGGGAAGAACTGACTCACTGGAAACGACCCTGATGGTGGGAAACAGTCAAGGCGGGAGGAGAAGGGGATGACAGAGGCTGAGATGGTTGGATGGCATCACTGACTCAATGGGCATGAGTTTGAGAGAGCTCCAAGAGTTGGTGAAGGACAAGGAAGCCTAGCGTGCTGCAGTCCATGGGGTCGCAAAGACTGAGCTGAATTGAACCGTCCCAGGTAGAAGTAATGAAGTCAGACTCCGACTCAGGTAGATATCTATCTATTGAGTTGATTCAAAAGTTCGTTTGGTTTTTTCCATAACATTTTACAGAAAAAACTGAACAAACTTTTTGGCCAACTCAACATCTGTCTGTCTGTCTAACCATTGGAAAGAGTAGGTAAAAGAGAAAGAATTTATTATAATATGAAACATGAGTAGCGGAGAGCATGGAGAGGGAAAACAGCCCACACTATCCATCTGGTAGAATATCTGGGAATAAAATCCTAGTTTCATTACCTTAAGAAGTTGTTATACGTGGGCAAGTTTACTCCATTTTGCTGAGCATATTCAGAGAGGCCCTCAGTAAGTGGCAATTATCTTCTGCTTTGCAAACAATCCTGCAACTTTATTTTATACAACATTTTGTTCTTGGTGATCATTAACAATATGGACTGTGTAATTTTAAAGTTCTAAGCCATCCAGGGTCTTGCTCGTTCATTTTAAAGTTTTTTTTTTTAATGTATCCAGATTGGCTAATTTATTTTTAATTAGAAAAAAGCAGGATGGTTCTTGTCTAAACTGCCTACAGTTGGTACTGAGAGACACCATCCTTTCTTTGTGCTCTCTTTCTGCCTTGGATTTCTTCTGCACTTAAAAAATAATGAATTAATTTAAAATTCTTAAGGAGATGGGAATACCAGACCACCTTACCTGCCTCCTGAGAAACCTGTATGCAGGTCAAGGAGCAACAGTTAGAACTGGACATGGAACAACAGACTGGTTCCAAACTGGGAAAGGAGTATATCAAGTCTGTATATTGTCACTCAGCTTATTTAACTTATATGCAAAATACATCATGAGAAATGCTGGGTTGGATGAAGCTTAAGCTGGAATCAAGATTTCAGGAAGAAATATCAATAGCCTCACATATGCAGATGACACCACCCTTATGGCAGAAAGCGAAGAAGAACTAAAGAGCCTCTTGATGAAGGTGAACAAGGGGACTGGAAAAGCTGGCCTAAAACTCAGCATACAAAAAAAGCTAAGATCATGGCATCTGGTCCCATCACTTCATGGCAAATAGATGGGGAAAAAATGGAAACTGTAACAGACTTTATTTTCTTGGGCTCCAAAATCACTGCAGACGGTGACTGGAACCATGAAATTAAAAGAAGTTTGCTCCATGGAAGAAAAGTTATAACAAACCTAGACAGTGCATTAAAAAGCAGAGACATCACTTTGTGCCAAAGTCTGTCTAGTCAAAGCTATCGTTTTTCCAGTAGTCATGTACAGATGTGAGAACTGGACCATAAAGAAAGGTGAGTGCTGAAGAACTGATGCTTTTGAACTGTGTTGCTGGAGAAGACTCTTGAGAATCCCTTGGACAGCAAGCTGATGAAGCCAGTCAATCCTAAAGGAAATCAACCCTGAATATTCATTGGAAGGACTGATGCTAAAGCTGAAGTCCCAATACTCTGGCCACCTTATACGAAGAGCCAATTCATTGGAAAAGACCCTGATACTGGGAAAGATTGAAGGCAGGAGGAAAAGGGGACGACAGAGGATGAGATGGTTGAATAGCATCAGCAACTCAATGGACATGAGTTTGAGCAAACTCCAGGAGAAAGTGAAGGACAGAGAAGCCTGCAGTCCATAGGGTCACAAAGAGTTGGACATTACTAAGTGACTGAACACAACAGCCTTGTCCAAGGGGCTTCCCAGGCAGCGCTAGTGGTAAAGACTTGCCTGACAATGCAGGAGACATAAGAGACGCAGGTTCATTCCCTGAATTGGGAAGATCCCTTGGAGGAGGGCATGGCAACCCACTCCAGTATCCTTGCCTGGAGAATCCCATGGACAGAGGAGTCTGGCAGGCTACAGTCCATAGGATCACAAAGACTCAAACACAACTGAACCAACTTAGCATACACACACATTGCCCAAAGGACTTCCCAAGTGGCACTAGCGGTCAAGACTCACCAGCCAATGCAGGAGGTAAAAGAGACTCAGGTTCAATCCCTGGGTTGGGAAGATCCCCTGGAATAGGAAACGGTAACACATTTCAGTATTCTTGCCAGAATTCCATAGACAGAGTAGCCTGGAGGACTATATTCCATAGGGTCACAAAGAGTGAAGCAATTTAGCACCCACATATGCATTGGCCAAAGGCAGTCATGACTTTTGTGTTGAATAAAGTGTTTGATGAGAAAATCCCTTATTTCCCTTTCATGGTTCATGAAGGGGGAAATTACCAATTTCCCAAGCATTCTTTCAGTTCCCAGCATTGTTTCTAGTTGTCCAAGAAATACTCCAGTAAATGGACAAAGGAATAATCAGACTAGACTAGAGTGGAAAGGAAACTTAGAGATGCTCTCATCAAACCTCTTACCATACCATGCTCAGTCATTCAGCCCTGTCTGACTCTTTGGGACTCCAGGGACTATAGCCCTCCAGGCTCCTCCGTCCATGGGATTTCCCAGGCAAGAATATTTTGGGTTGCCATTTCCTCCTCCAGGGGATCTTCCTCAACCAGAATCAAACCCCTATCTCCTGGGGCTCCTGCATTGGTAGGCAGATTCTTTACCACTTAACCAGCTGGGAAGCCCCATCAAACCTCTTACCCGATGCAAAAATCATCTTGACAAATCCCTTACAGGTGATCAAGTGAAGCCTTGGACACTTGTGGAGAAGGTTACTCAGGATCTCAGATCAGAGCTCCAGTTTGTTCATTTCTGCATGTAGCCATCAGATAATGAACATTTACTGAACATCTGCTGTATGGAGGGACTCTCTTAGGCATCATGGATAAGAAAACAAGACAAAGTTGCTCTCTCACAGAGCATACATTCTGGTGGGTGACACAGACAAAAACCTAAGCCAATACATATATAATAAAACCCCCAAAAAAGCACAGAATAAGAGAATACAAAAAGGAGCTTTAATGAACTGGTAGAGGATGGAATCCTGAGGAGGTGACATTGAGCAAAAATTTCTCCTAAAGTGCAGGAGTGGATCATGCCCAGACTCGGAAGGAAGAACACTCCAGAAAGAGAAAATAGAAAATGGCCCTGAACTGAAAAAAACCTTGAATTGTTGGTTTCCAGAACAGAAAGAGGAGAAGACAGTGGCACCCCACTCCAGTACTCTTGCCTGGAAAACTCCATGGAGGGAGGAGCCTGATGGGCTGCAGTCCATGGGGTCTCGAAGAGTCGGACAGGACTGAGCAACTTCACTTTCACTTTTCACTTTCATGCACTGGAGAAGGAAATGGCAACCCATTCCAGTGTTCGTGCCTGGAGAATCCCAGGGACAGCGGAGCCTGGTGGGCTGCTGTCTATGGGGTCGCACAGAGTCAGACACGACTGAAGTGACTTAGAAGCAGCAGCAGCAGCAGAACAGAAAGAAGGTCATGGCTGGAACAGAGCAGGAAATTTTTGTTAGGGTTTTTTGCTTTGTTCTGCTGAATCAAAGCAAGCTTTCTATAACTTCTAGCTAATGAACTAATTACCTGTTAATTCTCACTTAGCATGTTCAAATAAACAATTGAACCAATGAACAAATACATGGATACATTATCCCAAAGCAGATATGCTGACAGGATTTTAATACCAGAGATGAAACAGCACAAACCACAAGAGGGACAGGCTGACGCTCCACGTTCCCGTAAGCCCTAGATACTGAGACTTAGGGAGAGCCTCTCAAGCCTGGTAACCCTGGCCCTCCACACTATGCCTAACTCTCACCATCTACAAATCCTCCCCATCATAAATAACTTCATCTCACCTCACTTATGGGCTCCCAGATGAAGAAGTTCCAAGCTGAAGCAATGCCTTTGAATTCCAAGGCTGGCCACTGCCCCAGACCCAGCTCTATTTCATATTCCCCTCCACATATGTCTACTCTGTCTTCTGGAAAAGTATCTCCAGAAAACTTCTCTGTGATGTACAGTTCTTCCCAGATCATTCACTGCACTTTCTTTCCACAACAGAACCGTGGCTCTCCTCTAAAGATATTGCTTCTCTCACAGTTTTTTCAATAGCCATTTTTATTTTAACACGATCACAGAATATGTCAGCACACTATTCTCTGTCCACTTCATGGCTTCTCGTCACTTTTCTGACCACTCTGTTCATTTAAGGCTCAAGATATCTGCTTCGACCACTTTGGTACCACCTTCAGGCTTTTACTGGACCCTGGGTTATTCCATCTCATTCACTGAAGAATCTGGGTTGTAAGATATGGAAGCAACCTAAGTATTCAACAACAAATGAATGGGTTGTAAGATATGGAAGCAACCTAAGTATTCAACAACAAATGAATGGATAAAAAAAGCAAAAATAAAATAGATGAATGGATAAAGAAGATGTGGTGTGTATATGCAATGGAATACTACTCGGCCATAAAAATGAATGAAATGTTGCCATTTGCAGCAACATGGGGGACCTGGAGGATATTATGCTTTGTGAAATGTCACACAAAGAAAGACAAAAACTGCATGACATCACTTATATGTGAAATCTGAAAAATACACAAAACTGGTGAACATAACAAAAAAAAGCAGACTCACAGATAAAGAGAGCAAATTAGTGGGGTGAAAGCAGAGACAATATAGGCATGGGGGTGGGAGGTACAAATTATTAGATATAAGACAGGCTCAAAAATGTACTTAAAAAAAAAAGAAGGAATGGTAATGACAATCCTATACGCAAGGCAGCCAAAGAGACACAGATGTAAAGAATGGGCTTTTGGACTCTGTAGGAGAATGCAAGGGTGCGATGATTTGAGAGTATAGCACTGAAACACGTGTATTACCATATGTAAACTAGATGACCAGTGCAAGTTCGATGCATGGAGCAGGGCACCCAAAACCAGTGATCTCGGACAACTCAGAGGGATGGGGTAAGGAGAGAGGTGGGAGGAGGGTTCAGGATCGGGGGACACACAGGCACCTGTAGCTGATTCATGTTGATATATGGCAAAAATCATCACAATATTGTAAAGTAATTATCCTCTGATTAAATTATTTTTGAAGCAATAAATTATTATCTATTTTTAGCCCCCCCAAAATGAATAAAATGATTAGATAGCATCACCGACTCAATGGACATGAATTTGAGCAAACTCCAGGAGACAACGAAGGACAGGAAAGCCTAGCATGCTGCAGTCCATGCAAAGAGTCAGATAGGACTTAGCACTGAACAACAGCAACAATTATATAATATGGGGAATATTTGTTGTTCAGTCAGGACCCCATGGGCTGCAGTGCGCCAGGATTCCCCGTCCCTCACCATCTCCCGGAGTTTGCTCAAAGTCATGCCCATTGAGTCGGTGATGCCATCTAACCATCTCATCCTCTGTTGTCCCCTTCTTCTCCTGCCTCCTTTCTTTCCCAGTATCAGGGTCTTTTCTAATGAGTCGGCTCTCATTACATGGGCAGAGTATTAGAGCTTCAGCTATGGCATCAGTCCCTTCAGTGAATATTCAGGGCTGATTACCTTTAGGACTGACTGGTTTGATGAGGAATATATTAATAGCTAATATTTTGTGTTAACTTAAAGTAACCTTTTTAAATGTATTTTAAAATAATTTTTTTAATTAAAAAGAATCTGGCTTCTGACTCATTTTCCTCACATTCAATACCTACAAATCATTTGTGACTTTAGTGATAACACAGTGGAGTTATCCAGTAACTTGGCTTCTCAAGAACTTGAACTTCCTTCTCCAAGTCTGATTTTCCTCCCAGGTTATTATCACCTGACACTGTGCTCCCTCTGAAGTTATTGACTCAGCCATTCCTCTTCTGATCATAAATTCTTCTCCTTCATCTTCTTAGTCACCACTTCATATTTCTATTTTTCAACACTGAAACTTACTGTAAATTGACCTCACTGCCCAAACCAGGATCAATTCCTGTCTTGCCCTAAGTAGTTCATATGACCCATTGTTTCAGCAACTTTTGGACAAAATAGTCCAAGTTCTTCTGTCCCTCCCTCATTATCCCTTTTTAATCTCCAAAAAAAAAAAAAAAAAAACCCTATCTTTGAACACTTCCCTCTGTCTATATATATGGGCAAAAGCATGGCTGGAGAGAAAGATTTAATAGGATATTTCAGTTAAGGTCCCAGCAAGAAATATATAGCAAACTCAAATTGGGTTGTTCTGGAAAAAAAAAAAAAAAACTAACAGAGATACTGTTCACAAAGCTGTGAGCAGTGTATTGGGAAACCCAGAATGGATCTTGTGATACCAGGACTAGCAACAGCCAAGGTGAACTGATAACTCCAAGGCCTAAGAGGAGGTAAAGGAGGAGCGGCCACCAGTCCCAGAACAAGGCCACCTGGCAGGATCTACGTCCTTCAGCTGAGAGATGCAGTTGAAACTCTGGCAGCCTCAACAACGAAGGAATCAATGGAACAAACTCCCCCAACCTTCCTCTCCCTCCTTGCCTTTGACTTTCTGCTGAGATTTGCCACTAACAAAACTTCCCAAAGGGCAAAAGAGATGGTAAGCGTAGCCATATAGGTCAGTCTTTAGAGGGTTAGGAGTGATTTTTAAGGAACAAACTGAGATTCTCAAGCACAGTAAGTAGAATGGGGCACTCCACAGCTTTACATGAAGGATCACCACCCCAACTGGGCCTCGGATATATTTACAGTTCTCTTGCTAACACTTTCTCCAACTTTGCACCTTTAATTTCCAAACTTCGCTCTTCTTTGGAACTCCATACTGTACCCTTGGTCCCACTGCACAAATGGTCTGACATCTGCTTTCTCAGAGAAAACCATCCGAATACACTGTTACTGTAAATCTCCAAAAGGCATCTAAGCCATCCTCCTCAACACTCCATAATGGGGAAAGTGAAGTGAAAGTGTTAGTTGCTCAGTCGTGTCTGACTCTTTGCAACCTCATGGACTGCAGCACGCCAGACTCTATCTGCCCATGGAATTCTCCAGGCAAGAGTCCTGGAGTGGGTAGTCATTCCCTTCTGAGCCACCAGGGAAGCCCACCCATAAGAGATGAGTCTTTTATGCAATACCACTCCCTCCTCTTACATGTTGGATCCTGCCCCTTCCCTCCTTCTCAGAAGCTCTTACAGTAACAACAATCTGTTTTCTCCCTGCATAAAATCTCCTTCTGCCAGATCCTTTCCCATGAGCATACTGAATATATTTGATATAGCCCATCTTTTAAGAAATGATCTCAACTCCACCTTGGCCTTCCAGTAAGAACTCACGATCACTCTTCTCTTTTACTGCCAATTTTCCCCCTCCCCACAAAAATAATGTATATATTTTGTACATACACAGACAATGGGCTGCTGCCCATTTATCTCAAGTCATGGCCTTGAGATAAACTAATCTGGACAGGAGCAGAGGGTGAGCTAGATAACGCAATCCCTTTATGTGGTGGAGGAAGACCAGAGATGAGCGGTGACTTGCTCATGATCACACAACAAGTTTTAGGATTGAAATTCAGTCTGATGGCTCTAGGCTCATTGGCTGGTGCTTCTTCTGCTACATCAAGCAGCCTCCTTCATTTGACTCACCCCAATAGTTGTAAAAAGTGTTCATATTTAGAAGGTATTCTTCACTCTCATAAATTACTTTTAATAGCTTGTATAAAATGGAAAAAGTAGTCAAGAAAATGATCCAGGAACCATAAATCTGGCCACATCTCAACTGCCCAGGGCAGAGGAGGGAGGAGGGACCAGGTTGGGGAGAGAGTGTAGGCATTGTTAAAGTGAAATTTTTTTAAAGGTCAGTGCATGACTTCAAAAATCTTTAGGCTCCTCTCTTTGTGCCTTGAGATTTGCTATCATTTAAAACATTTGTGTCTAAGAGTCTTCAATCTTATTAAAACACTTGGCCATATTAAAGTCACATGACATTATCCCATGATAAATTTTTCTACTCCCCAACCCTGATTTATGAGAGCCAGCTAGTAAATAGTTTCTGATTCAAAGAGTGATTAACCATTATTCACAAAGCAAAATGAGCCTGCCCTGCCATGTCATAAATTTAATGTAAGCTCATCCTGCTTTACTTTTTTTATCCACAGTTTTATTCTAATTTCCATCTTCTCCCATCTTNCAAAAAAAAAAAAAAAAAAAACCCTATCTTTGAACACTTCCCTCTGTCTATATATATGGGCAAAAGCATGGCTGGAGAGAAAGATTTAATAGGATATTTCAGTTAAGGTCCCAGCAAGAAATATATAGCAAACTCAAATTGGGTTGTTCTGGAAAAAAAAAAAAAAAACTAACAGAGATACTGTTCACAAAGCTGTGAGCAGTGTATTGGGAAACCCAGAATGGATCTTGTGATACCAGGACTAGCAACAGCCAAGGTGAACTGATAACTCCAAGGCCTAAGAGGAGGTAAAGGAGGAGCGGCCACCAGTCCCAGAACAAGGCCACCTGGCAGGATCTACGTCCTTCAGCTGAGAGATGCAGTTGAAACTCTGGCAGCCTCAACAACGAAGGAATCAATGGAACAAACTCCCCCAACCTTCCTCTCCCTCCTTGCCTTTGACTTTCTGCTGAGATTTGCCACTAACAAAACTTCCCAAAGGGCAAAAGAGATGGTAAGCGTAGCCATATAGGTCAGTCTTTAGAGGGTTAGGAGTGATTTTTAAGGAACAAACTGAGATTCTCAAGCACAGTAAGTAGAATGGGGCACTCCACAGCTTTACATGAAGGATCACCACCCCAACTGGGCCTCGGATATATTTACAGTTCTCTTGCTAACACTTTCTCCAACTTTGCACCTTTAATTTCCAAACTTCGCTCTTCTTTGGAACTCCATACTGTACCCTTGGTCCCACTGCACAAATGGTCTGACATCTGCTTTCTCAGAGAAAACCATCCGAATACACTGTTACTGTAAATCTCCAAAAGGCATCTAAGCCATCCTCCTCAACACTCCATAATGGGGAAAGTGAAGTGAAAGTGTTAGTTGCTCAGTCGTGTCTGACTCTTTGCAACCTCATGGACTGCAGCACGCCAGACTCTATCTGCCCATGGAATTCTCCAGGCAAGAGTCCTGGAGTGGGTAGTCATTCCCTTCTGAGCCACCAGGGAAGCCCACCCATAAGAGATGAGTCTTTTATGCAATACCACTCCCTCCTCTTACATGTTGGATCCTGCCCCTTCCCTCCTTCTCAGAAGCTCTTACAGTAACAACAATCTGTTTTCTCCCTGCATAAAATCTCCTTCTGCCAGATCCTTTCCCATGAGCATACTGAATATATTTGATATAGCCCATCTTTTAAGAAATGATCTCAACTCCACCTTGGCCTTCCAGTAAGAACTCACAATCACTCTTCTCTTTTACTGCCAATTTTCCCCCTCCCCACAAAAATAATGTATATATTTTGTACATACACAGACAATGGGCTGCTGCCCATTTATCTCAAGTCATGGCCTTGAGATAAACTAATCTGGACAGGAGCAGAGGGTGAGCTAGATAACGCAATCCCTTTATGTGGTGGAGGAAGACCAGAGATGAGCGGTGACTTGCTCATGATCACACAACAAGTTTTAGGATTGAAATTCAGTCTGATGGCTCTAGGCTCATTGGCTGGTGCTTCTTCTGCTACATCAAGCAGCCTCCTTCATTTGACTCACCCCAATAGTTGTAAAAAGTGTTCATATTTAGAAGGTATTCTTCACTCTCATAAATTACTTTTAATAGCTTGTATAAAATGGAAAAAGTAGTCAAGAAAATGATCCAGGAACCATAAATCTGGCCACATCTCAACTGCCCAGGGCAGAGGAGGGAGGAGGGACCAGGTTGGGGAGAGAGTGTAGGCATTGTTAAAGTGAAATTTTTTTAAAGGTCAGTGCATGACTTCAAAAATCTTTAGGCTCCTCTCTTTGTGCCTTGAGATTTGCTATCATTTAAAACATTTGTGTCTAAGAGTCTTCAATCTTATTAAAACACTTGGCCATATTAAAGTCACATGACATTATCCCATGATAAATTTTTCTACTCCCCAACCCTGATTTATGAGAGCCAGCTAGTAAATAGTTTCTGATTCAAAGAGTGATTAACCATTATTCACAAAGCAAAATGAGCCTGCCCTGCCATGTCATAAATTTAATGTAAGCTCATCCTGCTTTACTTTTTTTATCCACAGTTTTATTCTAATTTCCATCTTCTCCCATCTTGCCACAAACTTCAAGAGATGTGCATAAAGGAGTGTGAGACATTTTCTACCAAACAGTGTCTTTGAGAGATGGTGAGAATGACTTGGGGATCGTGGCAACTGACTATAGTGAATATCAGAAGACAGAAGTAGTCTTTGGGGTAAGTGTAAGATTTGCCATTAACCCCCTGACTTGAATCAATTCAAGTCTAGTCATTAACAGGAAAACCCCAGCAATCTGGAAAAGAAAAAATTTGACTACTAAGGATGTAATATGGGCAGCAAGTGTTTGGAAGATCAATGGTAATTTGAAAGGCTTTCTAACTACTGTGGTGGGAAATCCAGGAAGCGAATCATTCCTCAGAGTGACGGCTGATCAGAGAGTAAATTCCTCCCTCCACCATGGATTTCCAGTCACTAGAGTCATCAGGTTGCCCCATAGACCCCTCAAAATAATGTGCTGCAATAGTAAAGGGCCTTCTGTGACTCACTACAAACCACATTGGATCTGCTTATTCAGCCTCCTTTCCCACCATTTCCTGCTCACCTTAGGCTCCCAGATGCTGCCACTCTGGTTTCTCTGATGATACTCTGCCTGGAAACCCAAGCCCCCTCTCCTCCTGTTTCCCACAACTCTTCCTGGCGTGGGTACTAATCATCACTTGAAATTCATCTCAGTCATCATCCTTTATGGGATAATCGCGCCCATATATACCTCCCTTTGTCCTTGCTAGCAGCTCTTCTCAAAATTGAATATAAACATAAATCACTGAGGGAACTTGTTAATATGCAGGTTCCCATTCAGTAGGGCTAAGGTGGGGGCTGCTGTTTCAGCAAACTCCTAGGTGATGTTTGTTGTTACTGCTGGTCTGTGGACCACACTTTGGGTACCAAGCCTGAGTCGCTTAGGAACACCTCTGCTGAGCTCTTGCAGCAGCACCCTGTGCATTGAACTCTTTCCTAGAACTCTGCTGCAGTGGCTCAATCACATTTTTTTCTCTACCAGTAAAGACCCCTTGAGGTCCAAAACTATTCATATAAATATTAAAGTTTCTAAAGATATGAATCCAACTAACTCTAGAATTAAGAAAAGGAAGAGGAAGGTTTTGGTGCAGTTAACCGAACAAAAAGTCCAGAAATAGCTAGCTTCAGAGATAACGGTAATCAGGTGTTCAAAAGTTGCTGTCAATACACACGTCTTTCCTTTTCTGGGCTCTGATTCCATGAAGGCTTCTTTAATGGGAAACAAAAATAGTGAACTTAGTAATCTCAAAAGGAAGAAATACACTTTTTTCCAGGTGATCACAGACCAAAGGAGAAATAGTTTAAACAACTAAAAATCAAAGATATAACTCCAATAATGGAGACACATTCAGGGTGCAATGGACCCTAAGGTGAGAAGGAACCTACTCCACCTGGAAAATTCAGACAGCAGTTGGGAGGGATGATGAAAGAGGTTTGGGAGAAGTCGTCCAGGGGAGGTGACATCAAACCTAGATCTTGAAGGAAGACTGTTAATTTCCTAAAGAAGAACATCCAGGCAGAAGTCATCTTATAGGCCCCACCATAGCAACATCATTAAGAATGTATATAAAAACTGTGAAAGCCAATCTGATATCCAGATAACTGAGATTAGAATCCCAAATATCAGGGTATTTGAAAATATCTAAGTGATCTGAGTAAGATCACTAAATCTTAATGCTGGTAAGTTAAATGCTTTCTAATCTTTCTGATTTTACAGATGAGAAAATAAATTATGACCCAGAAATAAGAGATGATCATACACTTACTGACTCTTCTGAAGAGATTAATAACCCCTCTGCCTTGTCCCCAAATACGTAGGAGAAGGGAGTAACACTCATACAACCATAATTTCAGAGATCAATAAAATAACTGTTTCAAGGGAGACAAATTTCCTTCTAATCAAGCTTTTTATAAGCACAGAAGGTTTCTAAGAACTATACCTATGCACATTTCAGAAAGACTGCAAATATGATAGGAGGAAAGAAGTGTCATGAATTAATGCAGCAAATATTTCATGCACAGATACTATGGGGCAGGCACAGTGCTGAGGAATCCAAAAGGGTTATGAAGATAAATCAGAGGTCACCTCTGCTGTGTAATGGGAATCATTGAGAAATTACCTCGAGAGATTAAAAATTCCCAAAGCTCGGGCTTTAAAAGAGAAAATAACAGGAAAGAGTGTCAAGTTACATTGTAAACATATTAAATTCATTTAAGGCACACAAGATACCAGAGAACAATTCAAAGACGCATGCAAATGTGTACACATGCAAATGTGTACATACATATGAGGCAGCAGAGCTCACTGGTTATTATTAACCTTGAACCCTCAGATTTTCCAGATGCAAATTCCAACCCCATTGAGAGATAACTGAATGATGTGTGACAAAGCATTTAACTTCTTCTGCTTAATTCTCAAAACTAAAATGTAGTAAGAGTGAAGTATATGTATATCACAGTTGCTATGAAGATTAAATTATATCATGCATGTGAAGTGTTTGCAGCAGCTTCTAGAACATTGCTTGGTCCTCTAATAGAAAAATGCTCCGCACTCCATCACACCCTAAGAACATATTCCCTCAGTAATGAAGACAATCATGATGATGATGAGGTGGTCTTTCAATTCAGTTCAGTTCAGTTCAGTCGCTCAGTCGCATCTGACTCTGCAACCCCATGGACCAGAGCATGCCAGGCCTTCCTGTCCATCACCAACTCCCAGAGCTTAATCAAACTCATGTCCATCGAGTCGGGAAACACCATCCAACCGTCTCATCCTCTGATGTTCCCTTCTCTTCCCACCTTCAATCTTTCCCAGCCTCAGGGTCTTTTCAAATGAGTCAGTTCATTGCATCAGGTGGCCAAAGTATTAGAGTTTCAGCTTCAACATCAGTCCTTCCAATGAATATTCAAGACCAACTTCCCTTAGGATAAACTGGTTGGATCTCCTTGCAGTCCAAAGTACTCTCAAAAGTCTTCTCCAATGCCACACTTCAAAAGCAACAATTCTTTGGTGCTCAGCTTTCTTTATAGTCCAGCTCTCACATCCATACATGACTAGTGGAAAAACCATAGCCTTGACTAGATGGACCTTTGTTGGCAAAGTAATGTCTCTGCTTTTTAATAGGCTGTCTAGATTGGTCATAGCTTTTCTTCCAGGGAGCAAGGGTCTTTTAATTTCACAGCTGCCATCACCATCTGCAGTGATATTGGAGCCCAAGAAATAAAGTCTCTCAGTTTCCATTGTGTCCCCATCTATTCGCCATGAAGTGATGGGACCAGATGCCATGATCTTCATTTTCTGAATGTTGAGTTTTAAGTCAACTTTTTTACTCTTCTCTTTCACTTTCATCAAGAGGCTCTTTAGTTCTTCTTCACTTTCTGCCATAAGGGTGGTGTCACCTGGGTATCTGAGGTTATTGATATTTCTCCCGGCAATCTTGATTCCAGATTGTGCTTCATCCAACCCAGCATTTCGCATGATGTACTCTGCATATAAGTTATATAAGCAGGGTGACAATATACAGCCTTGACATACTCCTTTCCCGATTTGGAAACAGTCTGTATTTCCATGTATAGTTCTAACTATTGCTTCTTGACCTGCATACAGATTTCTCAAGAAGCAAGTCAGGTGGTCTGGTATTCCCATCTCTTGAAGAATTTTCCAGTTTGTTGTGATCTACACAGTCAAAAGCTTTGGCATAGTCAATAAAGCAGAAGCAGATGTTTTTCTGGAACTCTCTTGCTTTTTTGATGATCCAGCAGATGTTTTCAATTTTATCTCTGGTTCCTCTGCCTTTTCTAAATCCAGCTTAGACATCTGGAAGTTCACGGTTCACATACTGTTGAAGCCTGACTTGGAGAATTTTGAGCATTACTTTGCTAGCGTGTGAGATGAGTGCAATTGTGCAGCAGTCTGAACATTCTTTGGCATTGCCTTTCTTAGGGAATGGAATGAAAACTGACCTTTTCCAGTCCTGTGGCCACTGCTGAGTTTTCCAAATTTATAGGCATATTGAGTGTAGCACTTTCACAACATCATCCTTTAGGATTTGAAATAGTTCAACTGGAATTCCATCATCTCCACTAGCTTTGTTTGTAGTGATGCTTCCTAAGGCCCACTTGACTTTGCATTCCAGGATGTCTGGCTTTAGGTTAGTGATCACACCATCATGGTTATCTGGGTTATGAAGATCTTTTTGTATAGTTCTTCTGTATATTCTTGCCACCTCCTCTTAAATCTTCTGCTTCTGTTAAGTCCATACCATTTCTGTCCTTTATTGTGTCCATCTTTGCATGAAATGTTCTCTTGGCATCTTTAATTTTCTTGAAGGTATCTCTAGTATTTCCCATTCTATTATTTTCCTCTATTCCTTTGCATTGATTGCTGAAGAAAGCTTTCTTATCTCTCCTTGCTGTTCTTTGGAACTCTGCATTCAAATGGGTATATCTTTCCTTTTCTCCTTTGCCTTTCACTTACTTCTCTTCTTTTTACAGCTATTTGTAAGGCCTCCTCAGGCAACCATTTTGCCTTTTTGCATTTCTTTTTCTTGGGGATGGTCTTGATTGCTGCCTCTTGTACAATGTCACAAACATCTGTCCATAGTTCTTCAGGCACTCTGTCTATCAGATCTAATCCCTTGAACCTATTTGTCACTTCCACTGTATTATCATAAGGGATTTGATTTAGGTCATACCTGAATGGTTTCTAGAGATGCCTATGGGAATCTGTAATTTCCCAAGCCCTTCTCAGCCCCTGGTAGCTCAGTTGGTAAAGAATCCACCTGCAATACAAGAGACCCTGAGTTGATTCCTGGGTTGGGGAGATCCGCTGGAGAAGGGATAGGCTACCCACTCCAGTATTCTTGGGCTTCCCTTATGGCTCAGCTGGTAAAGAATCCACCTGCAATGCAGAAGACCTGGGTTTGATCTCTGGGTTGGGGAGATCCCTGGAAAAGGGAAAGGCAACCCACGCCATGATTCTGGCCTAGAGAATGCCAAGGATTGTATAGTCCATGGGGTAGCAAAGAGTCAGACACAAATGAGCGACTTTCACTTCTCAGCTCCAGTTGTCTCATGGTGTGAGATGTCAAACTCTTCAGGGTGATCCTGTGGTCCAGGGAGCCCTTAAATGCAATTCCACAGGGATCCAGGTCTTTTTTTTTTTAAACTATCCTCGATTTGCCCAAGGGAGAACTCCCTCCCTTACTGCCAGTGAGCTATCACTTTAAGAAGTAGTGTGATTACTGGGAAGGGCCCTGGACCAGAAGTCAGATACTTATAAGCTTGTTCCAATTTAGCCATGGCCACTTTCTGGGTCAAATCACCCAAATCTGTCTCTCCTTTTCTTCTACTAAAAATGAGGATAAGAGCACCTACTATTCTGCTCCTGAGGCCATTACCAAGATCAAATTAATATGAATGTGCTTTGAATATGAAAGAAGGAAATTAGGAAGGGATGGAGGGACAGAGGAAAGGAGGGAAGGAAGAGTAACCTAACCTCTGCTTTCTCTTTCTCTCCTATATAATAGTTCATGTTAATATTAGTCAACACCAATGACTATATTATCATCATCATTTCTTGACCTTGATAGTAAATAACTTGTATATTATATCTATAATATTAATAATAGCAAAACAATATTTTAGAATGTTGCTATTTAGTCACTAAGTCATGTCAACTCTTTCATGACCCCATGGACTGTAGCCCACAAGGCTCATCTGTCCAGGGGAATTCCCAGGCAAGAATATTAGAGTGGGTTGCCATTCCTTCTCCAGGGGATCTTCCTGATCCTGCGTCTTCTGGAATTCCCAGGCAAGAATATTAGAGTGGTTTGCCATTCCTTCTCCAGGGGATCTTCCTGATCCTGCGTCTTCTGCTTGGCATGTGGGTTCTTTACCACTGAGCCACATGAGAAGCCCAATTTTAGAGTATTACCCTATAGTTAGAAAATGTTTTTTATTTATTAACTTATTAAGTCTCAAATATCCCCATTAGATAGTCAGGGAACTTATTATGACCCTCACTTTTTTTTTTTTTTTTTAGTTTTAAAAGCACTTTATTGAGATGTGATTTTTTTTTTACTTGTCTTCAAATTTTATTTTATTTTATTTTTTATTTTTTTCTGTCTCAGGTGTACATGAGTTCCCAATCTTGAACCGCCTCCCCCACCTCCCACCCCATATCAACTCTCTGGATCATCCCCGTGCACCAGTCCCAAGCATCCTGTATCCCGTATCGAACATAGATTGACAATTCGTATCTTACATGATAGTATACATGTTTCAAAATTCAGAAAAGTGGAATGATCTTTGAGAACTGCCCAGCTGAAAAAAACCTTTAGAACAGCACTAGAAGCCAGACCCTCAGACTCCTTTTATAATGTTCCAAGTACAAATTCATCCCAAGATCTCCTCCTGGACTGAACAAACCCCACCCATCTGTATACAGTACAGGAAGAGCCACTAGGCACTCTTAGAGTATCCAGTCCTAATTTATTGAGATTTTGTAAGGATTACAGGACATTTATACATATGTAAATATGCAGGATATTTACCATCTGAAAAGTGCTGCATATTTAGAACATGAAATTTTTGCGCTTTATGTTTCTGGATGTGTTCCAGTGACACCTAGTTTATAGTCTATGAGAACTTGAATAGAATTTGTGTCCTACTATTGTGTGAGTGAATTTCAAGTTGCTCAGCTGTATCTGACTCTTTGCGACCCCCATGGACTATACAATCCATGGAATTCTCCAGGCCAGAACACTAGAGTGGGTATTTCCCTTCTACAGGGGATCTTCCCAATCTGGGATTGAACTCAGGTCACCCACACTGCAGGCAGATTCTTTACCAGCTAAGCCATAAGGGAATTCCCAAAATACTGGGGTGGATATCCTATTCCTTCTCCAGTGGACCTTCCTGACCCAGGAATTGAACCGCCATCTCCTGCATTGCAGGCAGATTCTTTACCAACTGAGCCACCAGGGAAACCCACACTGTTGTGTGAAAATTGTATAGATCTTAATTATGTTTAACTGGTTTTTTTAAAATACCGCATAAATGTCAGACATTATTATCCCATTGTTCTTATTTCAGATGCCTTACTTTTGTAATACACATCAGAAGTCTCTACCATGCTGGTAGAGTTTGGGTTAACTGATCCACTGTTTGCCTGCAGATTTCACATTTGTCAAATGTGAGGGAAACCAGACTCCATGGGGCAATTAAGCCATCCTAAGCCAGGTCAGAAAAGATGTTTTGCTAGAAGCAATGGGAGCCAGACACATCCAGATATGTGTAAATTATTCGTGTGTCTGCTTCAGAGATTGTATCACCCCTTCTTTTCCTGTTCAACTTGACCCTGACCCCATGGACTCAATTCCTCCTTAGGCCGACAGTCCTCACTTGTGCCTTCCACAGTTTTGGCCAATATTTCTCGTGCCTGCTAGGGAGTCTGGTCAACTTGACCTAAGCCAAGCAGTTTATTGAATTTTATTTAAAGGTAGATCATTTCTTTCCCTCAATAAGCAAGTCTAATTCATGGAAAGCCTTCAACAACAAGAGGATTACACTCTACTCAGTTTGGAAAATGAAAATAATAAGCACTGACCTAAAAGTTAGAACCTCAAATAAGGTGATGTGGTAGAAAGAACACCTTTTTTAAATCAGGGAGACCAAGGTGTCATTCTCTGTTCTGCATTATAAACTTTGAGCTCAAAGTATGCCATGTAAGAGATACTTTGGATGAAATGTTTCCATGTTCTAGGATCTATGTTACTCTTTTGCCTATCTAATTTTGCAATGTCCACATTTAAATGCACATTCATTCAGTTCGTATTTGCTGAGCAATTAGAATGTGTTAAACATCAAACCACAGCACTGAGTCTGGAACCTACAATCCATTTGGGAAGACACACACCAAACAAAAAACTACAAGTGTGATAAGCATCACGAGGAAGAAGTTCAGAGTTCTGTGGGATCGTATAATGTGGGTCCCCAAGCCAAATGACAGTCAGGGAAAGCCTGAGGGGCGAGCAGAAGCTAGCCAAGCAAAGGAAAAGTGGAAAAGGGAGGACCAGAGCTTTCCCCAGAAAAGGGGGAAAAAAGAAAGTGGGAAGGTTATGCAATAGCAAAGAGTGTGTGACCCATCTGAGGTACTAAAGAAAAGTCCAGAATGACTAAAGCATGGAAAACAGGCGATGTGACAGAAGATGGGTCTGGAGCGATATATACAAGGCTTTGTTAAACATTTGAAGAACTTTGGATTTTATCTTCATCTCTATGGGCCATAGAGAATCATAAAATGATTGTAAAAGGGGGTGCTATAGAATTAGATTTGGGGCTTTGAATGTACCCTCTGCCTGCAAGTAGAGAACATTCAGAAATCAGGGTGGGCCCACGAAGATGCAGGAGACTAGAAGTGAAAAGACAGACCATGGACTGAAGTAGTAGGGGCAGAGAGAAGCAGACAGATTTGAAAAGTGGTCAGTACTTAAGCAGCAGGACTTGACTGATGGGATGAGGAAGCGATGTAGAAGAGACAAAAGTCACTCCCAAGAATCAGACTTGATCCACTGGGTGGCTGGTGGCTGCATTTATTAAAGCAGAATATACTAGAGAAACAAGTGCTTATGGGGGGAGAAAGGAAGATTGTGGACACGAGGAAAGAAAAGCTAAAAGTAAACTTCCCAGGGTTGTACAGTTGCTGAGTGGCAGAGCTGATATTTAATCAGATAATGAAACTTCAAAGCCCCAGAGCTTTACAGTGGTATACTGTTTTTACTAACCTGTCTGGGCTTCTGTTTCCTCATCTGTAACACAGATATAATTACACTAGCCCTGCAGGTAGGTGGTTATTGGGCTTCCCTGGTGGCTCAGCTGGTAAAGAATCTGCTTGCAATGCAGGAGACCCAGGTTTAATCCCTGAGTCAGGAAGATCTCCTGAAGAAAGGAATGGCAATCCACTCCAGTATTTTTTGCCTGGAGAATTTGATAGACTGGGAGCCTGGCAGGCTACAGTCCATGGGTTGCAAAGAGTCAGACACAACTGAGAGACTAACACCTTCACTTTTTTACTTTACAGGTGGCTAAATATATACAAGCACCTTATGCAGCTCAATTCCAGAAAAATAAATGACCCAATCAGAAAATGGGCCAAAGAACTAAATAGACATTTCTCCAAAGAAGACATACAGATGGCTAACACATGAAAAGATGCTCAGTATCACGCATTATCAGAGAAATGCAAATCAAAACCACGATNAAATGAATACAGTATTGTAAAGCAAAACAAACTAAAAAATAAAAATTTAAACTTAAAAAAAATAATAATAAAGTTACTTATTTAAATCATATTGTTTTCTAGGAGGAGTTTTCCATCTGCCTAGAGCTGATTTAATAACACTTCAACTTAATGACTTCCCACCACCAAAACCAAAAAGGATGTCCAAGATTATGGGTAAAATTACAATTTTTATGGAGAACAGAGGAGAGCATTTAAGATTTTCTCTGTATATTTCCTATAATTTTCTTCTACAGTGAAACATGGGGAGGAATATGAGCTTGCTTTGTGTCTGTAAGTATATGTCAAAACTGGAAAAAGCCAACGCACCATCAGCCCAGGAGACCATGTCTCATCATGACATAGGTTGTCATTATGACCTATTAAACATGTATGCATAAAAACATTTACGTAAAACTGAACTTGGATATTGCAGCTCATGAATGGTTCACAGCATGTGGGAAAAAGTCAGAAAAAAAGTTTCATTGGTTAAGCCATTTGATGTCACTTGAGATCATTTGAGATGACACAGCCAAGAATCAGGCAGCAAAATATTAGGTAAATTGTCAATAGGAAATTTCCTCTAATTCCTGCCCTTGACAACCTNCAGCTCATGAATGGTTCACAGCATGTGGGAAAAAGTCAGAAAAAAAGTTTCATTGGTTAAGCCATTTGATGTCACTTGAGATCATTTGAGATGACACAGCCAAGAATCAGGCAGCAAAATATTAGGTAAATTGTCAATAGGAAATTTCCTCTAATTCCTGCCCTTGACAACCTATTGATGCTTTTGAACTGTGGTGTTGGAGAAGACTATTGAGAGTCCCTTGGACTGCAAGGAGATCCAATCAGTCCATCCTAAAGGAAATCAGTCCTGAATATTCATCAGAAGGGCTGATGCTGAAGCTGAAACTCCAATACTTTGGCCACCTGATGCAAAGAACTGATTAATTTTAAAAGACCCCAATGCTGGGAAAGATTGAAGGCACGAGGAGAAGGGGATGACAGAGGATGAGATGGTTGGATGGCATCACTAACTCAATGGACATGAGTTTGAGTAAGCTTCGGGAGTTGGTGATGGACAGGGAAGCCTGGCATACTGCAGTCCATGGGATCGCAAAGAGTCAGACATGACTGACTGACTGATCTGAACTGAACTGAACTGACAACCTATGCCTGCTAGGTGGTCCCACCAGTTTCCTATGTTCTTAGCCAAGGGATTAGCTCCTGTCCTGTCCCCCTGCGAAGGACAAGAGGAGGGAGCACTTCCTCGGAATCAAGTCCTGGAAATGCTGACACTGGAATTGGATGTCTAGCTTTCAGATGGCTGCTCTGAGTTCTGTTGTATCTCCATGGTCTCCAGTCCCTGACTAGTTTCTGGGCAGCCTTTTACCTTAGCCTCAGGTCCTTTTCTTTTCTTTTTTTTTTTTTTTTAGGTCCTTTTCTTATTTTCTGTTCCTGGGCTGTAGCACCTGAGTGCACATGAATGCCACCTTCCCACACAGCTCCCTGTTCATCCAGGCTCCACTTCCTTTCCTCTGCCTCTGCCTACTTCCCATTTGTTTCCACTGTCTGCCTCGCTCTACTCCAGCCTCCTGCCATATTTCCAACTATCCACAGGCCCAGCATGACCTTAAAACAGCTCACAGGTTACATTTCCCTCCAAGGCTTCAAATGGTGACCACTGCCATTTCCAAGCTCCAGAGTTACCTCTCCAAGGGTTTTCCCTGCTCTTCCAGGCTCCCATTACTCCTGTGAGCCTTTAGGGTTCCCACGCATTACTTACTTCTTGTTGTTGAAAAGTCTACTTTATAGGTCTCTCATCCCTACTAGGATACTTGAGGACTGAGAGGAGTCTTGTCCCTTCTATATCCCCAAGGCTTACGTTCAGTTCAGTCGCTCAGTCATGTCTGACTCTTTGCGACCCCATGAATCACAGCATACCAGGCCTCCCTGTCCATCACCATCTCCCGGAGTTCACTCAAACTCACGTCCATCCAGTTGGTGATGCCATCCAGCCATCTCATCTTCTGTCGTCCCCTTCTCCTCCTGCCTCCAATCCCTCCCAGCATCACAGTCTTTCCCAATGAGTCAACTCTTCACATGAGGTGGCCAAAGTACTGGAGTTTCACCTTCAGCATCAGTCCTTCCAATGAACACCCAGGACTGATCTCCTTTAGGATGGACTGGTTGGATCTCCTTGCAGTCCAAGGGATTCTCAAGAGTCTTCTCCAACACCACAGTTCTAAAGCATCAATTCTTCTACGCTCAGCTTTCCTCACAGTCCAACTCTCACATCCATACATGACCACTGGAAAAACCATAACCTTGACTAGACGGACCTTTGTTGGCAAAGTAATGTCTCTGCTTTTTAATATCCTGTCTAGGTTGGTTATAACTTTCCTTCCAAGGAGTAAGCGTCTTTTGATTTCATGGCTGCAATCACCATCTGCAGTGATTTGGGAGCCCAAAAAAGTCCGACACTGTTACCATAGTAGGCTTACCATAGTAGCTGGCCAATAGCAGACACCTAATAGGGCTTTGTTGACTAAACCCCTCACTTTGATTGTGCTCCAGAATCGCTTCCAACAGCAGGGCCTATATTGTATCAAGTCGTGGTGTATATAGTATCATACAGTATATAGTATTTTACAGAAGGCAGAGAAGTGAGTGTATACCAATTAACATTACAGATGGAGTTACTTGTCCTTCACATATTATTCAAATTTTTAGATATTTATCTATCTCATTTTGGCCAAAAGGAGTCAGGGGAAATCTGCTGGAAGCACCCCAGTCACTTAAAGCAGAAGAGTAGACTGTTTTCAGAACCCAGTTCCTATCTCCTCACTCCCTCCTAAGGACAACAATTTTCATGATTAGAAAAAAAAAGTAGTTTGTATTTTCAAGTAAAACCAATCATTCATCAGTTTACCAAGTTCCAGGACCATGGCTTATAGATCTCACTTTTGGCTTCCCTGATAGCTCAGCTGGAAGAATCTGGCTACTACGCAGGAGACTCCAGTTCTATTCCTGGGTTAGGAAGATCTGCTGGAGAAGGGATAGGCTACCCACTCCAGTATTCTTGGGCTTCCCTTGTGGCTCACCTGGTAAAGAATTTGCCTGCAATGAAGGAGACCTGGGTTCGATCCTTGGATTGGAAAGATCCCCTGGAGAAGGAAGAGGCTACCCACTCTAGTATTCTAGCCTGGAGAATTCCATGGACTGTATCATCCTCAGGGTAGCAGAGTCAGACATGACTAAGCGACTTTCACTTTCAGAGTGGGAGGGGAAAACAGAGAGAGAAGCAAAGTACAGACCATCTGGAAGATGGTAGGTCATTGATAATTGTGTGTTCAACAAACGAATCAGAAAATTTTAGACTTTTTTGAACTCTAATATCTTTGGGATCACAGGGCGATTCCATCAGACCCTTGAACCAGTTCCCGCTTTGGAAGGGCTCTGGGCTCATGTCTGGATATTCCACACTCCACACTTTTCTAGGCCTAAGATCAACTGAGACTTGACCTTCCAACTTAGCTTTGGTCCTTGACCATTTCTGTCCACATTTCTATTTCTCTAATTTCCTCAAATACCAGCCTATGAAAAACCATTGATTTTTCCCCTTTCTCTCTAGATACGGAGTTAGCTTAATTCTTGTGTATGTTGGGGCAGGGGGAGAGTAAGAACCTTAACATGAGATCTATGCAGTTAATTAACTCTATCCAGTTAATGTAATTTCAAATGCACAAGACAGTATTGTTAAGTGTAGGTACAATGTTGTATAGCCGATCTCTAGAATTTAAGCTTCTTGCAAAACTGAAAGTGTATACCAGTTGAACAGGGCTTCCCTGGTGGCTCAGTGATGAAAATTCCACCTGCCAATGCAGGAGATATAGGAGACTTGGGTTTAACCCTGGATCAGAAAGATTTCCTGAAGGAGAAAACGGCAACCCACTCCAATATTCTTGCCTGGAAAATCCCATGGGCAGAGGAGCCTGGTGGGCCACAGTCCTTGGAGTCACAAAGAGTTGGACACAACTGAACAACCTAACGTGAGCACACATCAGTTGAATAGTGTTGGAGAAAGTTACATAATATAACTGAGACTGTGTTAGGCTGGAGGGTATGAGTCCTTCTCTGTCATGAGTGTCCGAGGACAGATCTGCCAATTTCTCTCTACCCTCAACTGCGTCAAAGACATCAGGAGTGTAATGATCATTTCCCTGTCTGCCTCACATGATTCTAATGAAAGCCATGAAAACACATTTGGCTTTGCTACATATTTAAATACTCTGAGGTGCTACAATGCTAATGTGTGAAAAATATTTACATCTTAGGAGGAATAATAGAGATCAGGGACTCATGGTAACCTCCCAGCCACTAGATGTGTTTTCTTTCGCTCCCATGGTATTTGTATATATTGGGGCTGGTACTGAAAAAGAAAAAGGTTTGATATTAAAAAAAAAAAAAAAAAAACAGAACTCTAGTTTTTCTTGAAAACTGGAGTTCTAACAACACAGGGCCTGCTTTCCCACAGGGTGCATTTGGCTGGGGCTGGGCAGCACCTGCCTTCTGGGTAAGCCATAAGTGCTCCAATTTACTACAGGCCTCAATTGTCACACAGGTGTATGTGCATTTACACACACCTGTTTCACTCATTTTGGCTAAAGGTCTGGACCCAGTAGCCATTTTTCTTCTGACCCCCTGGAGTCACTGAAATAGCGAGAACAAGAAAATCATAAATTCAAATCTTGGCTTTTCCATTTAAAACCTAGGTAAATATAGACAAATAATTAACCCTCCTGAAATCAATCATCTTCTCACTTTTTTATGGATATAAAATTACCTACTATGTAGAGTTTGATGAGGTTTAGACATACTATTTGTACAGTGTTAGGCACATATTCATTAAAATATGTCATATTATTTGCAGGGTTTTTTAGATTATTTTGGGGTGCAGACCATTTTTAAAGTTTTTATTGAATTTGTTACAGTATTGCTTCTTGGTTTTTGTTTTGGTTTTTTGGTCACGAGGCACAAGGGGTATTAGATCCTCACCCAGGGGTTGAACTTGCACTCCCTGCTTTGGGAGGTGAAGTCTTAACCACTGCACTCCCAGGGAAGCTCCAGGGTGTCATATTGTTTGAAATGGAACTTATACTGGAAGGAAATTACAACAAAAGGAAATTATTGCTAATGAGATTGGAAATATAGGCATTGGAAAAAAGACAATTTTCAATAGAGTAAATTCAGTATGTATGACCTGAACCTTATGGGAGACCACATAGCTGCTACTAGAACTTCAATCATTAATACAAATAACTAATGGTCCATCACAATAACCAGGCAGTCTCTGACAACCTTCAACTTTCAGTCTCTAATTACAGGGACCTGTGTGTGTATGTGTTTATTTCTTCTTCCCAGCTCCTGTGTTTTGTCGTGTTATTCTCTCCTCTATCTGGCCAAATCTTCATGCATCTCAACTTTCAGGATCCCACTTGCCTGTCCATTTTCTAAGACATCCTCCCGGATATCCTCAGGTAAGATTATCTGTTCCCTCCTATATGCCTCCGATGGTGCTTGCAATTCTCCCCCGTCACTAACAATAATTTCTAGATGTTTCTGTGAAGGTCTGTTTTTGATGACATAACATTTAAATCAGTAGACTTTGAGTAAAGCAGAGTACCCTCCATAATATGAGTGGGCTTCATCTGATCAGCTGAAGATCTTAGAAGACTAACCTCTCTAAGAGAGATAGAATTTTGACTTTGGATTTAAACTGCAAACATCCCCCTGGGTCTCCAGCCTGCAGGCCTACTCTACCAATTTTGAACCTATCAGCCTCCACAGTCTTGGAGACAGCTGCTTAAAATAAATCTCTCTAGATAGATGATTGATAGATGGGTGGGTTGATGGACAGATGAATGGATGGATAGATGGATAGGTGGATGGATAGATGGATGGATAGGTGGATGGATAGATGGATGGATGGACAGATAGAAATGGAGATACATATCCTGTTGATTCTTTTCTCTGGAGAACCCTAACAAAATGTCCTATGAACCTTTCTCTTCTGTGTATGTGATATACAGCAGACACTCAGGAATGTGGAATAAGTAATCAAATAAATTGACTTTTGAATGAATGATATTATGAAAAGAACTTTTAATTGCAAAAAAAAGTTAGTTTAGTTCACTTTGTAAACCCCTCTCTGACTTTAGAAATCTGCAATTCTATTTCTATTCACTTAATGGAATAGCTTTCTTCCCCAAAGTTACAGAAAACTTAGGCCACCTTGTATTACAGTTTTGCAGCTCCCTCTTAGATTGAGAATTCCTTGAAGACAGAGAAATTTAACTGTTACCTTCTCCTGTTCTGGCGCAGTACCTGATATTTAATAGAAGATACTCAGTGAACAATTCCAATAAATTAGATTAAACTTCACTGAACTATTCCTCAAGTCTGTCTCCAAGTTTTCCTTCCAAGTGAGGCTCCCATAGGCACCAGGTCTACTAATAAATAATGAATTGTTTTGCTCATTTGTCATATTTTTATAATTGTTTTAATGTATCATATTGATTTTTGCATAACATTTTTAATAAAAATCCTGAAGTCTCTCAATGCCAACCACCAGTAATAAATGCTAAATTAGATTGGGACCCATTTAAAAGTTATTTTTCTTTTAGTTCATTGAATAGGGATTAAGTTAGTGGAAAAAAAAAACAGACTAAATGGGAAAGTTTAAACTTAAAAAGAATTATACAGGCTAAACTAAGTCCCATTTGCTTAGTACCTTACTGTTCACAAAACATGACACTATTTCATGATGTTAAAACAACCTGAACTACTTAATAATAACCTCCTTTCATGAGTCAGAAAACAGATCCAGAGTGACTCAACTTTTTTTTGAAAGACATGTTTTAATATTACATTATAAAAATTGGAAGGGAAGAGGTAAAATAATCAACTTTTTTATCATGCTTTATCATACTTACTGTGTGCTAGGTAGGCACAACTAACCTCATGCTTTAAATAGGTGAACTCATTAATCTTTAATATTTTTATTTTTAATTGATTGATGATTGCTTTACAAAATTGGTTTGATTTCTATCATACATCAACATGAACTAACCATAGGCGTGCATATGTCCTCTCCCTCCTGCATCTCCCTCCCACCCATTCCCACCCCCTAGGTTTTTGCAGAGCCCCAGTTTGAGTCCCCTGAGTCACACAGCAAATCACAAGAGATGTTCTTAACTTTTCTCGTTAAAGTCAGGGGACTGAAGACAAGAGAAGTTAGGCAGCCTGTCTGTGGTGGTTCTTTCTATGCGTCAGCTGGACTGGTTCATAGGGTGTAGACACATCTGGTTGAGCATGGTATCTGGGTGTGTCCATGGAGGTGTTTCTGAATGAGATCAGCGTTTGCATGAGTGAATGAAGCAGACTGCCCTCTCCAATATAAGTGAGCATCATGCAATCCTACGAGGGCCTGAAGCAAATGAAAAGGCAGGGGAAGGGAGAATCTGATCTCTTCTGTCTGACTCTTTCAGCTGGAACTCTGGTCTCTCCTGTCCTCAGACTGAGACTTACACCATTGTCTCCCATGGTTCTGAATTACACCACCCACCTTCCTGGACCTCCTTGAAGACAGCAGCTTGAAGGACTACTGTTAATAGGACGTATATCTGATTGGTTCTGTTCCACAGGAGAACCTCAATTAATACCCTGTCCATGGTGAGATAGCTCAAAGTCACACAGTTAGCCTCTTTGGGGCCAGAACTCAAACTAGGCTTTTTGAATCCAAAATCTCTTCTTTCTCTATACCCAGCTGTCCTGAGATAACCTCCACGACACATGAAATCCTCATGCAAAAATCTGTGGTTGCTAATGGGCTTGATTTATATTTTTCCCTCAGACTGCACAGCTTGGAAGCATCGAGGAGAAGATCCCCTTTACTTACTATTAAGTCATCTTAGGCTGTATTCATTCTTTCACTCTCCGTGTCTGCATAAGAATCATTGTTTTTGCAGCCACAGATTGAGCTCCAAGCCCCACTGAGTACAGCAAGGCTGAAAAGGTGGGAGACCTGAGGGCAGTCATTCCAGGGTCCTGAGTAAACACCCAAGTGTGGGCTTCAGTGTTCTGTGCATTCAGGGCCTCGGTTACACTGGGGTTTGAACAGCTCAACTTCAAATGGTTCAGCAATTTTAATTGAAAGGCATGTTCATCTATTTGCTAAAAAAAAATCCAAAAGGAAGAAAAAAAAAGTTTTTTCGTTTAAGGAATATTCTATCTCCGTGAGACCACTGAAAGCCTAAAATATTTCCCAGCGAGATCCATTTGTTCAGCTATTAATATACTTTATTACTTTTCCACTATGGCAAGAATCTCACTGTTCCTTTAGCTGATATCTCTCTTAGATGGAAAAAAGAAATCATTATCGTTTCAGACTTCAAAATCTTGTTTTCCCTCACATGTACAGAAAATGGAAGCAAAAGCAGGCTTTGCTATGTGGAAATCCAAACTGAGTATATAGGTTTGGTCTTGTCTCTTTTTTCCCATCTATCAAATTGAATGTAAAAACAGAAAAGAGAAATTCACAAAACTGCCCGTTCAACTGACCTTGAATAAGAACGATATAAGGTACCTAATGTCAGTGCTTGCATGCTCAGTCACTCAGTCATGTCCGACTCTTTGTGACCCCATGGACTATAGTCCGCCAGGTTCCTCTGTCAATGGGATTTTCCAGACAAGAACACTGGAGTGGGTTGCCATTTCCTCCTCAGGAGGAGGTATCTTCCCAACCCAGGGAATGAACCCGAGTTTCCTCTGTTTCTTGCAGATGGATTCTGTTACCGTCGAGCCATCAAAGTCAGTAAAATATGCTTAATTTTAAAGTTTCATTTCACATTCAGATGAAGATCAAAAATTATTTATTAGGATCTTTTAAAAAAATCTTCCTAGCACTCAATACCTGAGATGTATTTTTTTATTGCCTTCTCTCCCTGCTAGGATACAAGTTTCATGAGCCCATTAATAGATTCCATAGAATCTATTAATAGACATCTGATGGATGACCACCCACAGTTGACCACAGCTCTCCAGAACCTGCTATCATCCCTACCCCTGAGAAGAGGTCCCTGCAGTAAGGGAGCCCAGCATCTCCTCAGCTGGGGACAGGAAGTTTGCAGGACTCTAGGCCAAGTGTCACTTTCTGAACCATCTGCCCTTCTCTGGGCCCCCATGTCTCCACTTGCCCTTTGATACTCAGGCCTTGGCTGGGTCTTCATCTGGCTCATGTGTCAGGGTGTCCTGACATAGCAGTCACTGTAGCATCCTAGGAATTCTGCCTGACCCATGTGGGAGCTTCCTGAAGCAGCAGGAGAAGTCGTACCCACAAACAGAGCTATGGGACAGTGTGACCCTGCTCATCCTGGGACCCCAGACCCAGCACACACCTGCAGCCTGGCTCCTTGGGGCAACCACAGTCTACACAGGCCAATCCCAGCATTATTGCAGCTGCAGGGGGCGCAGGGGTAAATGTAGAGACAAGGCAGAAGTGAAGCAGCCTAGGAGAAGGGGCACAGAAACATCTTCAAAGAAAAAGAAGGTGGAAAGAAGGGCAGAAAAAGACCCTGTAGGCTCCAAGTCCTATTAGCTGATCCTAACTCCAGCTCTCCTCTATCTCCATCTTTCTATGGTGCCTTCCCGGAGATATCCACCCCTCCTGTCTCTTCCCCCACATTTTATCCACCTTCTGCTGCGAACTTGCCTCTCTCTGCCAGCAAACCTGGCATAAGCTGTGGCCTCTTTACATGAGAGCTCCGTGCCCATGCCAAGTTCAGAACTCGGGAGTCCTTGCCCTAATAAGACCTGTGAGCAGGCAAAGGCATTTGCTCAATTAAGGGATAGCTTTCCTTCTGAGAGGGCCACCCTGGCAAAGCCCCAAGTGCTCCGAAGTCTCTCCCCACCCAGCTTGGATGCTCTGATTATTCCATTGTCAGATCAATAGCCCATCTGCTCCTTGGAGTAGTCTCAGCCATCCTGTGCTAAATTAAAACAGATAGGATCAATCTGTGGTTAATTTCTCCCAACCAAACAATTTATCTTTCTTTTGGATTCCCTGGGAGAGTGAATTATATAATCCTGACACACCATTAGGGCTCCCTGACCAAAGAAAGCCCTGCTATGATGCTTGCCCACTCTCTTTATTAGCAGCTCAACAGTGTGACAAAGCCAGAGATTTATCTGAGAGTATTATGCAGACCTGGCGTGAACCTTGCAAAGTCTCTGCCAGGGCACCACGGAGGGGAAAAAAAGAATCTGAATAGCAGTGTACGTTAATAATTGTGAAGGAGGAATGAAACTCAGATTTGATAAGCCAAGCATAGCCTTCTTATTTCTGAAGAATCAATTGTCATCATGAATGAATAATATTTTCTCTGCTTAAGGCAAAAATCAGGACACCTGGTACCAAATGTCAATGAAAACATAGGCTATAAATTCAAGCTGAAACAAACTGGAGGTGGGGAATGGAGAAATATACATGGGCAACAGTAGGTATTATCAGTTTGTTTTTGTTTAGCTGCTAAATCATGTCCCGGTTCTTCTGGGACCACAAGAACTGTAGTCCATCAAGCTTCTCTGTCCATGGGATTCTCCGGGCAAGAATCTCAGAATAGGTGGCCATTTCCTTCTTTCTCCAGGAGATCTTTCTGAACCAGGGATCAAATCTGCATCTCCTCCATTGGCAGGCTAGTTCTTTACTGCTGAGCAACCAGTGAAGCTCAGGTATTATTAATACTAATAGTATTATTGGGCACATACAATATGCTAACCCATGTAATGCTAAACACTGTGAAAATTAAGGCTTGAATAGGCTTGTGACCTCCAAGATCACAGAAAGAGTAGACGGTACAGTTGGGATTTATTACCAGAAGGCATGCACAGAGAGCCCTACCAATTGTTAGGATATGGGGGTGCTTCCATACTAGTTGGTAAACAGCAGTTGTCCCAAGCCTTTACACATTTCCTACATGTAAATCCAGCATACATATACCTACCCAATTCCATAAACCCGGACCACTCACGACATAGTAACTCAGTGATCAATACCTAGTACATCAGAGAGTCTCCAGGATGCTTCCTCAATGGCTAGGCCCAGTATCTATGACAGTGGTTAGTATTTTGATTAAAAGTGAAAGTCATTCACCCATGTCTGACTCTTTGCAACCACATGGACTGTAGCCTACCAGGCTCCTCTGTCCATGGAATTCTCCAGGTAAGAATACTGGAGTGGATTGCCATTCCCTTCTCCAGGGGACCTTCCTAACCCAAGGATCAAACCCAGGTTTCCTGCATTGTAAGAGGATTCTTTACTGTCTGAGACACCAGGGAAGCCCAGCATTTTCATTACTTCTAATAATTATAGGACTTATTTCCAGGGATGCCTGACTTCCAAACTCATACACTTAACCAACAAGCTCTTATTCTCAAGAGGAAAGAGGACCAATGGGGCAAAGTCTTGAAGATTCTAAGGAAGGGAGGAGAATGGATCCTGTAAAACATCAATGTGATCAGTCTGGTCCACTATTGGTTTAAGTCTCTGGGAGGAGTTTCTATAGGACGGTAAGAACCATATCAACTAATACCTACTGATCACGAACCATATGTCTGGCACTATTTGAGCACTTACAATTATTATTTCATTTGATCTTCTTGAGAAAAATGTATTGTCGTACGTGATGAAGAAAAGAAGCTCATGAAGGAAACGAAGCTGAAGAAAAGCACTATTATCCTCATGTGCAAAAAGGTTGAGTAACTTACCCAAAGTCAAAGAACTAATAAGAATGGGGACTATGGGGACTTCCCTGGTAGTCCAGTGCCTAAGACCGTGCCGTCTCAATGCATGAGGCCTGGCTAGGTTCAATCCCTGTTCAGGGAACTAGATCCCAAATGTCGCAACTAAGAGTTCACATGCCACAATTAAAGATACTGCATGCCCCAATGAAGACTGATATCCTGCATGTCACAACTTGAGACCTAGCAGAGTCAAATAAGTAAATACTACTACTACTAATGATAATAATAACGGTGCCTTGATTCAAATCCAGGCTATTTAGCTGCAGCAAATCCAGGCTATCCGCCAGTTCACGATATTATTTTCCAGAAGGAGAAATAAAAAGAGAACGTCCCTCACAGAGTGAGAGAACAGGCAAGCCTGTCACAACCAGGACTTGCTCCTGTATCCAGTATCAAGGCTACTTGCCCTAGATGCAAGGTTGTGTGCAGAGGGTGACCATCGTGGGGAGAGGAAAGCACTCCATCTTGACAAGCAAAAGTCCTCCAAGCCTCAGTGTCAGCACTTCGTATCAGATGGCCAAAGTACTGGAGCTTCAGCATCAGTCCTTCCAATGAAAATTCAGTGTTGATCTCCTTCAGATTGACTGGTTTGATCTCCTTCTCAGTCCAAGGGACTCTCAAGAGACCGATACTGTGGTAGTTGACATTTGCTGTATTTGCCTCCCCCGAATCTATTTCTTTTTATTCTAGAGATACCACCTTGATTTCCATTTGATGTGCCACCCTACCTAAACTCTCAGTAACATGGCCAAGGTCCAGCCAATTGGAGATTCCTTTCTCCCTGTATGGTTTACTGTGTGTATATGAGAAGCAGATTCTTAGAGATATCATTTGGAGCAACTGGATTCAGCTATTATTGAAAGAGATACCCTAAACTTTTCAAGTCAGAAGGACTCTCTTTTCTTTCCTTTTTCCCCCCCACTTTTATTTTTTAATATAAATTTATTTATTTTAATTGGAGGTTAATTACTTTACAATATTGTATTGGTTTTGGCATACATCAACATGAATCCTCCACAGGTATACACGTGTTTCCCATCCTGAACCCCCCTCCCACCTCCCTCCCCGTACCGTCCCTCTGGGTCATCTCTCTTTTCATTAAGAGAGACCAAGTTGGATTTTTGTCACTTAAAATAGAAAGAGTCCTAAGTTATACAATTTACAGAGCAGAAAATTAAGAGCAGCTAAGACCAGTTTGCTGAGATCTGGAGCCAAGCTTGAAACAACTTATTGAGGAACACCACTAACCAAAGGACAGTGGCTTTTTTGTCTATCTCTGGCCAACCTAGCAGGAGATCTAGCACAAGAAATAACATTTTGTAACCATCTGAAATGGTAAAATAGCCTTGCCTCATCAACTTTGAAAGAACTGGAGGAAAATGGCAGAAACAATTTTATGGGGAGAAAGGAAGGAAGAATGACGGAGACTGAACCTACAGACTAGCACCAGAAAGCAGCAAGATGCCTTGGCCTGTTTAAAGGGAGAGCTTATTTTCTTCTTTGATTGCATCTTGCAGGGTGAGGGATCTTAGTTCCTCAGCCAGGGATCGAACCTGCGCCCCCTCCAGTGGAAGCACAGAGTCCTAACCACTGAGCCACCATTCAGGGTTCTTTCTAGGTATGCTGTTACCCTGCAGTAGTCAGGCCCCAGTTGGGAAGAATGGTTTGAACAGAGAAAGTTAATATGAGAGTCGCTTAAAAGGTTATTGGAGAAATGACGAAGTTTTAAAAATGGGAATGATAAGACAATGCAAATATGGTGGCAGGCCACTACATTAGAGCTGATGAATGGAAAGGCATTGGGGTTATCAGAAGTCAGAAGCTCAGAGAAATGGCTGCAGGGAGCTAGGACTCAGACCCTCTGGAAAGAGGGTACTGCCTGGCTGCTGCTTTCTTGCAAGAGCTTTGAGGAAGAGCCCTATAGAACTAAGTTTCCATCCTGTAAGGAAGAAATGCTGTCAGGCTCATTCTGAGGAGCGCAATGAAACTAAACGTGTGGAAAGAGGCTGGCAACCAGAATCAGGCTGGGATGAAGGGCTACTGATGGATAGCACAGAGAGGAACAGTAACAAACGCTAAGAAGCAAGTCCCCACTCTCTCCTCCTGCCTTCTGGTTTCCCTCGAGTGCCCCTAATGGGAGAAACTGAAAGGGAGCAAACAGCGATGGAAGAAGCAGAGTTAGCAGATTTCAAACTCCAGTATCCCAGAGTGTGATACAGAATTGGAGATTTGGAGCTGAGAGACAATAGCTTAAAAATCAGCATATTCCTATCCATNCTTTTTCCCCCCCACTTTTATTTTTTAATATAAATTTATTTATTTTAATTGGAGGTTAATTACTTTACAATATTGTATTGGTTTTGGCATACATCAACATGAATCCTCCACAGGTATACACGTGTTTCCCATCCTGAACCCCCCTCCCACCTCCCTCCCCGTACCGTCCCTCTGGGTCATCTCTCTTTTCATTAAGAGAGACCAAGTTGGATTTTTGTCACTTAAAATAGAAAGAGTCCTAAGTTATACAATTTACAGAGCAGAAAATTAAGAGCAGCTAAGACCAGTTTGCTGAGATCTGGAGCCAAGCTTGAAACAACTTATTGAGGAACACCACTAACCAAAGGACAGTGGCTTTTTTGTCTATCTCTGGCCAACCTAGCAGGAGATCTAGTACAAGAAATAACATTTTGTAACCATCTGAAATGGTAAAATAGCCTTGCCTCACCAACTTTGAAAGAACTGGGGAAAAAATGGCAGAAACAATTTTATGGGGAGAAAGGAAGGAAGAATGACGGAGACTGAACCTACAGACTAGCACCAGAAAGCAGCAAGATGCCTTGGCCTGCTTAAAGGGAGAGTTTATTTTCTTCTTTGATTGCATCTTGCAGGGTGAGGGATCTTAGTTCCTCAGCCAGGGATCGAACCTGCGCCCCCTCCAGTGGAAGCACAGAGTCCTAACCACTGAGCCACCATTCAGGGTTCTTTCTAGGTATGCTGTTACCCTGCAGTAGTCAGGCCCCAGTTGGGAAGAATGGTTTGAACAGAGAAAGTTAATATGAGAGTCGCTTAAAAGGTTATTGGAGAAATGACGAAGTTTTAAAAATGGGAATGATAAGACAATGCAAATATGGTGGCAGGCCACTACATTAGAGCTGATGAATGGAAAGGCATTGGGGTTATCAGAAGTCAGAAGCTCAGAGAAATGGCTGCAGGGAGCTAGGACTCAGACCCTCTGGAAAGAGGGTACTGCCTGGCTGCTTCTTTCTTGCAAGAGCTTTGAGGAAGAGCCCTATAGAACTAAGTTTCCATCCTGTAAGGAAGAAATGCTGTCAGGCTCATTCTGAGGAGCGCAATGAAACTAAACGTGTGGAAAGAGGCTGGCAACCAGAATCAGGCTGGGATGAAGGGCTACTGATGGATAGCACAGAGAGGAACAGTAACAAACGCTAAGAAGCAAGTCCCCACTCTCTCCTCCTGCCTTCTGGTTTCCCTCGAGTGCCCCTAATGGGAGAAACTGAAAGGGAGCAAACAGCGATGGAAGAAGCAGAGTTAGCAGATTTCAAACTCCAGTATCCCAGAGTGTGATACAGAATTGGAGATTTGGAGCTGAGAGACAATAGCTTAAAAATCAGCATATTCCTATCCATCCCAAAGTAGTCTGCCAAGCAAGGTTTCAGAATTGTTGTGAAAGCCATTGTATCGATAAAATAACACTGAAGATGGCTAACATTTATTGAGCCCGCGACCTATATAAAGTACTATGCCATGCATATAACAGATTTGTTTTTTAATTCTCACAACCCTAGGTGTAGATACCATCCTGAATTTTTGTTTTATGGACAAGAAAAAAACTGAGGTCAGTTATATTTTCAAGGTCACTCAGAATTCAAATCTTTTTAACCCCTAGCCTATACACTTAACCATTACAAGTTAACTATGCTAACTCACCTCTTCTAAGGAAAACTTTCTAAAATGCCATTTCCAATGAGAATGAATTTCCTTCATATCCTCATGACAGGTTATGGTGTCTGTCACTTGTTGAATTTAGTTACATAAGTGAGCACAGCCTTTGACTGAAAACCCAGATCCTTCTGACCCTCTCCTAACTGACAGCTTTACAGGTGTATGCACAGACTCCTGGAGGAATACTTTCTTCTTTACTTTACATAATCCTCTTTTTGTCTCCATCTCTGTTCACTGCATTGGGTGATCTGAACTTTATATGGGTTAAAGCCAAAGCACATACACAATTAGCCTTGAAAGTGTTCAAGCACCACCCGTGTCCCACACTGGACATCAACAAAGCCAAAAATGACCTTGGGTTCCCTAAATCACTCTAAACTGAGTTGCTCTCAGATAGACTGGGAGGCGTCCCCAGTCATCTCAACCATAAGACAAGCAGAAGATCCTAGGTCAACTCTGCCCAAATGCCAGGAGAAAAAGTTGTTTGATTCACTCTGCTCTTTCATATGTGTCCTCAATCACAGCTTTCCCCCAGGTCAGAACTAGAGTAATTTGAGGGTGTGAGTGGTAAGGGTCAGATTTGGCAGTAGTGCAGGCATTGGCTACAACATGCATGGTGCAGTTCAGCCTAAAAAGCCTGTGGTTTGGTTATTCCTGGGCCTCTGGATGCCATAGGTGCACATCTAACATGTAAGGTGTGCCAACCTCTTGATGAAAAGTAAAATGACCACAGGAAAACTGGGCAATGGAACTCCACCACCCACAATCAATTCATTCAAGGTCACAGAGACCAATACATCATTTAGACAAGTCATTGACCTCAGTGCACCTCAGTCTGACCTTCTCCACACATGCCACTATTATTGATTAGTGTTATGGTGAAAACCTATAGAATCTTGGACGGAGGGTCAGATACTCAGGCTTCTAGGCATATCCAAACCTGCTCCATGACCTCAGACAAGTTATTCACTATCTCTGAACTTTCCCATGCATTAAAAAAAAAAATGAAATATTTACATGAGTTCAAATTATTTGGGTTTCTATTGGGCTGACCAAAAAGTTTCTTCAGGTTTTTCCAAATGGTGTGACAGAAAAACAGAACGAACTTTTTGGCCAACCCAATGTTATTTAGGATTCAAAACCCAATGTGAATTCCTTCTTCACTCAAAAACAAAAAAAATCTCTTTGCCTTTGGCAAGGGTGGTGCACGTGGAACGGATGATGGTAGAATCATGAAACCTCAGAGCTTGAAGGAACTTCAGTTTAGAGAGTCAGACAACCTAGATTCCTTGAGCAGAAGTATTTAGCCCAAATTCATATCCTGGCAGGCTTAGAACTTTAGGTCCACTCTCCAGACTGCTCATTCTTCACCGTTTATTCCATAGTCACACTTCTTGGCATACATGTCAGAGTCCAGCCCTAATGCCCTACCATTCCTTATTCCGTCCTCAACAAAAATATCTGACACTGGATACTGATATGCAATATTCACTTATTCAACAAAGAATTACTAAGTGCTGATTTTTGCTTCTGACAGCCAAAAATAGAACCAATGCTCGGTGGGGCACTGACCATAATCAACTTGGCTCTCTTGGGTTGTATAATCATTTGCTCGCAAGAGTTTGAATTTCAGGAACCATCAAGATCATGAAATTTTTGCTGGTGCCAAGCAATTATCCTTGGTGACCCTGGAAACACAGTTAACTTCTTTCTGTTTCCTTTAATCCTTGTCAGAATTCAATTTCAAAAATCTTTCAGAAATCCAAGCTAGGGAATATCAAGTGCTTGAAACTGATGGATATAATCAAAGTTTGTACAATCTTTGAAATAAATCCTACCCTTCCAGTGAAGGCAAAGCCAACAAGGGGTGCAATTGCTCAGGGGAGGAAAAGCCCCCACTTAGCAGGTGCTAGAAAAGTCTATGCCTTGTCCTTTATAACCTCCTTTCCCCAAATCAGTTACCTCTATGTTCATCTTTTTTTCCAAGTCATAGTTCAAACTCAGTTGTTCAGTCATTCAACAAAATTTTCTGAGTGCCTAATATACACTAGGCACTATTCCAGTCCTGAGACCAATATGGTGAGCCAAGGAAACGAGTATTCATCTCAGTGGGTCTTTATGTTCTTACATGCCTCTCATTAGATCAAAGCTCACTCCTCTACCCTTGGGTCTTCTGTGGTGCTACATTACTTACTTTGGACAGCCTCTTTCATGTTGTGTTTTCATTAACTGTCCTGTGTCCATCTTCCCTCCTAAACCTGGGTCCCTTCAAGGACACATACCTAGATGAGTTTCCCTGTATCCCCTGAGCTTATAAAATCTGTCATATAATAAGAACTCAACCTTTGCCTTAAGCATCTATTTATCTTGATTTCAACCCTCTGTGCTGTGATTTAGACTGGCCTAAACTCTTCCCCTCATCCCATGTTCCCTTGCCCACCCAGAAGAGAGCCATGAAGCAGACAACAGATGAATAATATTATATCCTTGAACTGTCATATTGGAGAAGACTCTTGAGGGTCCCTTGGACTGCAAGAAGATCCAACCAGTCCATCCTAAAGGAGATCAGTCCTGGGTGTTCATTGGAAGGACTGATGCTAAAACTGAAACTCCAATACTTTGGCCACCTCATGCAAAGAGTTCACTCATTGGAAAAGACCCTGATGCTGGGAAAGATTAAAGGCGGGAGAAAAAGTGGACGACAGAGGATGGGATGGTTGGATGGCATCACTGACTTAATAGACATGAGTTTGGGTAAACTCCGGGAGTTGGTGATGGACAAGGAGGCCTGGTGTGCTGCAGTCCATGGGGTCACAAAGAGTCAGGCATGATTGAGCGACTGAACTGAACTGAAGCATTACAGTTTACATGGCCAATTCATATGTATGTTTTTGTACAATCTTCTTTGAAAATAGAAAGGACAGTTATACAGAGAGAAACACTTAATTCAATGGGGGTGGGAAGTTAGGCTTCAAGGAACTCTACTTAAGGCACTGTGGTGACCTGAATGGGACAGAAATTCAAAAGGGAGGAGAGGATGTGTATACATATATACAAACAGTTGATTCACTTTGCTGTACAGGAGAAACTATCACAACATTGTAAAATGACTATACTCCAGAAGAAATTAATTTTAAAAGCAAACAAAGAAGTCTCACCCTCTATCACAATTTTCAAGCAATGCTTATCAACTCTTGTGTTCAGCAAACATTTATTAAGAGATACTTTTATGGAACTTTGAGCTTGGGGAACTTAAAATAAAAAGAAAACACAGATGTCCTTTCCTTGCTGAACGGTTAATACATCCAGGACATTAACTTACACCTCCCTAATAGATTAAACTCCCCAGGCACAATCGTTCAGGGACGGAAAAAGATTGATACGATACATCCAAAAAATAAAAAAGGCTTCAATTGGCTGTCAGAACTTTAATTAAAACACTTATAGATCAACTTCACTGCAGCAAATTGTCTGTGCCACTATTACTATAGCAAGATGGATGTTCGCTGGGAAAACAGACAGAGAACTCTCCCCTGGACTAATGTGTAATTTCATAGCCATTGATTTTTTACTTTGAAAATTCTTCCTGGGCTCTTGGGAGCTGGAACTTGTTCTGGGTGACCTGGCAGCAATGTTACTTTTTTTTTCTTTTATGAAAGTGGAAGAGCATTTCCTAAGCCCTTCATTCATATTTTATCTTCATTGCTTGAATCAGAACCAAACTGAAGTTGTGTGGGATCGCTGAGGGTCCCAAATAGAAGCTGCCAAAAGGACAGGATAAAGTGAGGGGGCTTAAGGAGGAAAAAGGAAAATATACAAAGAGAAAAAGAAAGACCAGGGGAGGAAATGAATAAGAAATGAGAGAGAGAACTGAGAAAGATAAGTCCAGTTTTTTAAATAAGATTGCTATTGAGTTCTGAAAATAGATTACTTTAAATTATAATTTCAAGTAAAAAAAGGATTAGGAGTTGGAGAAAATTGTTAAAATCCTTCACCTAATTTACTGAACAATGCCGCTTCAACCAACAGCAAACATAAGAATGAATACAGGGCTTCCCTGGTGGTCCAGTGGTTAAGAATCTGCCTGCCAATGCAGGGGACAGGGTTTGATCCCCAGTCCAGGAAGATCCCACATGCCACAAGGCAACTAAACCCATGACCCTCAACTACGGAAGCCCACGAGCCTGAGAACACATGATCTGCAACAGCAGAAGCTCCTACAGATGAGATGCTCTCACACGGTAACCAGAGAGTAGTCCCCACTACGCACAACTAGAGAAAGCCTGAGTGTGGCAACGAAGACCCAGCACAGCCATAAATAAATACATAAATTTTAAAAGACACTATAAAACTCAGCCCTATCCCCTCCAAACATACATATATGTGCACGCACATGCACGCCCACACACACAGTCACAACCACCCCTATCAGATACACTGATAAGAGTCTGAACTTCTACAACACACCTAACTCAGGAAAACCATCATGAAACCAGGACTTTGAGTGTATGCCGCTGAGCAGAAGACTCTAGAATCTGTCTCCCTACCTCCATCCTCTGCACCTATCAACATCTCTCCCCCGACCCTGCCTCCCAACAGATTCATAAACTTGCATTGTGTACCTGATTTCCATGAGCCAGAGTTTGCTTGTCTCTAAATTGGGAATTATAATTCCTCCCCTGCCAAGTTGACTTAAGGAGAAATCAAATGTTCTGTGTGAGAGTGCTTAATGTAGGGTCTTGCACACATAAGGGCTCTACATGAACACAGCCCTGATTTTTTCAGACCTCTCTTATCCCTGGGCACAGATGGGATTCTAGAAGCAGGGATAGCTCATAGCTCAGCCCTACCACCTTCCTGGCTTACACTGTTCTTCAGCTCCACTTAGAAGGTCTCCCTTTATGACTAAGAGATTCCAGCAGGTACCTCCCAATACTCCTGTCTGTCTCCATGGCACTCAGCATGTCTGTGTCCTTCCACCTTGCAGGTACCCTTATTGACCTGGTGAATGTGGAACCAACTGTGGAGACCTCACCATTGCACCTGCTGCCATTGCCCTGGGAGAGAACGGTGATGCCCACAACGAGGGTGGAATGCTGCTGAAGCTGCCAGAATTCAAGGTGCTAGAGAAAAGCTGTGTTCCACACACAACTGCATCCCCAGGCAGAAAAGGTCTCTACCCCATTCTGCTCATGTGTCCTACTACTACNCTGCCATTGCCCTGGGAGAGAACGGTGATGCCCACAACGAGGGTGGAATGCTGCTGAAGCTGCCAGAATTCAAGGTGCTAGAGAAAAGCTGTGTTCCACACACAACTGCATCCCCAGGCAGAAAAGGTCTCTACCCCATTCTGCTTATGTGTCCTACTACTACCTAGCTGGGAGCTTCAGACAGGTTATTTCAGGTCTCCTCATTTCTCTAGTGAAATAGGTCTGAAAAAACTTACACCACTGAGCTGGAATGAAGAATAAATGGGGGTGATATACATATGCAAATGCATCAAACACAGATGGCACCCAAGCTCTCAGATAGGTCCCTTGCCTTCCCCATCTTCTCTTCCAGGAATGGACACTGAGCAAAGACATTTGTGTCCCATTGACTCACAGAGTGCTTTAAGGAAACAGTCCCTTGCGCCTCTTCCTGGGTGCTTGCTGCGGACTGAATGTTTTTGTCCTCCCAAAATTAATATCCCCATTATGATAGTATTCAGAGGTGGGGCCTTTGGGAGGGGGAATCTGCATGAGTAGGATTAATGCCCTTGTAAAAAGACACAAAGATGACCTCTCCATCTCTCTCTCTGCCATGTGAAAATACAGCAAGAAGGCAGCCATCTATAAGCCAAGAAGAGACCTTTCACTACAACTCAACCAACCTGGCACTCGGATCTCCCAGCCTCTAGACTGTAAGAAATAAACGTTTGCTGTTTAAGCTATCCAGTCTATGGTATTCTGTTATTGCAGCCCAAACAGACTAGGACAGGTTTTCTACAGGGGACTGAAGGTTGGGAAAGGAACTGATTTCTGCAAAGGATACCATTATGTCCAAGTATCAACACACACGGGCAGGAACAGTTCAGACACACACACATATATGTACATCATCTCTCTTCTTTAGTCCACAAAAAGAACAGAGGCAGAAAGAGAAAAGACAGCCTAAAATAAAGCAAAGTAAGCATCATGCTAATTTTTTCATACCAAGCATACCCTGAAATTTTGATTCTCAGTTCAGGCTCAAGGAGGCCTGTTATAAAATGAACCTCCTTATGTACCCCAATGTTCATTGCAGCACTGTTTATAATAGCCAGGACATGGAAACAACCTAGATGTCCATCAGCAGATGAATGGATAAGAAAGCTGTGGTACACATACACAATGGAGTATTACTCAGCCATTAAAAAGAATACATTTGAATCAGTTCTAATAAGATGGACGAAACTGGAGCCGATTATACAGAGTGAAGTAAGCCAGAAAGAAAAACACCAGTACAGTATACTAACTCATATATATGGAATTTAGAAACATGGTGATGATAAATCTGTATGCAAGACAGCAAAAGAGACACAGATGTATAGAACGGTCTTTTGGACTCTGAGGGAGAGGGAGAGGGAGAGGGTGGGATGATTTGGGAGAATGGCACTGAAACATATCATACTTACTGAAACATATCTTACTATCAATGTAAGAAATGAATCGCCAGTGTATGTTCGATACAGGATACAGGATGCTTGGGGCTGGTGTATGGGGATGATCCAGAGAGATGATATGGGGTGGGAGGTGGGAGGAGGTTCAGGATTGGGAACTCATGTACACCTGTGGTGGATTCATGTCAATGTAGGGCAAAACCAACACAGTACTGTAAAGTAAAATAAAGCAAAAATAAAAATTAAAAATAAACCTCCTTCCCACTCACCATCAAGCCAGAGCCAGGCTGCTCATTTGCAGGTCTCCAAAGTAGTTATACCATAAAGTGAAGCTGAACCCCCACCACACACTCAGCCAGAAAATTTAAACAGTTCCTCATCCAATTGTGAATTCTTCAGGTGTTTGAACACACAGGTTGCACTTTGAGGTGTGCAAACCCAGTGCCAAGTAATATGGAAACAAACAATGCAGCTGATCAATTGCACAGGATAGGAGGAACGCCAGCCCAGATATCACTGAGAGGTCAGGGGTGTGATCACGATGACAGCATCACTAGAGATATTATTGTTACTGGATATAGTTGAGAACACAGTCAAGTTACATGGCCAAAGTCATAACTAGAAGAAATAGCAGAGCCAAGTACAAACACTGACTCTAAAGCCAACTCTTACTTCTTAGGGATAAGTGAGGACTTTGGAGAGAAAATTTAGGAAATCTGTGTGATAAGAAATAATTATATCTTCATTTGGATTCATCTCTAACTGAAATTTAGCATCTCCATCAAGTTTGAATCTAAGCAACAAATTACAATATTATTAACCACAACTGTAACTGTTTTCAGTGTAAATCATAGATATTTTCATATCACACTAAAATTGTTGTAAACATCACAAAATGCCATTTGTACTCATTACAACTTTAAAATTAGGGTAGCTATTAAACTTGCTGCTAGATCTTGTTATCTGATGTGTTAATAAGGAAGACCACATATCATTATAACACAAATGCTTTTTAAAATATTTTGATGACTGTATTAAATATAATTGGTTTATTTTGAATTTTATAATGTATATTTTAATGTGCATTATATTACATCTTATTTCTTATCTATTATAATGTAATAAATATCATCTGATTCATTTAAAATATCATTCTATGCAACTGACAAGGCTTAATTTTTAAAAAGTACAAACAGTTCATACAACTCATAACAATAAAAAAAAAAATGAACAACCCAGTCAAAAAACCCATGGGCAGAAGACCTAAATAGACATTCCTTCAAAGAAAACATACAAATAGTCAAAAAGCACATGAAAAGATGCTCAACATCACTAATTATTGGAGAAATGCAAATCAAAACCACAACAAGGTATCATCTAACACCAGTCAGAATGGTTATCATCAAAAAGTCTACAAATAATAAATGTTGGAGAGGATGTGGAGAAAAAAGAACTACCTGGTGGCTCAGTGGTAAAGAACCTGCCTGCCACTGCAGGCAATGCAGGTTCGATCCCTGCCTGGCTCAGGAAGATCCCCTGGAGAAGGAAAGGGCAATCCATGCCAGTATTCTTGCCTGGGAAATCACATGGACAGTGAAGCCTGCTGGGCTCCTCCAAGGGGTCGCAAGAGTTGGACACAACATAGCTACTAAACCACTACCACCACCTACACTATTGATGAGAATGTAAGTTTGTACAGCCACTCTAGAGAATAGTATGGAAGTTCCTTAAAAAGCTAAAATAGAGCTACCATATGATCCCACAGTCACACTCCTGGGCATATATCCAGAGAAAAACACAGTTTGAAAAGATACATGTACCCTAGGGTTCATAGCAGTACTATTTACAATACTCAAGACATGGAAGGAAACTAAGTGTCCATCAACACATGAATGCATAAATAAAATGTAATTAATATATATTAAGTACATTTCTATATTATAATCTATAAAATACATTATATATGTATACACACACATACAGATGGGCTTCCCACATAGCTCAGTCGGTAAAGAATCTACTGCAATGCAGNTCGAGATATTATTGTTACTGGATATAGTTGAGAACACAGTCAAGTTACATGGTCAAAGTCATAACTAGAAGAAATAGCAGAGCCAAGTACAAACACTGACTCTAAAGCCCAACTCTTACTTCTTAGGGATAAGGGAGGACTTTGGAGAGAAAATTTAGGAAATCTGTGTGATGAGAAATAATTATATCTTCATTTGGATTCATCTCTAACTGAAATTTAGCATCTCCATCAAGTTTGAATCTAAGCAACAAATTACAATATTATTAACCACAACTGTAACTGTTTTCAGTGTAAATCATAGATATTTTCATATCACACTAAAATTGTTGTAAACATCACAAAATGCCATTTGTACTCATTACAACTTTAAAATTAGGGTAGCTATTAAACTTGCTGCTAGATCTTGTTATCTGATGTGTTAATAAGGAAGACCACATATCATTATAACACAAATGCTTTTTAAAATATTTTGATGACTGTATTAAATATAATTGGTTTATTTTGAATTTTATAATGTATATTTTAATGTGCATTATATTACATCTTATTTCTTATCTATTATAATGTAATAAATATCATCTGATTCATTTAAAATATCATTCTATGCAACTGACAAGGCTTAATTTTTAAAAAGTACAAACAGTTCATATAACTCATAACAATAAAAAAAAAAAATGAACAACCCAGTCAAAAAACCCATGGGCAGAAGACCTAAATAGACATTCCTTCAAAGAAAACATACAAATAGTCAAAAAGCACATGAAAAGATGCTCAACATCACTAATTATTGGAGAAATGCAAATCAAAACCACAACAAGGTATCATCTAACACCAGTCAGAATGGTTATCATCAAAAAGTCTACAAATAATAAATGTTGGAGAGGATGTGGAGAAAAAAGAACTACCTGGTGGCTCAGTGGTAAAGAACCTGCCTGCCACTGCAGGCAATGCAGGTTCGATCCCTGCCTGGCTCAGGAAGATCCCCTGGAGAAGGAAAGGGCAATCCATGCCAGTATTCTTGCCTGGGAAATCACATGGACAGTGAAGCCTGCTGGGCTCCTCCAAGGGGTCGCAAGAGTTGGACACAACATAGCTACTAAACCACTACCACCACCTACACTATTGATGAGAATGTAAGTTTGTACAGCCACTCTAGAGAATAGTATGGAAGTTCCTTAAAAAGCTAAAATAGAGCTACCATATGATCCCACAGTCACACTCCTGGGCATATATCCAGAGAAAAACACAGTTTGAAAAGATACATGTACCCTAGGGTTCATAGCAGTACTATTTACAATACTCAAGACATGGAAGGAAACTAAGTGTCCATCAACACATGAATGCATAAATAAAATGTAATTAATATATATTAAGTACATTTCTATATTATAATCTATAAAATACATTATATATGTATACACACACATACAGATGGGCTTCCCACATAGCTCAGTCGGTAAAGAATCTACTGCAATGCAGGAGACCCAGTTTCAGTTCCTGGGTGGGGAAGATCCCCTGGAGAAACGAATGGCAACCCACTCCAGTATTCTTGCCNCTCTTAGGAGCAGCCAAGTAACAGAAATGAAGGAGGAGGCCTGTGTCAAGGTGGAGAGTGTGTAGCCCTTCAGAAATGGACAAAGGCTAATGCGTTTTAGCAAAGAGTTATATTACTATGTAGAAATAAGAGCCAAAGATGTCAGGTCTTCTGACTTTTCAAGAGAAGCCAGAAACCCAGACATCTACAGAAAACTCCAGTGCTTTAATGTTAAAAACAAATTAAAAAAACAACAACAACTAATTTTTTAAAGCACTGTGTAGGGAAAAATAGACACACAGACAACACACAGACACGCACACACACACACACACACATCTTTGGGTTAGATTTAGTCTACAGGCTTTCAGCTTGAGAACAGCCTTATGCCATCAGTTACAACAGAAGCAAGACTTTTAGTGCTATGCCCAAACTTTCTTCTCCAACCAATGAGGACAGGAAAAGGAGAAAGATAATGCTATCAGCCCAATGAGAAAGAATCCCAGAGACTGCCATATAAAGGCAATTTCTGGGAGCAGACTTCAAAAGGAATGCCTCTTTAAAGGGTCCAAACAATTTCATCAAGCCAAAGGGAAAAGAGATGTATGATTCTGATCAAGATGGAATAACAGGGATCAGATATACCCACCTTCCTGAAACACCTAAGAAACCTACATACATGTAAGACAGTATTTTTCAAGACAGTGAACATAAGGCAATAAAGGACAGTGACCTCCATATACACTATCGATAATACGTATAAATTAGAAAACTAATGAGCACATACTGTATAGCCCGGGAACTCTGCTTAATGCTACTGTGGGGACGTGAATGGGGAGGAAATCTAAAAAATAGGGATTATGTGTATACGTATAGCTGATTCACTTTGCCATACAGTAGAAACTAAAACCACATTGTAAAGCAACTATACTCCAATAGAAATTAATTTTTTAAAAAAGAGTTACCTGGGAAGAATGTTACTGAAGAAGGCTAAGAAACTTTTATGCTAGACTTCCAAACTTTAGCTCAGTTGCTAAAGAATCCACCCGCAATGCAGGAGACACCAGTTTGATTCCTGGGTCAGGAAAATCTGCTGGAGAAGGAATAGGCTACCCACTCGGGTATTCTTGGACTTCTCTTGTGGCTCAGCTGGTAAAGAATCCACCTGCAATGTGGGAGACCTGGGTCCAATCCCTGGGTTGAGAAGATCCCCTGGAGAAGGGAAAGACTACCCACTCCAGTACTCTGGCCTGGAGAATTCCATGGACTGTATAGTTCATGGGGTCGCAAAGTTAGACACAACTGAGTGACTTTCACTTTCCAAACATTATAATAAATGAGAGAAACCCCACTTTCCATTGAAAATCTTCAAATCAAAAGTATTTTCAACAAATGAATATTTACTATGTGATTCTGGTAATTCTTTCTTGTAAGGGCATTGCTTTTTTTAAAAAAGCTAACGTCAAAAATCTTTGATCAAAATTCTTCAAGTCTTTGGGTTGGCATGCCCTCATGCTTTGAGGATGGATTGTCCTGCTATCTTCTAAATAAAATAGAGCTGTAACACTGATTTGCCTAAGAGCTATAACGCGGTTTGTCCAATACCCGAGAGCTGTGATGCGCCAAGGGCTTTAATGTCTGTCGCTCCAAATCTTTGTTGTGACGAGACAAAGAACCAAGGAACATACACTCGAGTGACATCTATGGTGCCGTGACTCGGATACAACCTCGCTGAAACAACCTCCACGTGGAACAGACCAGGCACAGCAGGAGCCCAACTCAGCGAAGTTCCCGTAGTAGAGGCAGAACGTGAAGAAAATCCAGCGCAGGGGAAGGCCCATCGTGCTGGAAACTGGGACAGCGAAAAACAAACTCAGCAGAAAGCTCACGTGGCCCAGTCTCAGATCCCAGAAGACCTCCGGTTAAGAATACGGGACAATTATTGTACCTGGAGAAGGAAATGGCAACCCATTCCAGTATGCGTGCCTGGAAAATTCCATGGATGGAGGAGCCTCGTAGGCTACAGTTCATGGAGTCACCAAGAGTCGGACACGACTGAGCAACTTCACTTTCACTTTCACAAGGTCAAAAATATTTTGTTTCTGGTCCTCTTGATTTATTTCTGTTTAACTGCCAATATTTTTCAGTTCACAATGAAACTGCACACAGTGTGAGGAGAAGCCCTGAGGCCAGCAGGTTTGGGAGGAGGAGGGGCACAGGGATAACTCCCCAAAGCTCACGGAGGGCCCAGAACAATTCTTTTTCCCAATAGCCAGAGGGGGGAAGTCTCGTATTTCATGGAGTACTGGATAAAACATTTGGAATAGTTTTGCCTCAGTAAAAGGGGAAAATAGACAAAATGCTGCTCTGTTGTGCTTTAAAAAGCTTGAAAGCAAAACCCAGAAAGGTCAATTCGTTAAATTTTGACAGATGTATACACCTATGAAAGGGTCATTGCAGTCAACACAGGTCATGGCCGACATCTCCAAAAGTTTCCTTGTTCCCCTTTTACAATCCCCCTCCCCCCACCCCATCTGTAACCCCCATTCCCCTCTATGGCCACCAGGCAAACAGTGATCTGGTTCCTCCTTGACAGATTGTTCTGCATTTCTCAGGACTTTGTAGACATGGAGTCAAACAGAATATATATATGTATATATTGTACCTACTTCTTTCACTCGGTGTAGTGTTTTGGGGGTTCAGCTATGTTGTTGCACTCCTTTTATTATTCACTAATATTTTTCATTACCCTGCCAACAAAGGCCCATATAGTCAAAACTATGATTTTTCCAGTAGTCATGTATGGATGTGAGAGCTGGACTGTGAAGAAAGCTGAGCACCAAAAAATTGATGCTTTTGAACTGTGGTGTTGGAGAAGACTCTTGAGAGTCCCTTGGACTGCAAGGAGATCCACCCAGTCAATCCTAAAGGAAATCAGTCCTGAATATTCATTGAAAAGACTGATGTTGAAGCTGAGACTCCAATACTTTGGCCACCTGATGCAAAGAACTGACTCATTGGAAAAGACCTTGATGCTGGGAAAGATTGAAGGCAGGAGGAGAAGGGGATAACAGAGGATGAGATGGTTGGATGGCATCACTGACTCAATGGACATGAGTTTGAGCAAAGTCCAGGAGATGGTGAAGGACATGGGAACCCTGGCATGCTGTGGTCCATGGGGTCACAAAGAATCAGACATGTCTTAGTGACTGAACAACAATATTCCTCTAGAGAGTAGAAGTTGAGAGAGAAGGCAAAGAATCCTTCCATCAGTTAGGCAGTTTGCTGTCAGAGCATGTAAACATGCAAAGAAGGCAGGGACTCACCCAAAGGGAAGAAATATTTTATGTCCTCCAAACTGGAAGTGAGAGTATGATGATCAGAAAATCAGGCGGCCAGGAGGTGGCGGGCTCGAGGCCAGCTGTGGCCTTCCAGAAGGAGCTGTGAGAGGTCATGGCAGCACCCCAAGGCAGGGATCTCCAACCTCTGGGATCTGACGCCTCTTGATCTGAGGTGGAGCTGAGGATACAGCATTGTATAATAATACAAATGACGTTCACAATAAATGTGATGCATTTGAATCATCCTGAAACCATCCCCCATACCATTCCATAGAAAAACTGACCTTCACGAAACTGGTCCCTGGTGCCAAAAATGTTGGGGACCATTACTCAAAGGAGCCAAGAGGGAAGGATTGGGAACAAGGGTTTATAAAGAATTGTGCATAAGGGTTGATTCAGAAATAGTGCTTTGTTCCTCAAAACCTGATTTACTGATTGTTGTGTAACAAGAACCAGAGAAATGGGTTGGAAAGGACCTGAGCATACTTGGAGATGGAAAACTCAGGGTGTTTCAGCAGCAACATGTTAGCGGAGAATCACAGACACGCCTGCACTATATCCACCACTCTAGCCCTAAGATGTCCTCCAACTGAAGGAATGAGGAAATCCAAGCATTAGTCCATTTTATTCTGACTTCACCCTTTTCAGGACAGCGTCTCTCTTTGAAATTCTTCTCCTCAGTCCCTCTGCCAATTTTAGGAGAAACAGAGCTTTTCTACTAGGAGTGAGGCAGCTGGGTGTGGAGATTCGGTCTCTAATTGATGCTTCCTGCCTTCCTGCCATTTCACCTACTTGAGCCTCAATCTCCCCATCTATTCCATGGGTTATGCACTAAATGCTTGTGTTCTCCTCAAATGCATATGTTTAAGCCCTACTATGATGGCATTTACAACACAACACAATAATATTTGCAGGTAGGACCTTAGGGGGAGCATGAGGCTGAAATATAACGGAGTTAACGTTCTTATAAGAAAAGGAGAGAGCAGAGCTCTCTAATACCACGTGAGGATATTGTTACGCTCCGAGCTCGAATCCCCAAACTGAATGAGAAAACAAATCCACCACGGCAATGCAAAAGCAGGAAGGGAGTTTATTGCTAACTCGAATTAGGGCGCTCTGCCATCTCCGAAGACGTGGAGTGAGGCAGGAGAGCCCCGAGTCCAGGATTACAGGAGTATTTATAGGTTTTAGACAAAGACAGAGATTTGGCATAAGCTGATTGGTTATACAATATGCGTGTATGGGTTTAGAGTTTTGTATCTCTTACAGATTGTTCTGTACCAAGAGCGGTGGAGTTATTTTCTGATAAGGTCTCCATTATGCCATCCTGGATGGCCTTGAGCCCACAGAGTCCAAATGACTCAGGAATTTTTCCTGGCCTAGTACCTTTAAACAAGCCAGTCATGGCAGCTGTGAGGCTTTACAGATATACCAAGAAGGTGGCCATCAGCAACCAGGAAGAGTATCCATCACTCAGAGCCATATCCTGTGTTTTCCAACCTCCAGAACTGAGAAATAATTGCTGTTTAAGCCATTTGGTCTGGCATTTTGTTATAGCAGCTCGACCTGACTAAAACACATGAGCATGTTCGGAATTCCCTGGTGGTCCAATGGCTAGGACTCGGTGCTTGCACTGCATGGGGCCCAAGTCCCAGGTTCAATCCTTGGTCAGGGAAATAAGATCCTGAAAATCACATGACATGGCCAAAACAACAACAAAAACAACTCACACAGACGTATTAAAAGAGACGATCTAAATCTGATAATAAAACAAATACAACTATTGCTGTCCAAGGTGATATTTCTCTATAGCAGAATTTGTATAAATCCAGGGACCAGAAGGAATTTTTTGAAAAATCAAGAATTTAATCTAACTCACATTTCAATATTACCAGTTATTTTCCATATTCAGTCACTCCACATGTGCACATATTTCATCTGTACAGAGTCATTAAACACTTTGCAAGGATAAGAAAAATTGATTTTGACCTTTGGGGAATGCAATTTAGGGTTTATTGTTTGGAAAGCCCCAGGTAAATAATGATTATACAGTAATAAATTGCGTAATTGCATTTAATCTGTGCCTGGAGGCTAGGCAGCACTGCAAATCAGTACCTTACAAATAGAAGACTGTATAATGCCGAGATGCAGCCGGAGCCAGCTGGTGTAAGGACACCTGTCGCTGTAGCAAGCATCTCTCCAGAAGCTGAAACAGCACAGAGGTTTGGGTTTGGTCCACTTTCAATGACTGCATGACCAGGACAAGCTATTAAAGGTAGAGGAAACAAGTCCTAGGATAGAAGATCAAAGAATTTCAAACTATGCTGGTTTGCCAGGAGAAAATGAAGGGCCAGTTCTGGGGATGTGTTCCCAAACCCAGCGAATTGAATGGGCTGGAAAAAGCCATAGAGTAAGAGGAATGAGGTAATTAGCGGAGGATGTAGTCTGAGCCTGCTGCAGGTGTGATCTTGAATAAAGGATGGCCTTTCTATGGACTGGGGACAGGAAAACAGTGATTAAGATGTGAGCACCAGAGTAAGGTTACCTGGGCTTTAATCCCATCTCAGAAGCAGGGGAATACAAAACAAAGCACCGGGTGATGGGAAAATCATCACACTTTTCCTGGCAAGAGAGAGTGAAGCTGAAACTAAGGCAGGGGTTTGGGTGGGGAGGAGACCACCGAGTGACTAACCATCATTCATTGCTTTATGGTTTTGTCAAAACGATGTTGAATAATGAGGATATATGGTCAAATCTCAACTTTTGGAATAAGAGAAATTTAGGTTCTTATCCACATCTGCCACTCACCACCTTGAGACAGACATTCTGCCTTTATGAGCTCATCTGTAAAATGAGAATATAATAAATACATTAGAAGGGTCTCCATGAGGATTAGAGAAAATATACATGAAGTTCCTGAGTTAGTACCAAGTGCCAGGCATTTGGTTTCACAAAAAATAGCAGAAGCTATTGTTTCTATTGAACCAAGCTTAATCAATCAGCCAAGATATTGAGGACCAAATGGATAGAACAATAAAGGAATACACACATATCTATAAGTATATTAGAAAAGTATACATACAAGAGAAAATATACATGAAAAAGGAAAACACCAGGATACTTAGAAAGATTCATGAAAAATATTGCCTTTCATGCTAATATAATGTCTGTAGATGACCTATTATAGAGGTTTTTCCAGGCCAATATAAATTTAATCCACATCTAAATTCCATCAAGGAACTTAAATATATTAATTTTTCTTTTTATTTATGAAATGTTGCTTGCAAAGAATTAACTCCCAAAATAGATTCCCTTCCTGAAATCTAATATGGAATGGGTGAATTCATAGAGTTAGCCAAAGTTGGAGGGATTGACTAAACTGAAGAAAATAGCAGTTAGCCAACCTGGTGACCCATCAGAATCTGGCCGTATGATCAACAGAGCCATTTTTCCTTCTATCAGAGTCATTATGGTTGTTTCCTCCTAGCCTAATTTTGCCTTATCTTCTCTGTATTAATTAGCTAAGTTTCAACTGTGAACATGATGGGCAACTAGGCAGAATCTTTTAGGTTTATATCAAATTGGCCAATCCTTTGAACACCAGAATGTGCCTTGGTAGCTCTGTCACTTATTTTTATTTTCTCTGCACTCCAACTTTTTCATTTTATTGCTACTTTTTTGTGAGGATATTCTGGGCTCCTCAGAGCACACTTGAGTCTTCTATGATGTGAGAATTGTATACCTCAAGGGGAAAACTACCCTCAATAGAAATAAAATGTTGGTAGACTGGTTCCAATCCATCTAGGTTTCTTGGAAACAAGCCCTGCAACATTCATCAGTTAACTCTTTGGTTAACAGAGCAATAACAAACACTGCATCGAAAATTCTAGACTTTTCATTTCAGTTCAGTCATTCAGTCGTGTCCAACTCTTTGGGACCCCATGGACTGCAGCATGCCAGGCCTCCCTGTCCACCACCAACTCCTGGAGTTTACCCAAACTCATGTCCATTGAGTTGGTAATGCCATCCAACCATCTCATCCTCTGATGTCCCCTTCTCCTCCTGCCTTCAATCTTTCCCAGCATCAGGGTCTTTTCAAATGAGTCAGCTTTTTGCATCAGGTGGCCAAATTATTGGAGTTTCAGCTTCAACATCAGTCCTTCCAATGAACACTCAGGACTGATCTCCTTTAGGATAGACTGGTTGGATCTCCTTGTAGTCCAAGGGACTCTCAAGAGTCATCTCCAACACCACAGTTCAAAAGCATCATTTTATGGTGCTCAGCTTTCTTTACGTGCCCAACTCACATCCATACATGATGAATGGAAAAACCATAGCCTTGACTAGACAGACCTTTGTTGCCAAAGTAATGTCTCTGCTTTTTAATATGCAGTCTAGGTTGGTCATAACTTTCCTTCCAAGGAGTAAGCATCTTTTAAGTTCATGGCTGCAGCCTAGACTTTTAGGGAATGTCTGTCTTTAAATTCTGGATGACAGGAACATATAACTAGAAATTTGATAAGACACGTGCTTTAAGTGATCAGGGCTGGGTGACAGAGATGGACATGACAGTGTATTGAGAAGCAGAAACATCACTCTGCCAACAAAGGTCCGTACAGTCAAAGCTATGGTCTTCCCAGCAGTCAGGTAGAGTTATGAGAGTTGGACCGTTAAGAGAGTGGAGCACCAAAGAATTGATGCTTTTGAACTGTGGTACTGAAGATTCCTGAGAGTCCCTTGGACAGCAAGGAGATCCAACCAGTCCATCTTAAAGGAAATCAACCCAGAATATTCACTGAAAGGACTGATGCTGAAGTTGAAGCTCCAGTATTTTGGTCATCTGATGCAAACAGCTGACTCATTGGAAACGTCCCTGAAGATAGGAAAGACTGAGGGCAGGAAGAGAAGGGGGTGACAGAGGATGAGATGGCTGGATGGCATCACCGACTCAATGGACATGAGTTTGAGCAAAGTCTGGGAGATACTGAAGGACAGGCAAACTTGGTGTGCTGCAGACCAAGGGCTCACAAAAAATCAGACATGCCTGGGCAACTGAACAACAACAACAATGTCATACAGCTTCCCTGGTGGCTCAGGTGGTAAAGAATCTGCCTGCAATGCAGGAGACCCCGGTTCAGTCCCTGGGTTGGGAAGGTCCTCTGGAGAAGGGAATGGCAGGAACAGAATGGTATGAGATCTAGCATACATTTTAATGTGAACTCCTGGGTCAGAGGTCATTTCATCACACCCATCAAGATAGGAAAGGAAAGAGAAAGTAGAAGTACACAAAGATGAGGGTATAAAGGTCAAAGAAAGAAACTGATGAAAATCTCACTTTTGCCCTGGATTTTCTTCTCAGTGAAGTTGACAGTGCATTCATCTGCTGGAAGGATGAAGTGAGAAGAATGGTAGTAAGTAGGAGGTTTGAACAAAGAAGTGAAAGTTCAAAATAACTGCTGTGGGAAGGGAAGATGGTATGAACCATGGAGAAAAGTAGGCGAACTGTCTGAAAACACCAAAAGCCAATAGAGACTGAATTTGTACTAATATCAAATACCCATGGGAGCTTGAATTCACTATGCAAATTCAGCTATCTAGCTCATGAAATGAGAAGTAGAGAGGTTAACTGGGTTTTGCAATACAGACAAGGGAACAGTGAAAGATCATTCATGAAAACATGAGTGAAACTCTGATCACAATAACATGATGCGAGCCAAGCTAGATAGCAAGAGATGTTCAGCAAGAAACAGGGTGATAAGTGGAAGAAGACAGCAGAGCCAGAGTTTGGAGATCTAAAAGTCAGAGGCAAGGAATAAAGTAGAAGAACTAAAAGTAGAGGATGGAGAGTGGGATGTGAGTTCCAGATCTCGAGGAGGAGTCTTTGCCCGTGACAGTGACCAGGGGAGAAGGGGAACAAAGGGGAGTTCAGCTAAGGATCGCTGGAGACAAGAAGGTGAAACACTGCTTCATGGCCCCTTTAGCCTGCACTCCGTGCTTTTTACCCCTGGGACTCTCCTCAGAGGCAGAGAAGACTGGATGAAAACTGCTGACTTTAAATGTTTCCCCAAAGTGTGGGTAATAGTGAGATGAGGCGTTTCATCTACTGGAATTCACAATATATGGTCTTTCTGGACTCTAATATCTCGGCTCTTCCAACATGTAAAATTTAGAGAAACTGCATCCCTTAGGATTGGGTCCAGGGATGGCAGTGCATTTGACTCTGAGCTGACCCTCTGTAATTGTCTATATTTGGTTACTACTGAAATGCACTGGTGTTACATTAGCACTAAATTAGAAAATATTGTTCCTGTTTCTAAATGTCAGAGACCTTATAAAACAAGTGTACGCATCTACGAAGAGGAGGGAGCACTGGTAAATAATTTTCCATTAGACCATTGTAATTGTCAAGGTCTCCCAAGGGTAATTTATGAAAAGTGGGAGAAGTTCTGAGATTTTGGCAGAAAAGAAGTACCTCCAATTTCTCTGGCCAGAATTATGAAATCTGTCAGACTTCTGGTTAGTCAAGAAATCAGAAATTTGGTACCGATTCATTTATCCACTCAAAAACGTTATTACCTGCTTTCTTAGTGCTGTCAACAAATTGAGTTATCTCAGACAAGCTATTTGAACTCAGTGAAACCAGGGATACTTATCTATCTGGTGGGCCTGTGGAACATGACTTACTGATATCACAGAAATAAAAGAATAGTAAAGCTGGAAAATATTATTTTCCCTCCAAAGAAGTCTAAATCACTAAGTCTGTAAAGCCGAGCTCTCCAACTAAAGTAGACTGTGATAAAATATATATTTCCATTGTTATTGGTTATATGTGTATATATGCATATTTGGACATTATATATATATTATTATACATATATAAAATATCTAGAGCAATCATTAAAAATTCTACACAAAAACATATACTCCAAAACTCTCTAAATCAAAATGGAATTCTGAGCAATATTCAAGTAATCCATAGGAGGTAAGAAAACAGAAAAATTAAGAACTGAGAAAAAAAAGCCAGAAATTAAAAATGGCAGAAGTAGGCCCTTGCATATCAAAACTTACATTAAATTTAAATGATATAAATATACCAATTGAAAGACAGGGATTAGCAGAATGGATTAAAAGCATGACACACCTAATGGGCAAGTCACAAGAAACTCAATTCAAATATAAATAGTAAAAGGACAGAAAAAGACATACGACATAATCCTTAATCAAAAAAGCAGGAGCAAAATCAAAACATAAAGTAGGAGTGGCTGTATTAATACACAATAAAGAAGACTTCAGAGCAAAGAAAATTATCACTGACAGATAATCACTAAGAAGCCACAGTAAACCTAAAGTGTATAGACTAAACAACAGAACCACAAAATACAAAAAGCAAAACGCTTTCTATAATAACTGACATAGAAATATACAAACCAAAATATACAAATATACAAAATATACAAATCAAAAAATACTCTGGATCCTTCAACACTCCTCTTTCAACAATTGATAGAACTAGAAAGAAAATCAGGGATATAGGAGAATTCAAAAACAACATTAATCTAATGGTTAGACTTTGTTAAACACTTTTAACAGAATCTAATAGACATTTGTAGAAGCTTCAATAATAGATTACACAGTCTTTTCCAGTACCCATAGAACATTGTCAAAATAGATCACATCTGAGGCTATAAAGCAAATCTCAACAATTTTTTCTCAAATTGAGATCATACAAAATGTACCCTTTAACCACAATAGAATCCAACAGAGACTAATAACAAGAGGAAAACAGGAAAATATCCAAGGGACAAAAATGTAGGCAACGTTTCTACCAGTAGCCTGTAATAAAGATAGACAGAAAACCACAGTCTACTAGTGTTGTCATTCTACCAATACAATGAACAACACACTTACAAATAATCCATGGGTCAAAGAGCAAATTGCAAGGGAAATTTAAAAAGTCATTGACCTAAATAAAAATTAAAATAGTTCCTATCAAAATTTGTGGCACACAGCTAAAGCAGTGCCAAGAGGGGAATTTATAGCACTAAACCTCACACCCTCTTTCAGCCTCACTCAAAGCCTCACATTCTCTCTAACATTAATCCTAACCCTGCCCCAACCCTCTTAACCCAAACACGAACTCAAACTGAAGCCCAAATCCTAACGCTCACCTTAACTCTACTGAACGCTTTTTAAGTTCTTATTCTAAAAAATTTCTTATGAAATCTTATTTCATGGAGTGTCACATTTCATAGGCTGTCTCTGCAGTTCTGTGATTTTCATTCCAGGAAGTTAGTTAACCAAGATTTTCATTCCAGGAAGTTAGTTAACCAAGCTGGATTCAAATTCCAAACTGACTTCCCTTGCAGTTTATAGAAGCTGAAATCCCTACTCAGGTTTTTCAACTTTCAGTTGTAGCTTTTTCACCGGATTTGCTAAATCTACTCCCCTTAAAACATGTGTAGTTTAGCAATCTGCCAAAGATTTGGGAAATTTTTATGTACAGATTTTGTGACTCACTCCCTGTAGAACTTCCTCCTCTCCAGAAACTCTTCTGCTAGCCCTGAACTCTTTCCTCCTTCTCTGTATGTTTGCCCCTTTTAGTCTGATCTCCAGTGCCATCAAACATCTGTTTTTATATATATTCCATAGTGTATTATCACTGTCTATAGGAACTTCAGCCCAGCCAGACTACTTTATCATTACCAAAAGTTAGGGATCTTGGGAATCAAGTTTCACTGATCACAGGGGACCCTTCTAGAGCCAAAGTTCTGGGGGGTGGCAACAGTACATTCAGATGGGTGTCAGAAGAGTTTTATCTACCTGCTCATGCAATTTACTGTGCCTTCCCGACCTCGTCCAGCCCAGGCTCAGATCTCCCATTTCCTCTTAATGAAGGATTGCTACTGCACACATCCGATCTTATGTCTTAGTGGATCAGATAACCAATTTTTGGCTCCTACATGGTGCACTGGTCAAATATTTATTCTCTATTGGGACTCAGTAGCAACTCAAAGGGTTTTGCTCAAAAGGAGAATAGTGATTAGTCATATGAGTATAGATTTACTCCAAAGCCCTTGGTGGATCTTCCCTGTGATTCTTTTCTGGGAGCCTTCCAACAGCTCCATGTAGCATGGCTATTTGCTACAACAGTCCGAGTAAAACTGGGTCTTACTGAAGCATTCTAAAGTAAGCAGTCAGATTAAGCAAGTCCTCCCTTTCTGAAGAAAAGTGAGTGAGGGCTGGAGAGGATCCAAGAGTCAGTGAACCTCCCCACACATGATAAGGAATGATTGAAAACGGGAATAGCTATCTCCCTGACTCCCAACATAAAGACTGATATAGAACTGGCACTCAGTCCATGTTAGAACACACAAGTATATAAGTGAATAAATAAATCACTATCATCACTATATCAAATTTAACACTGACCCTGTATAAATGCTGCATACATCACACATTCAATTCTCATACATTTTGGGCAGTGCAGAATTCTGGCCAGTGAGTGTTGGCATTTACGTGGTATTGAGCACTTGTAAAAAGCCAAAGGTGTACTTATTTATGAGTTATTAATTCAGTACATCGTTGTGGGTCAGGCATCATGCTAAGCACTAAGGAAGGATATATGAATGAATGAATGGCATTGTCCTTGACCTTAAGAAGCTAAGAGTCTAGTAGACAATATGTCATGGGCCCATTCAGCCAAAAGTCAGAAGACTTAATAAGTTCCCAGCCCAGCCTGCCTCTACATAGCCTTCTCCTTGACCCAGAAGATTTCCTCTTCCCCAAGAATATCTTGACTCACTGACCTTGTCACCATTCCACTGACATAGTCTGAAATCCAAAAGAAGGAAGGCAGGTAAGGAATATTGTGTCAATCATAAAAATGTATTTTTATATAATTCTTAGAGCCATAAATAATGTAAATGCCAAACAGCAAGAAGCACAGAGGAGCAGAGCTTGGAAAATAGGATTCTCCACAAATTCTGAGACACTTTTCATGCCTGTTATGATAGTAAGGGAACAATAGAAAAGATTGGTTACACAATGTTCCATTTCTAATTAAATGTACAGAAAATCAAGGTACGAAGCAGACTGTTAAATCCTTACATACTTGATGCCCTCTATTTAAAATGAGTAACAATTCTGAAGACAAAAGGAGAAGGGGGCAGCAGAGGATGAGATGGTTAGAGAGCATCACTGACTCAATGGACATGAATTTGAGCAAATTCTGGGAGATAGTGAAGGACAGAGGAGCCTGGCGTGCTGCAGTCCATGAGATCACAAGGAGTCAGACAGGACTTAGCAACTGAACAACAACAATAAATTTAAACTGGGTAAAGAGACAAGAAAGGAGACAGGCACAAGGGGGAGAAGAAAGAAAGAAATGAATCAAGAAAGAACAGATTACAATGCAGTTGATACAGCAGATTTTATCACTTCTTTCTCCTCTTTGACCGATTGGTTTTTCCTTACGTTGCAAGTTTCCCATTGCTCCTGGGAGACGCTGCAGGCAGATTCTGCATGCTGGGTTTGGTCTCAGCTGTGTCTAATGAAGTTTCTATCTGATGAGGACCATCATGGATCAGTGGGCTCACATCGTTCATTTCATTCTTTTCAAAAACAACCTCACACACACCTCACATGCAGAATGCTTCATTAATTTATAGTAACCAGGACATTTTTAAAAAGAGCTGATTGAGGTTCTCATATCATTTTTTAAATTATGAACGCTAATTATGTACAATTTTGAAAATACCCAAAAGAAGAAAAGAAAAAAGAAAAAACAAACACAGAGTCCCACAGCAAGAAATTATTTCGTTTTCACATCTGTGTAAATCCTTTCCAGTTTTCATTTACATGGTCCTAGTTTGTCTTAATTCTTAACTTGCTTTGCCTGGGTCAAATATTCTATATATAACAGCGTGCCCATTTTTCTAACTATTATTACACGTGAGCATTTTCCATATTATTTATAAATCATTCCTCATTTTTGAAGACAGCATAGGTTTATATCCACTGAGTATTCTACTGTTTATAACCATTCATGAAATTCATCAAGGATCATTTAAACTGTGACTCCATCATTCTTCATAAATGATACCTCTGTCCATAAGAGATACCAGTCTTTAGACAGTCAGATGTCTCCTACTTGTCTATTGATTCTGTGTAGTCTTGAGGGCAGGGAGTGTATTTTTCTACATCTTCTTCCAAGACCCAGCACAGTGCCTGACTTACAGTAAGTATGCAGTAAATGCCTATGGAAAGAATAATCCAGCCAGCTGATCATTCAGGTACATATATAGAACCTTCTAGAAATTAAGCAGAATTATAAAAAGCAGTGCTAATGATAAGCAGTGGTAATCTCCTTATCATACTAATGGTTGCCAGGGAGCCCAAGGATATCAAATTTCTCAGGGGGCTTTCTCAGCAGTGAATGACCTGACCCCAAAATTTATGTTCTCTCCTTGGTGATGTGATAATGTCTACTTCTATTAATAATTAAATGGCCTAGAACAGGAATTCCTTTTCTGAGTACAGCTCAGTCAGGGACAGTAGAGGTTCCCATTGGTATCTCTGACTCAAGTTCCTTTCCAGTGAAGGAGACTGGCTAAAATGCTCTCCCTGGGTGTAGCCACGGACCACTACAGATTTGTCTCTGTACCAATCTCCTTACCTTCTCTCTTGCATCCCTACCCCTACTGCAAGCTTCTGAAGAAAGGAATCCGATCAGCTCCACTCTGTTTCCCCAATACTGAGCACAGCACCTGAAATAGAATGCTGCTGCTGCTGAGTCGCGTCAGTCATGTCTGACTCTGTGTGACCCCAAAGACGGCAGCCCGCCAGGCTCCCCCATCCCTGGGATTCTCCAGGCAAGAACACTGGAGTGGGCTGCCATTGCCTTCTCCAATGCATGAAAGTGAAGAGTGAAAGTGAAGTCGCTTAGTCGTGTCCTACTCTTCACGACCCCACGGACTGTAGCCTACCAGGCTCCTCCATCCATGGGATTTTCCAGGCAAGAGTACTGAAGTGGAGTGCCATTTCCTTCTCCAAAGCATGAAAGTGAGAAGTGAAAGTGAAGTCCCTCAGTCATGTCCGACTCTTCACGATCCCATGGACTGTAGCCCGCCAGACTCCTTCATCTATGGGATTTTTCAGAATCCCAGGAGTTCAAATTTAAACTCAGTCTATACGATTCCAAACCCTGGCATCTTCCATTTATTCAATAAAAATTGGTTGAGGTTCTGCTATATACATGGCTATTTGCTACCTGCTAGGGATACAGGGCAAGCAAGACAGAAGAACAATCAGGTGGCAGCCATCACAATGCCTAGGGTACATTAACAAAGTCTTGGAGACGTAATCTGAGAGATTGTGTAAGCGGCCCAAAGATCATGCTGAAACAACAACCTAACTTAGACTCCATTTAACTGGAAAATAATAGGCCCCAACTCCTCAACTAAATGTCTAGAAGAAACAGGTTCCTTAAGGAGCCTGAACACTTCAGTGGCAGTAGAAAAAAAAAAGGCTCTGATTCTTCCTCTTACCTGGAGCCTTTTGAGCTTGTAGCATCTGCCAACCAGGAATCAATAGGTGTGATCATGACACGCTGGGTGAGACTGGGAAGGTTAAACCTGACTTACTGATCACCGTGATTAATTGGAGGTGGTCCTCTCAGGTTTGTACTGTCATCCTTCAGGCTGATGCCCCATGCAAATGAGACACATTTGAACAAGCAACTCGAATTCCCTTTGACACAGAGAATCCCCAGAAACACAGAAAGGGGTCAATGTGTGACCCCGAAAGGCAAAAATTCTCTAAGTGAAAAGCAATACTCATGATCAGAGGGGGTTTAATCAGCCACGTTTGGAGGAGCAAATGATTAAAGCTACACAAGCTCCCTCGGTGCCAGTTCCTCCTGGAACCGCCCTTTCTCTTTGGCTACTCAAACCTTAGACGCTTTCTGCTTCCCCTACTTTCTTGGTGTCCTTTGTAGCTAAGAGCCGATATCTGGGGGCTCTGAAAGTGTCTGTTCCAGCCCAGACTTTGTTCCATAGGGATTGTATTACTGTGACTGAGGCTCAGTTTAGTCGTGTAAAGAACAGAGATCAAAATGCCAGTGTATCAGTTTCCTAGGGCAGCCATTGAAAGTACCATAAACTGGGTGGCTTATAAACAGAAATGTGTTGTCTCGTAGGTCTAGAGGCAGGAAGTCCAAGATCAAGCAATCAGTGGGGTTGGTTTCTTTCCAAAGGCTGTGAGACTCCCTCTTCCATGACGTTTTTCTTTTAATAGCCATTTCTTTCAGGCTGCGCTGGGCCTCCACTTCTGCATGGGCTTTTTCTCGAGCTGTGGCAGGCGGGGACTGCTCTCCAGCTGCGGGGCACGGGCTCCCCATTGCGATGGCACCTTTGGATGCAGAGCATGGGCTTTGGGTGTGCAGGCTTCGGTAGTTGCAGCTCCCAGGCTCTAGAGCAGAGGCTCAACGGCTGCGGCTCACGAGCCTCATTGCTCCGCAACACGTGGGATCCTCCCAGACCACGGGTTGAACTCCCACCTTCTGCACTGGTGGGCAGATTCTTTGCCACTGAGCCACCAGGGAAGCCCCCACACCTCTCTTTTAGCTTCTGGTAGCCTCGGGCATCCCTTGGCTTGTGGATGGCTATCTTTGTGTGTCTTCCCATTGTCTTCTCTCTTACACGCCCATCTCCAAATTTTCTCTTTTTATAAGAATACTGATCACAACAGATTAGAGCCCACCCTAAGGATATCATTTTAACTTGATCACCCCTGGCAAAAAACCCTATGCTAAATTAGGTACAGCCCAATGTTTAGGTTACATTGTTAATGCTTTCAAAGAAAACAGTGAACATGTTTGTAATAACCCCTTTTTTAACTTCTAATAAGCATCAAAAGGCCAAAATCACCTTCAGAAAGTATAACTTATTTTCCTCAAAGGGTCCTTTTGCCCTATCTGGCCATATACAAAGGGAGAGTTTGTAAGGATTTATACATATCTAATTACTCAGCAAACACATTGCAAACATCCCATGGTCGGGAATTGAATTTGTTCAATGTATGCTTAAATTAATATTTTAATATCATTTAATGTAGATGGTAATCTCATCAATATTAATCCAAGCCAAACATTAACTAATTTATGCAACTTGGCTTGCTGGGAAGAAGCAATGGCTTGTGATTGCTTAGTACAGATGAAATATTTATGTATCACGTGTTACCTGGAGAACTGAAGTATTCTGTGCTACTGGGCTGGTCCTTCAATTAAAGAAGTGCTAATAACATTACGTGTGCTGAAGGAACGAGAGGGGCGATAGGAAGGATATTCTATTCAGTGCCCTTGCCACGTGGCCTCAGATCCTCCTTCAGCCAAAATGAGACTTGACTTCACGTCACAGCTCCTTGATATTTGCTCCAGTCCCTAGCTTTGCCTGTGGGAAGTCATAATAGCAAGATCTTCCTTACAATTTTAACATACCAAGGAGAAGACCAAAAGCACTCTATACTTTCTGCTAATTAAGTACATTTTATGTTATATCATGATTTTATGCACATCTTCTAGTAGATGTTTGCCTACAGCAAAAACTCATTAGCTGATGTTTACACCTTTAGGCAAGGCACTACACCAACAATATGAAATAGAAATTATCCAATAATTTAGTCAAACTGGCACCATGTGCCAATAAGGTGATAGGAATACATAGCTGGAAAACTGTCTTCTGTGCTATAGTATTAACTCATGAGTGTAAGTAAGGCAATGAACACCTTAAGTTACTGTGAACGTTCTTAGGTAATTAAGACCTAGTCCAGTGATACTGTGGAGGCACCAAAGCGGCCTCTGGCCAGGACCCCATGTTCCTGTTCTTGTGAGATCCTCCAACAGGAGGTTCTTCCAGTTAGAGGAACAAGGCTAATGCTTGGCTCATCATAGGGCTTTTTTTAGCCAAATGAGATGAGAGGTAGATTACCAGAAAAACAAAAGGGGTTTTTTTTGTAGATTGCAAAGAGAAATGATGCTTTTGAACTGTGGTGCTGGAGAAGACTCCTGAGAGTCCCTTGGTGATCAAACCAGTCAGTCCTAAAAGATATCAACCCTGAATATTCATTGGAAGGACTGATGCTGAGGCCAAAACTCCAATACTTTGGCCATGTGATGCAAAGAGCCAACTCATTGGAAAAGACCCTGATGCTGGGAAAGATTCAGGGCAGGAGGAGAAGGAGGCAACAGAGGATGAGATGATTGGATGGCATCACCAACTCAATGGACATGAGTTTGAGCAAAGTCCGGGAGATAGTGAAGGACAGGGAAGACTTGCATATTGCAGTCCATGGACACACAAAGAGCAGGACGGACACAATTGAGTGACCAAACAACAAAGAGAAAGAAAGAGTAGTTGCTAGGGAAAACATTAGAAATGAGAAGAGAGATTTCTTGATAAATACATACATACATACATACTTATATACACTGATATTTTTTACTCACATATATCATCATCATCAGAGAAGGCGATGGCAGCCCACCCCAGTCCTCTTGCCTGGAAAATCCCATGGACAGAGGATCCTGGAAGGCTGCAGTCCATGGGGTCGCTGAGGGTCTGGCATGACTGAGTGACTTCCCTTTCACTTTTCATTTTCCTGCACTGGAGAAAGAAATAACAACCCACTCCAGTGCTCTTGCCTGGAGAATCCCAGGGATGGGGGAGCCTGGTGGGCTGCCATCTATGGGGTTGCATAGAGTCGGACATGACTAAAGCGACTTAGCAGCAGCAGCAGCAGCATCGTAATTGACACATAACTTTAGTTACAGGTGTATAACATGATGATTCAATATTTGTAAATAATTGTAAATGATTCACATTGTAAATATTCATAAAACAAATCAAGGTACCCTCCATCTCAGGTAGATAATTTGATGGATGCTGCTACCTGCCCTGATGAAACCTGCAAAATATTCAGTATTGTGCCTCTTTTCCTAGCCATTGGTGCTGATGTGCAGCCCTCTTTTTTCAGGCACACTGAAGATTGAACTTCCTGACCTCTGTGTGTTTGGCTAAGGTCACTTATTACTTTGCTGTAACAAAGTATCACAAATATGGGTGGTTTAAAATGGCAGAAATTTTGTAGCTTC
>SJYA01002080.1:2258832-2424926 GCA_006410615.1 Neotragus moschatus
AGGGCAGGAGGAGAAGGAGGCAACAGAGGATGAGATGATTGGATGGCATCACCAACTCAATGGACATGAGTTTGAGCAAAGTCCGGGAGATAGTGAAGGACAGGGAAGACTTGCATATTGCAGTCCATGGACACACAAAGAGCAGGACGGACACAATTGAGTGACCAAACAACAAAGAGAAAGAAAGAGTAGTTGCTAGGGAAAACATTAGAAATGAGAAGAGAGATTTCTTGATAAATACATACATACATACATACTTATATACACTGATATTTTTTACTCACATATATCATCATCATCAGAGAAGGCGATGGCAGCCCACCCCAGTCCTCTTGCCTGGAAAATCCCATGGACAGAGGATCCTGGAAGGCTGCAGTCCATGGGGTCGCTGAGGGTCTGGCATGACTGAGTGACTTCCCTTTCACTTTTCATTTTCCTGCACTGGAGAAAGAAATAACAACCCACTCCAGTGCTCTTGCCTGGAGAATCCCAGGGATGGGGGAGCCTGGTGGGCTGCCATCTATGGGGTTGCATAGAGTCGGACATGACTAAAGCGACTTAGCAGCAGCAGCAGCAGCATCGTAATTGACACATAACTTTAGTTACAGGTGTATAACATGATGATTCAATATTTGTAAATAATTGTAAATGATTCACATTGTAAATATTCATAAAACAAATCAAGGTACCCTCCATCTCAGGTAGATAATTTGATGGATGCTGCTACCTGCCCTGATGAAACCTGCAAAATATTCAGTATTGTGCCTCTTTTCCTAGCCATTGGTGCTGATGTGCAGCCCTCTTTTTTCAGGCACACTGAAGATTGAACTTCCTGACCTCTGTGTGTTTGGCTAAGGTCACTTATTACTTTGCTGTAACAAAGTATCACAAATATGGGTGGTTTAAAATGGCAGAAATTTTGTATCTCACAGTTCTGGAAGCTACAAGTTCAAAATCAAGGTGTCAGCAGGGCCCTGCTCCCTCTGAAATCTTCCCATAACAAGAGGAGAAAACACAGGTACTTATGGGAAGAAGAAGGCCAGGTGACGTTGGAGGCACAGGTCACAGGGCTGCAGCCGCAAGCCAATAATTTCCTGCATTTCAACACAGACCAGAGGCATCCCAATGTATCCAAACGACCAAAGGAAGAGGCAAGAAAGGATTCTCCCCCAAGGATTTCATTATATAGAACTGTGCTTAGGGGGCTTCCCTGGTGGTCCAGTGGTTAAGAATCCACCTTGCAATGCAGGAGACGCAGGTCTGATCCCCAGTCAGAGAACTAAGATCTCACACGCTGTCAACTATGGTGCCTACCCGCTCTAGAGACCAAGAATCACAACTAGAGATGCCGCACCCTGCAATGGAAGATCCTGCTTGCTGCAGGGACGGTCCCATGTACCAAAACCAAGACCTGATGCAGACAAATAAATAAATGTGTGTTAGTCCATCAGCTGTGTCCAACTCCTTGCAACTGTAGCCTGCCAGGCTCCTCTGTCCACGGGATTTCCCAGGTAAGAATACCAGAGTTGCAATTTCCTTCTCCAGGGGATCTTCACAACCAGGGATCGATCCCTCTTCTCTTGTGTCTTCCACACTGGCAGGTGGACTCTTCGCCAGTGCACTCTTGGACTTACGACAAATCCAAAAGAAGAGAGAGCTTCTCGTCACCCAATCAATGAAGCTGGGGTTTCACACTGAGTGGACCAACTTGGATTAAGTAACCATGTGTGGACCTATCACTTTGACCCTAGGAAAGCCCACCACTGCCTGGGTTACATGCCCTTCCTTCAACCAGTCACAATGTGAAGATGCCAGTGGTATGACATTAGCAGAGGAGGGATCATTGTTGCAGGCTCAAGTGTGGCCAGTCTCACTATACCACACCAATGCTGCTAATGGAGAAAATATAGAACAGGATACCAGGGAGGCAATGGTAATACAGACTATAGGAGGCTGTCGCCGTAGGGCAAGTAAGAGCTCAGAGGATTTGTTCCATGGCAATCATGCCCCGTAGTAACAGGGACAAAAAGAATCAACATAGCTGAGAGTGACGGTGGGAAAGTTTATGGAAACACAACAGGACTTGGTACCTGAGTAGATGTGGTGTATGAGGAAGTAGGCAGAGTTGAAGAGTTTCAAGACTACGCCAGTGAGAGGCAATGACACGTACAGAGCTAAAGACTTCAGAAAAACACACAGATCACTAACAGAGGAAGCGTCTAAGTGCCATAGTCTAGATCATCATTTTCCATCCAACTGCTACCGTAGTTTCTATAAACTATTAGAACTTGACAAGCTTTTTCTAGTCTCAAAATTTTATGTTTCATGTGCCCTCCATCTTGCATGTTTTTTCATGGTTCTTAGAATCGCTGATCATTTTCCTGACCTATCTAAAGAAGAACATCCCCCGCATCATCTATAACAACACTCGATTAGAAAATGTCTGGAAATACCGATGTTTATCTGCTCCCCCCATGCTAGAGTAAAAGTTCTATCAAGGCAGAATGCCCTTAATGTCTTTTCCTTATATGAAGGACAGTCCTATAAAATAGGAGCACAAAAATATTTTTAAATGAGTGAGACAATGTATTGATTGCGTATCAACAATCCAAAATATAAACCCTGGTGCCTGTCTTTCTGGAACTGACATTATAGAGACAGCCAAATGAACCATCAGGACCACAGGATATAAACTAAATAGCCAGCTACATAGTGAATTCAGTATCATTCAAAAATACCTCTGTGCAGTAAATTCCCACCAGCCCCTCCCCTGTTAAATAAAAAGGCAAGGTGTAAGAATAGATCTTCCAGGACTTAAAGCCACAATCCTGAGCAATCTAGAGCCTCTTGTATGTTCACTTCCTTTGAAATCACTTTCTCTTCAGCTTCTGTTGTTTCCTTTTGAATTTTCATCCTATTTTGATTCCATTTGACAGAGGGGCACAATCTTAGCCTTAAAGAGGAAATAGGACCTTGTAGAAAATGTGCAGTAGTGATGTTCTCACGCTCAGTTCTGAATGGAGAACAGATTCCTGTGCATACTGGAAGCAAATAGCTTTTTACTGTATCTACTGTTAATACATAGGGCAGGATTTGAAAAACAGTAATCTGTGAATGGTTTCCATATGACTACAACATACAGCACAAAGTGGGGCAGGTCTAGGTGGGAATGAGGAGGGCTGCATTGTCCCACAACAAGGATCTTCTGAAATAGATATGAACATCCACATCTGACAGAAATGGAAACCAGTTTTCAGAGAAGTTAAATCGCTGCTCACAGGTACAGGTAATAAGTGTTGGAATTTGATTGCTAATGCTTTCTCTCTGATGCCACATCCTCCCTGTTAAATCTCGCAGCAGGGAACAGCACACACGCGCATTCACGCCTCTGTTCACTGCGTCCATCTGAAACTGACATAAGTTCTACCAGCCTCGTTACAGTTATGCATGCTTGATCTCTCACCTGCCAAGTCATTTCCCTGGAGACTCCCTTCTTCCACTCAACTGCCTATATTGTCCCAAAACGTAGTTCTTTCAAAATGAGTTGTAGAGATCTGACACACAGCAGCAGGCCTATAGTCAGCAACACTGTACCAAGCGCTTTAAAATTTGTTAAGAGGGTAGATGCAATGTTGACTGTTCTTACTGCGAGTAAAAAGAGGAGGGAGGGCTTCCCTAATGGCTCAGTGGTAAAGAATCTTCCTGCCAATGCAGGAAACAGAGGTTCGATCCCTGATCCAGGAAGATCCCACATGCCCAGAGCAACTAACCCATGTGCCACAACTATAGAGTCTGTGCCCTAGAGCCTGGAGCTTCATCTACTGAGCCCACGTGCCCTAGAGCCTGTGCTCTGCAACGAGAGAAGCCACCGCAACGAGAAGCCCACGCACCGCAACTAGAGAGTAGTTCCCGCTGGCTGCAACTAAAGAGCCTGAACAGCAACAAAAACCCAGTACAGCCAAAAATAAATAAATAAAACCTTTTTTTTTTTTAAGAGAGACAGACATAGGAAACCTTTGGAGGTGGTGGATATGATGATTTCACAGGTGTATACCTATGTCCAAAGTCATCAGATTGCATATATTAAATATTTGTACTTTTTTGTGTATCAATTACACATCTGTAAAGCTGTTAAAAATACAATGTATCAGAGCAAGTGGTGTAACAAATTCCAACATGCTGCCACTGGCAAGACCTTATCATTCTAGGTTGATGTAATGGAATATTGGTCACCATAGCAATACTCTCTAAGTCAAGCTCCTTGCTCACAGCACTACTATTCTTCAAAAGAAAATGATCTCACTCCTCCAGGAGCAGTATGAGCCAAAGAGACTCCAAGCTGAGACTAGTGCTCAGTTTTGTCACCATGTTCTGCTTCTGTAGAGCAAGGCTTGTTGTGGCGGCTGAATCCAGAATATTCAGACACCTCTATAGTGGAGGCAACCAGCTCACCTGCAAGGTGACTAAGATTCAGGCCATCAGCAGAGGTCTTCCCATTCTTCAGAAGGATTTTATCTAGAGAAGTTTATTGCTTTTTCCTTCATCTAGCTCTTCAACAGCCCCATCCAGCTTCACTCTAATGATTCTCCCTTAATTAGGATCTCAGGAAGAAGGGACAGGTTTTGTTGTCCCTTCTCTTTTAAAAAGTCATGGAATTCTCATACAAACGTATTAACCTCCTCTGCCAAGATCAGCTTTGTATACCATCGATCTAGAGAGTGACACTCTTGATAAAGTTATAAAAATTTCTGCTATACATTATCTCAACAAAATGGTTGTCTCTCTCAGTGTACACTTGTATAAGTAAGTGGCCCCACTCAAATAAGCCTTCACAAGTAAGTCAGTTTCCTTCAGTTAAGATTTTAAAGTAGAAGGTGTGTTTTTGTTTGCTTTGTTACAGATCAATAAACATTTAAATGGCATTTATGGAGCATTTGCTGAGTATCAGACTTTGAATACGATGTCCTAGTCTCTGCCTTCCAGAGCTCAGAGTTTAGTAAGTGGGTAAATAACTGTAGACCTCATTATAAGAAAACATACTGAATACTGTAAGAGAATAGCATATGCAAGGCCATAGGTACAACATAGAGAAAGAAATTAATTTGTAAGATATTAAGAGAGGGCAGGGACAGTAGACAGTGAAGACACGATGGTTAAGAGTTGAAGACACCTGCACGTGCCACAACTGAGACCCAAGGCAGCCAAGTAAATGAATATTTAAAAAAAAAAAAAAGGAACTGAAGAGCATGGTAAAAAAATGCAAATTGCTAAGGTGGGCAGGAAGCTAAGTGTACAAATAAATAAGCTACTGCAAACAGAGGAGAGTTTTTATCAATATAATATCTTAGATTGGGCTGCTCTAGTAAAACTATCATAGACAAAGTGACTTAAAACAAGAAGAAATTTATTTCTCATGACTCTGAAAGCTGAAAGTCCAAGATCAAGTTGCCAGCCAGTTTGGTTCACGATGAGGATCCTCTTTCTGGATTACAGGAAGATGCCTTCTTGCTTTGCCCTTACATAAGAAAGAGGTCATCTTTCTTTGTCTCTTCTTAGAAGGGCACTAGTTCTATTCATTAGGACTCCACACTCATGAACTAATTACCTCCCAAAGGTTCCTCTTCCAAATATCATCACATTTGGGGATTAGGCTTCAGCATTTCAATTTCAGGGGTGAGTCACATTCAGTCCATAGCACCAAGATATTGAGGGGTCTAATATTGGTACCTACTCTGAAGGAAAACCCTGGTGAACACCCGCTACTTTCAGTTTGTAAATTTGGAGGGTTACACCAAAGAACAAGGGCAAATACAAATTCAGATATTGCCCAAACATTGCAACCAAGCCTTAAATGAGCCCTACTCATGAGTAGATTATGATAATTTTCTGCTACTGTAGATGCTGATTAAAGAACAGAATGACCTCTCCCCCCAAGAAAGAGAACGTCATTAAGACCCTCTACAACTTTTCCCATACTTTCCCCAGGGCTTTAATATAAAAATAACAAATATAACCCAAAAATAAGATGAACATGAAAAGATACAGAAATAAACCCTTCAGTGACCCATCTTCACTTTCTAATGCTGTAGAACAAACCACCCACATTCAGAGAGTCAAAGTAACATTTATTATCTCACAGTTTCTAAAAGTCAGAAGTCCATGCACAGGACAGCTGGGTTCTCTGCTCAGGACCCCACAAGGATGAAATCAGTGAGGCCGCAATCTTATCGGCAGCTTAGGATCCTCACACAAGGCCCCTTGAGTTGTTGAAAGAATTGAGGGTCTCATTTTCTTGTTGGCTGCTCAGATCTCAGAAGCCACCTTCAGGTCCTCGCCATGTGACCGTCACACAAACTGGCAGCTTACTTCCTCAAAGACAACAGGAGAGTGTCTCTTCCAGCTGCTATGAAGCAGTCTCATCACCAATCACTATGTTATCATGTTTGTTATATAACCTAACCTAATCAGGGAGTCATATCACACCATATTCACAGGAGCCACTCACACTAAGAGGGAGGGGACCATGTACATAGGTGGCTGGGAGGGGTGAAACTAAGTGTCCAACTTACGATTCTGCCTGCTGCATGACCCAAATATTGTTTTTAACTATGATTGACACCTTAAAAAATGAATAACAAAATGGACAATGCCATCAAGGAAATTAAACTAGCAAAAAATGCAAATACTGAACTGAGAAATGCAATAACTGAAATTAAGAACTCAATCGGTAGCCTTAGTAGCAAATTAGGTGCAGCAAAAGAAAAGATTAGTCAAATAGAAAATAGACCAATAGAAAATATACAGGATGAAGCACAGAGTTAAAAATATTGAAAATACATAAAGAGGATAAGATAAAATGATAGATATATCTATACATATTATATCCATATATGTAAATGATGTATATATATATATGAATGATAACGTATGACATTCTAATATATATATATAATTGTTCTAGAAGATGAAAGAATGAGACAGACTGTTCAAACAGAAAAGCAATGGCTGATAATTATATATAAAAAAAAAAAGATAGTTAACCAACCCAGTATAATCAAGGTGAAGGTGAAAGTCGCTCAGTCGTGTCCAACTCTTTATGACCCCATGGACTATACAGTCCATGGAATTCTCCAGGCCAGAATGCTGGAGTGGGTAGCCATTCCCTTCTCCAGGGGATCTTCCAAACCCAGGGATCAAACCCAGGTCTCCAGTGTTGTAGGCGGATTCTTTACCAGCTGAGCCACAAGGGAAGCAAAACTATGTTTTTTTTTTCCAGTAGTCATGTATGGACATGAGAGTTGGACCATAAAGAAGGCTGAGTGCCAAAGAATTGATGCTTTTGAACTGTAGTGTTGGAGAAGACTCTTGAGGGTCCCTTGGAGAGCAAGGAGATCAAACCAATCCATCCTCAAGGAAATCAATCCTGAATGTTCATTGGAAGGACTGATGCTGAAGCTGAAGCTCCAATACTTTGGCCACCTGATGTGAAGAGCTGATTCACTGGAAAAGACCCTGATGCTGGGAAGGATTGAAGGCGGGAGGAGAAGGGGACGACAGAGGATGAGATGTTGGGATGGCATCACCAACTCAAGGCATATAAGTTTGGGCAAGCTCCAGGAGATGGTGACAGACAGGCAGGCCTGGTGTGCTGCAGTCCAGGGGTTGCAAAGAGTTGGACACTATTCAGCAGCTGAACAACAACAAAACAACTCAAGCAGGATAAATATAAAAGAAATCACCTCGAAGTATATCATAGTCAAACAACTGAAAATCACAGACATACATATACACAAAATTAAAAGCAAAGAACATTAACTTCAAATGAGAAATAATAAGACTTAAGACTGACTTCTCAACAGAAACAATAGAAGCCAGAAGACAATAGAAACTATCTGTGAAAATCTAGAAGACAAATAACACAAATGTAGAACTCTATGCTCAGAGAAAATATCCTTCAAAGTGAAGGGAACATAAAGGCATTTCCAGACAAGCAGAAACAAATAATTTTTATCCAGCAGATATTCAGAAAAATAAATTTTTAGGCAGAATGAGAATCATCCCAGTTGGAAACACAGAAATGGGGGCATAAATGAAGAATAATAGGAAAGGCAAGTATGTTGGCAAAACTAAATGAATATAGACAACACAAAAAATTAAAATTTTATAGGCTCAAAATATATGTAAAGCTACAACAAATATAAACCACTAAAATAGCAACAGAAAATAAAGTGTTCAAAACTCTAGCATTGTTGGGAAGGTGATAACAATATTAATTTATGTTAAACAATAATTCTATAGAATTTAGAAATATTTGCATACTTCTAGGCAAGCATGAAAGAGAAAAGGTAAATATAAGTGAATGAAATAAAAAGATTTAAAAGCATAAACATAAGTAACTCTACTTAATGCTAATGGAATAAATTCTTTCATTGAAAGACCCACACTGTCAGACTCAGAAAAAAAAAAAAACCAGTTTGCTGTTAAGAGATGNGGATTGAAGGCGGGAGGAGAAGGGGACGACAGAGGATGAGATGTTGGGATGGCATCACCAACTCAAGGCATATAAGTTTGGGCAAGCTCCAGGAGATGGTGACAGACAGGCAGGCCTGGTGTGCTGCAGTCCAGGGGTTGCAAAGAGTTGGACACTATTCAGCAGCTGAACAACAACAAAACAACTCAAGCAGGATAAATATAAAAGAAATCACCTCGAAGTATATCATAGTCAAACAACTGAAAATCACAGACATACATATACACAAAATTAAAAGCAAAGAACATTAACTTCAAATGAGAAATAATAAGACTTAAGACTGACTTCTCAACAGAAACAATAGAAGCCAGAAGACAATAGAAACTATCTGTGAAAATCTAGAAGACAAATAACACAAATGTAGAACTCTATGCTCAGAGAAAATATCCTTCAAAGTGAAGGGAACATAAAGGCATTTCCAGACAAGCAGAAACAAATAATTTTTATCCAGCAGATATTCAGAAAAATAAATTTTTAGGCAGAATGAGAATCATCCCAGTTGGAAACACAGAAATGGGGGCATAAATGAAGAATAATAGGAAAGGCAAGTATGTTGGCAAAACTAAATGAATATAGACAACACAAAAAATTAAAATTTTATAGGCTCAAAATATATGTAAAGCTACAACAAATATAAACCACTAAAATAGCAACAGAAAATAAAGTGTTCAAAACTCTAGCATTGTTGGGAAGGTGATAACAATATTAATTTATGTTAAACAATAATTCTATAGAATTTAGAAATATTTGCATACTTCTAGGCAAGCATGAAAGAGAAAAGGTAAATATAAGTGAATGAAATAAAAAGATTTAAAAGCATAAACATAAGTAACTCTACTTAATGCTAATGGAATAAATTCTTTCATTGAAAGACCCACACTGTCAGACTCAGAAAAAAAAAAAAACCAGTTTGCTGTTAAGAGATGTCCTTAAATACCAGGACACAGAAATGTTAAAATTCAAATGGTTTTACAAGATGAACTCTGCAAAAACTCCCCAAAGAACTCTGGTGTGGTTATACTGACATCAGTCAATAGAAACTCTAAGGTTATTATTAGAAGCATTATTAAAGATAAGGAGACATACTTTATGATATAAGGTCAACTTGCTAGATGTAGTCATTCCAAATTTGCATACAACTTATTAACTATATAAAGCAAAACTTTATAGAAAAAGAAGAAACAGAAATAATCACAGTAGAAAATGAATGTGATGTATAAGACCGCTCCAATCTGAGTCTCTCTTCCCTGACTGTAACTTCTCATTTGTCTACCATGGGGGATTACAGGACCCATTGCTTCCCGTCTATACATGTTGGTTTTTAAACTTTCTTGGCTTTTACATGCCACTACTTCTCTTTGTACCCTTCAAGTAAGCACTGACTGCCCTTAGACTATGTAGTCTTCAAGGCCCAGCTCAAATATCAGCTCTACCATGAAGCCTTCCCAGAGTCCACTGAGAATCCAGAATTCCTCCCAAACTCAGAAACATAATCAAGACCCTTGGTGTTTTCTAGTTTATATTGTAATTATTTTTTTCTCATGTCTTAGTGTCTCCTTTCACTAAGGGAGGGCTTCCACATGCTTCAACCTTGTGAGGGTTATGCCTGACAAGACACCATGCAGACCATAATGGGAGCTCAACTGATATCCGTTACACAAGGGAGAAATAAATTTTCCCATTCACCTTTCTCCTCAAAGCCTCCTCCATTTCCAAAGCATGAGAAAGAGAGAGAAATCGAGATCTGTCTTTGGAGGAAATGAGCCTCCTTACAGGCAAGAGTTCCTGGTACCAGAAGCACCTAGAACTTTTGCAGCTGAACTGCCCTTTAAAAAGGGATCCCTGCAACGATGGAGACGCAGATGTGGAGAACAGACTTTCGGATGCAGCAGGGGAAGGAGAGGATAGAAGCAGGAAAAGTGAGAAAAGGATGGAAGTAAGAAAGCGAGAAAGGAGGAGGGAAACATGCGCTTTACCATATGCAAAAGCAGTAGCCAGTGGGAACTTGCTATAGGATGCAGGGAGCTTAAATCCAGTGCTCTGTGACAACCTAGAGGGGTAGCATGGAGAGAGAGCTGGGAGGGAAGTTCAAGAGGGAGGGGACATACGCATACCCGTGGCTGACTCATGGTGTATGGCAGAAACCAACACAACACTGTAAAGAAATTATCCTCCGATTGTATAGCAAAACAAATACAGTATTGTAAAGCAAAACAAACTAAAAAATAAAAATTAAAAAAATAAAAACTTTAATCTCAATTAATTAATTAATTTTTAAACAATTAAAAAAATGAATTTCCTGGAAGCTATGACAGAAATCCACAGACACGTAAAACCCTGCCTGGCCAAGACCTGGGCCACTGGTCATCTTCTCAGACCAAAGTAGATATCACTGTCTAGAACTGATAGCTCTTACTATCTTCTCTTACATCTAAATAGTTCATTAAAGCGACCATATTTCTGTTTCTTTGCCCTTGATTTTCAAACTTTTCTTGCCTGAGTTAAACAAGGACGGCAGGTAGAAGTGGCTGAGATGTTGGGACATAATTTAGCAATCCTGCCCTTCTAAAAAAGCTACTGTGATGAGATGATTTAATGTCTCCAAGTCTAGATGTCGTCATTTATAAACGGGAAATAACAACACTCACTACTCAGATCGCAGGGTCACTGTGAGAATTAGATGAGAAAATACATGTGAAGCCACTCAGCAATGCCTGTGAAGAAAGGTTAGCTCCTTCCCTGTCTTCCTCGCCTCGAGAGGCCATATCCTCTGTTCAGAAAACACTGGTGGAAGAGGGGAGATGACAAACTCACACCCACTGTCTCCCTGGAGGAGAAGGGAGATTCATCCTGCCTGCCTGGCTGGCCTTTCCAGGAGTCCTGCAGCCTTCTGAAGATCCCTTGAGCACTGAATGAAACTGGATTTTCAATAAAGTATTCCACGCCAGGGCATCGCCCCGGCAGAGGCTCTGCCGCCTGTCCAAAATTGAGCTGAGTTTGCCATCTAGAGGACATGCGTGGACAGGCAGTCACCAACGCCCACTCGGGTGCCTGGCACAGAGATAGAGTTTCACTGCTTCCCTAACAGGCAGAGAGCGTCCACTGTGAGCCACACACCACAGAAACAGAATACACGCAACGCAGCCCCTGCCCTCAGCAAGCTGACAGTTTGGCGGGGAGTCACAGTCTAGCGGATTTCAGGGTCCAAAGGGAGACATACTTTCCAGCAGAAGGGAGAGTCCCTCCTCTAACAAGACAATGGATTTGCCGGCGGGTAAGTCACAGCATTCTCCAGGCAAGAATACTGGGGTAGGTAGCCATCCCCTTCTCCCAGGGATCTTCCCAAATCGGGAATCAAACTTGGGTCTCCCGCATCACAGGCTGATCCTTTACCACCTGAGCCGCCAGGGAAGCCCAAATCATAGCCACAAGTTAGAGTGGCTGAGCTGAGTCTTGCACGTGAGGACTCGGGTTCCGATCTTTTGGACAATCATCATTGTGACTGGACATCAGAGGGCCCCACCCCTTCATTTTACAGCCAAGGGGAGGAACAAGGAGCTGATCTGGGCCACAGAGCTAGAAAGTAGCAGAGCTGGACGATGAAGCCTCTTGCAATGCCTGTGCTCCTTCTAAGACACCGAGGAACTGACCTACGCCTGAAGCAACCAGACACACCAGGGCAGTGTAGTAGATGGTTGGGAAGGGAGTTTTCTGGGCTAAGTGTCTTTCAAGGGAAGGAATGCAGAAGCCAGTTGCTTTTATATCTTAAGGTCCTTACATGCCAAAGACAGAATAAATGAGGAACCTTGGCCTCTGGCCTAGATTCACATGTCTCTTCTCACCCTATAAATCCAGTCCATTTGGAGAAAGCCTCTCTGACTTTCTCGGGTGTTCCTTCAGTCACTGGGAATGTCTCTACATTTGGAACTGTGCTTGTGGTCCAAGAGTAACTTAGCTTCTGAAAGGTGGCAGTGTGGCTAGATACAATTCAGGACGCTTAAAGTAGAATGGAAATCTCTTTTCCAGAAGCAAGAATGTGCTCCAGTGTAACTAAACATCACACCCACATTCTATCCTTTTCAGACCCGTATCAGAGCTCTTTACTGCGTGTGTGACCAGTTTCGGTTTGTTCAGACAGCCACTAAACAAAGAAGCATCCTGCTCCTACTATGTGCATAGTACTGTGCGAAGCAAAGATGGAGGATTCAGTGATGACCACAGAAGCTCCCATCACTGCCCTCATGGAGCCCACAAGCCATTATCCAGATAATTGTGTCAAGTTCTGATGTGTGCATTAGAAGGAAATATATATATGGAAGCTAGAAAAATGATACTGATGAACCTATTTGCAGGGTATGAACGGACACACAGAGGAAGAGAATGGACTTGTGGCCCCAAAAGGGGAAGGGAGGGTGGGATGAATTGAGAGAGTAGCGTTGACATGCACACAGTGCTGCGGCTGCTGCTGAGCTGCTCAGTCGTGTCCTACACTGTGTGACCCCATAGACCGCAGCCCACCAGGCTCCCCCATCCCTGGGATTCTCCAGGCAAGAACACTGGAGTGGGCTGCCATTTCCTTCTCCAATGCAGGAAAGTGAGAAGTGAAAGTGAAGTCGCTCAGTTGTGTCCGACTCTTCCGCTTCTCCATCCATGGGATTTTCCAGGCAAGAGTACTGGAGTGGGGTGCCATCACCTTCTCCAGACATATACACACTACCATGTGTAAAATAAACAGCCAATGGGAAACTGCTGCCTAATACCAGGGAGCTCAGCTCGGTGCTCTGTGATGACCTAGAGGGTTGGGGAGGTGAGGGGGTTGGGAGAGAGGAGGGGATGTATGCATACATATAGTTAATTCAGATTGTCATACAACAGAAGGCAACACAAGATTATAAAGCAATTATCCTCTAATTTTAAAAAAAAACATATAAATTTTTAAAAATAAACACAAGGAAAATGATGGCTTTTCTGAGTAAATGCCAAGGAATTCACTAACTGCAGAGTGAAACTGGACCTTAATAAGCTTTTCTGCTCACTCCCTATATACCCAGAGTATCCTATGCTTAGAACTCTGCTCAATAATTTTGTTGTCTTCATTTCTCAGTTTGAGGTTAGATCTTGTTACAGTTTGTCTGCATCACCCACAAGAGTCTCAGCTTCTTGAAGCCAGGGGAAAATCCTTTTCTTAAGGTTTTCCCCCAACCCACATCCCCGTGTCTACTAAAATAGATGCTGGTTGACTTTTGGGAGTGAATAAAAGAAAGAATCAAATCGCATCGATCCATCAGTCAATCAATCTGGAATTAATACCAAAAAAAAAACCCACATTCATAAAATTTTTAATCTGAAATACATGAGACTCTAGACATAGTTATTGATGATTGGGAAAAATTATAGTTATGTGCTTCCATCCAGAGTATATCACTGTGAGTCATTCATCATTTATTGCACAAGCAATCTGCCAGACATAGGGTGGGATGCCACATCGAGCAGGAGATGAACATTTACATAAAGAATCAACACATGGTTGAGGGTTTTCAGAGAGGGCCATGCCTAATACTAGCAGGATTAATGAATAATGAGAGCAGAAATAATAAGGCTCGTCTTTCCTGAAACCAAACTTCAAATCCAACCATAATTATTGGAAATAGTTGCCTCAATGGAACCCTCTGTTCCAGGAATGAGGGACAGTAAGGGGTGTGTAGACAGACTGCCACAAATAAGCAGGCCCTGGCCAGAATGCGTTCAGTTCCTATATGCATAAATATGGAATACTGAGAAATAAATTTTAGTACCCCAAACTTGGTTTTCAGTGAAGCTAGTTTTAGATAAACAGCCCTGGCATCTCCTAGCTGCATCATGACCTTCCAGCCCATCCACCCTTAGCATCTTTATTCACTTTCTGACACTTGTGTTAAATCACACTTTGACCAGACAGTACTCCCCAGTCCTTGAAAAGGCAGCCTCCTTGTACATTGTACATCCTCTAACACTAAGCTTTTCATAAGAAAGGCCATTTAGTACCTGTTGTTGCTTAGTCACTAAGTTGTGTCTGAGTCTTTGTGACCTCAGGGACTGTAGCAGACCAGGCTCCTCTGAGGGATTTCCCAGGCAAGAATACCAGAGGGGGTTGCCATTTCCTTTTCTTCGGGACCTTTATGACCCAGGGATTGAACCCATATCTCCTGCATTGGCAGGAGGATTCTTTACCACTGAGCCACAAAGGAAGCTCCAGTTAGTGTCTAGAAGCATAAATTTCATGAACACCTATCTGCTATATGCCCATAACTGGACTAGGTACTTTCTCATAGAGTCATTTCATTTTATTTAGCATAAAAGCATGATGTGGTATTATTAACTCTGTTTTATACATAAGCTGCAACACTTTGGCCACCTGATGCAAAGAATTGACTCATTGGAAGAAAAAAGAAAAAAGAAAAAAAAAACTCTGATCCTGAGAAAAGATTGAAGGCAAAGGAAAAGGTGGTGTCAGAGGTTGAGATGGTTAGAGAGCATCACTGACTCAATGGACATTAATGTGAGCAAACTCTAGGAGACAGTGAAGGACAGGGAAGCCTGGCATGCTACAATCATGAGGTCTCAAAGAGTCAGGCATGAGTTAGCAACTGAACAACAACATACATACATAAAGAAAATGGTGTTGAGAGAAGTTAGCTTCTTGTACCCAGATAATTAGCCATGGAACTAGGACCTCAATCTCGGTCCATCTTCCAAATCCCACTTTATTACACTTATACCAGTGCTTCACAAACTGGTGTGTTATCAACTATAATAATGCTCACTTTATTTTTTTTATTTTTCTATTTTATCTTCCTCTATTGACGATTGATACTACTTTTCAAATTATAATAAGCAGGCATATTTCCTATTAAAGAGATTTATTTTTAATGAGAGATTTAAAGAAATCTGTTATATAAGGAATAGTACAGTTTGCTGGACAAGACTCTTGGGAGTCCCTTGTATAGCAAGGAGATCAAAGCAGTCAATAAATTCACTGAAAGGACTGAAGCTCAAACTCAAGCTCCAATACTTTGGCCACCAGATGTGAAGAGCTGACTCATTGGGAAAGATCCTGATGCTGAGAAAGATTGAAAGCAAAAGGAGAAGGGAGTGGCAGAGGATGAGATGGTTGGATGGCATCACTGATTCAGTGGACATAAGTTTGAGCAAACTCCAGGAGATAATGAAGGACTGGGAAGCCTGGTATGCTGCAGTTCATGAAGTCGCAAAGAGTCAAGACACAACTTAGGGACTGAACAACAGCAGCAACAGTTAGTTGTGTGTATATAATACACCAAGGATGTGATGTGCAACTGATCCATGTCTGGAAAACACTTTGGCCTTTAAGTGTTTCCCTATTTCCTCCATTTCTGTCCTTACTTTTTGGCCTCTTAACCTTTAGACCAGGTTCTCTCAATGCCCAGTACGCACCAATAATCATCTAAAAATAGTGATGCCCAAACCCCATTCTAACCCACTTAAATGAGGATTTCCAAGAATGAAGCCTAAAATTGATGCTTTTTCAAAGATTCTCAGAAAAGTCTAGTGGCAGTCAGAGCCAAGAACTGCTTTGGGTATACCAAGAGTACAACACACAGCCTAGCAGGTAGTCAGAGATCAACACTGACTGCTCATTGCAGGAATTCCATCGTCCTGCCTCCACACCAAGGCTAGGGCCCTGGTGGAGTCACTGGGGTCATACCTCAGATCAAATCTCCTAGCATGTCCACTGAGCATAGAACGTGAGCCTGAACAAAAGGGCCATCAGTCTGTTACGGACTGAAACTCTATTATAACCAAACTAACAGCAAATGATTCCCAATTCCTTATGCATGTCAGTGTGTTTATACTGCTTTTCTACTTGCTGAAGGAGACGAGGCAACTTAACCCATCTATCAGCAGAAGGTAACCATGTTTCACAGAAGAAAGCCCTGGATCTGTAGGTAGTCCCAATAGAGACACTTCTTAAGCTGTCTACGCATCACTCTCAGCAAAGCAGATAATGCTAACTCTCACCTAAAAATCAGTAAAGTGCAGTGAAAATATGATGGATTTTAGAAGCAGACAGACCTGAAATTAAATTACTTCTCCCTCTCTTCAGGCAAATCATTTTTCCGTCAGGAGCACTTGCTCCCTCATATTAAAATGAAAATGATCATATTTACCTAGTAGGACCATAAGACTAAAGACATGAATGGAAAGCTCCCCAAAAGTGCCTGCCACATAGCAGATACTCCACAGAGATGGATATATAAACTTTTCCATGATTGAAGGAACAACAGAATGAGAAGCTCTGTAAGGCTATATAGGACTATGACCATCAGATCTGTATGTTGCCCCCTTTACAAGAGAACACAGTATTTTTCCCACCTTGAAGAGTCCCATTCACTTTGGACAAACTGACTCAACGAGAAGATTCTTGAAGGCTTAGGAATGCATGTCACTTCACTGAATGAACATACAGTTTTAGATAAAAATTCCATCATTGCTTTACTTTAGTTGAAAAGGATACAAATGATGAAAATTAAAGACTCTGGGATTTTGTATATGACTGGAAAACAAAGCCTGAGAAAGAGCTGATGTGTGGGGTGAAATCTTGGCTTGAAAACTGCCTCAAATGGATGGACTACTGTGGCCTTTTGGACCCTTTTCCACTGAGAATTCAAATCATCTCTAACAGAGAAAGCATCGCTTCCAAATCTTTCAAATAGTCAGATTTAAACCTCGGGACTGTTTTCTCATTATCCACATAAAAAGGAAATTCTCCATCCCACATACTGAGTTCCTGATAGATGCAGTGTACCATTTCAATCAGCATTTTTTAATGCTCACCATATGAAAGTAACTATCTGAGGTATCTCCTCTTTTAATTCTCTGACTTTTACCATGAAACAATCTATTTCCATCATCATGGAGAAAGAAGGGTGGGGAGAAGACATTTCTAGCTAAGGAAACATAGAGCAAAGTCAGAGTCATGGAATCAATAAACTTAGGGTCTTCAAAAAGTAAATCCATCTGCTATACTCTGAACATAATGGCAGGGGAAGTAAAAAGGTTGAATAAATTATTCCTTCCCTGAGACTCCTTCTAGGGCATTGGAAATATAGTGATGACCGTGATATGGTCCTATCTTCAAGAAACATATAGTCTAGATGATTAAATGAAAAAAGAAACAGATAATCATAATATTGCATGATAAGTGCTATGATGGGAGTAAGAATAAGATACTACAGAAAACACAGACAAGGACTCACGATCCAGACTTAGGAAGGTTTCTTGAAAGAAGTCGTAGCCAAGTAGGGTCCTGAAGAATGAAAAAAGCTATTGAAGATGTGTCGATAGAACCATTAAGACAGATGAAGAATCAATTAAAGGAAGCACAGTTAAAGAGAACAAGGCTTGTCTTGAATACAGCCAAGAGTTCAACATGATATGACCCTAAACGAATGAAAAGTGATGCTGGAGTGAAAGTTATAAATCAAGCTGCGCTGGACACTGCAGGTTGAGATTGTTTTTCGGAGCATCATCCTAAGAGAAAAGGGGACCATTGAGAACATTTAAGCAACTGAATGATATAGAGAATGAATGCTTTGGATGGATCAGTGACACCACTGATTGGTGGATGGGATGGAAGAGGACAAGACCGAAAGCAGGGAGATCAGTCCTCTAATGATGGCACTACTCTAGAGGAGGAAAGACAAGGGCAGGAACTATAACTCTGGGACGAGCGAAGGCAGCCAAGCAATCTGGATGAAGTGGAATCTGCACGTTTTAGAAATGGGCTAGCTATTGAGAGGCAAGAGTCAAGAATAACTCTCCAAGCAGGGCCAGGGGTGGTATCACGGGATGTTCACCAAATAACTTCTCGGCGTGCAATATATGTCCATATGAATGTAAGGACCTGAGATGCACAATAGTGTCTGTGTTGACACTGCTCTAATAATTCTAAGTGAAAAATAATGTATTTGACAATTCCACTACACATACTCAACTGACTAGCAAAAACAGATGGTTACACCAGTTATTTTAGAGAGTGAGTGGAATAGATCTTGCCAATTTTATGTCTTGTCACACAGTTTGACTTCCAAGACCTAAATACAAATCAAGACATCCCAGATTCGAATGCTTTTTGATCTTGACCGAGAATAGGAAGAGCTTGCCAGGTAACACAGTGGTAAAGAATCCACCCACCAATGCAGAAGAGACAAGAAATGTGTATTCTCTCCCTGGGTCAGGAAGATGCCCTGGAGGAGGAAATGGCAACCCACTCCAGTATTCCTGCCTGGAAAATCCCATGGAAAGAGGATCTTGGCAGGCTACAGTCCACGGGGTTGCGAAGAGTCAGACACAACTGAGTGACTGAGCACACAAGAACAGGAAGGGGAGAGACAGTGGGGAAGCAAAGCTTTAGCAGTATTTCAGCAAAAATCATTAGATATCCTGGACACCTTGCACAAAACACAACCCTAATAAGCGAATCATGGATTAATAACCTCTGAGAGCAAAGACATCCCCTGCCACAATGTCAAATCAGTTTAAACTTCATGCAGAACGTGTCTGGCTACAAGAGTTCTGGCGTTTGCCAAACCTCATAGAATGTGTTGGAGCCATTTTGCAGACCTCTGCATTCCTATAGGTCTTCCCACCCTAAGCTCCGTCCCCTCTAATGTTGTGTTTCTCTAGGGACGATGGGTCTTGGGTCTTGGGTTCAATTCAATGAATGCCAGGACTTGGATACATTTTAAACAAGTTAAAAGCCCTATGTTGCTTTCAATTAAAGGCTTTGTATGGCAAAGGATACCAGCCCAGCCACCAAAAATTTGGGTCTGGGGCAGCTTCTTCAGCCTTCCTGACAGGGCGAGTGTGTTGCGGTGAGCCTGGCTTCTGTCGAAAGCAATGAGAGAGACAGCAAAGGACATTAGGAAAATTAGACTTGGCAGCAAGCAAAGCCACTGAATGAATATTCAAATGCATCGAGTGTGAAGTGTGGTTTGACCATCATGGACTGGGAAGCAAGTCCTCACGACTGAGAATTCTGGATAGAATTTGGGTCCTAGTGAGAAATGACTGAAAAGCTCCATCTCAAGGCAAAAAGGAAAAATGGGAGAAATACCCATGGTCAGACAGAGGGTAGGAATGAGTAAAACTATATATGTCCTGCTGGGGTCCAGCCCCAGTGGGTCCAGGGAATTTGAAGCGTGGATGGTGTCGGCGTCTTAGAAAGAATTATTTATTTATAAATATAAGATTAGATTAGGAAATAATAGTATAGTAAGAAAGTTAAGTGGAGGAAAGAGGCTGAATAACTTGGTTTACATGGAAAGCCAATAAAGTTCCAGACAAGGAGCTTGCACCATCTACGTTGGGCCACTGGCGTCCATTTGAATATTGGAGAGTGCCCCGCCCTGGGCGCTCTCTCTTACGGATCTTAGCAGCCGGGACAAGTAAGTAGACGTGGTGAGCCTCCACGCCCCAGATGGGAATTCAGCCTGAAATTAGAGGGAGGGAGAGGGAGCAAGAAAGAATCGACAGGGTGGGGGGAGGCCAGGCTTGTGCAAAAACCCCCTCTCTTTATTATTTAAAAGGTGTTTATATACCCTAAATTTTACATAATGGAAGATACCGAGTCATGCAGGGGCAGCTGTATCTTTTTGTATACAAAAGGTCTCAGGTGACTTACATTATCTTCTGGCCAAGAGGCTTGCTAACACTTTTTGGCTCTCTTCTTTAATGAATGTTAATCTCATTTCCCCTGAAGTGTTTTTCTTTAATCTGCATCTCCTTAAAGCACTAAAGTTACATCCCTATAGAACAAAGGTGCAGTGGGTTATAACAAAGAAGGTACTTAACTCAAAGATCTAATGTTGCAACTTGCTTTTTCTATATACCAACTATATCAACAAATAAAAGATAAGAAAATTTGGCAGCAAGTATTGGCTCAACAAATGAGACCTTTAATCAGTCCTATTCTAATGATTTTGACTCCTTGGAAGCCCCTACCTTCCTAGGATGTTTTAAGCTTCTTGTGCTTCCCAGAGTTGGGAGGCCTCAAACAGTCATATGCACAGCTGTACGAGTCCTGCAGGCAGGCTAGAAAACCATCAGAGGGGGTTATGGATTGAAACACTCTTTCAAATGCAGCAGACTAAAGCCCTGAGTAGACTTTGGAGAATGTCAGAAGAGTGGAAAAGCAGGCAGATTCTTATTTTGGTGGGGGGGGGGGGGGGGGGACAAAAGGGAGGCAAGGGACTTGGGACACACGGACAGATTGACTTGAAAGACCAGCTGAGGCTGAGACTGAGTTTGGAATGAAGGGCGCCTATTTCTGTAACCATATGGCATTTTCTAGCCGCTCTCAGCAACATTCATCTAAAAATTAAGAAAACAAATAGTGAGGCTGATCAGATTGTTGTAGATGTAAGGGGAGGCCCTGCAGAAACACTGCTATTTTGAGTGGTTGGCGGGANAAAGTCCTTTGTAGAATTTTACGTTATTTTTGAAAAATCCACTTAGTATTGGTTTGCTCACCAAATTCATTCATTCAACGAATACTTATCAAGCCTGAATTTGGTGTGTTTGGAAGTACTATGGAGGCTATAAAGGACTTTGATCCTGCAAGTCACAAGAAAGCTGAAGATTCCGTGTGCCACAACTAAGACCCAGCGCAGCCAAAGAGATAAATATTTTTTTTTAATGTCAAAGGAAGACAGAAAAGTTATCTGATACAACTGAAAACTGAGCTTCCTGAAAGAAGCATGAGGGACAAAAGAGAAAGAATGGGGATCACCAGCACTGCCCAGAGGAAACAAGGAGAAAAATACTACAGACAATCCTGAGATTTCCTGCAGTCCCCATACCAACCAGCACACGGGCTGGAGCTACAGAGTACACTTCAGTCAGCTGTTTGTGTTAGGCGTCCTGTGATGAGATGCAGGCAGAGAAAGAAATCATGATCCAGATATTGTCATAGGGAAGCACAATGAGTCAGGCTTGCATTCACATCTCATCAACTCTTCCTAGCTGGGTAATTCAAGCAAGTGACTTAACCTCTCTGAGCTTCAGTTGCCCCAGCTGTCAAAGACATCTCACAATAGTATCTCACACGGCCACTGAGACAATAAATTTTTTAATTGCAAAATTCTCAGCACATAATAAAGCACTCAATAAATATTCAAAACATCACAAACAAGAACACTACAAAGTGCTAAGAAAGTGGGTCAGAGACAGCACCTGGGAGGAGATCGTGTTTCAGCTGTATCTTAAAGGAGTATAGATGCTCACAAGGTGAATGCTTTTCAGGATGGATGGAGCATAATAATGCTGGAAGGAGCAAGAGGTGAGGATGAGAAGGTGAGCTTCATTCTTCATCTCCAGCATAGCCCGACTGCTTTACTCTCCGCTCCAACCTTAAGTACAAATCTAACCCTATCACTGCCTCTGCTTAAAACCTATGAATGAGTCTATCTGGATTGAGGGTGACATTCAAACTCCTTGGCATGCAACATACAATGAATGTGCTCATTCAATGAGCATTTATTTAGTGCCTACTGTATATCACAAACTGTTCTTGTGAGGACTAACACACAGGCCTTGAAGATAAGTTCACAGACAAGTAGGAAGAAAGATGAATACCCAACAGGTTCTGTACAATATAATCAGAGCTATAACAAGTCTATGCCTATGACACTATAGTGAAGAAAAGGACTCATATCTCCTTAGATTGGCAGTATCAAGCAAAATCTGAAGGGATAAGGTGAAGCTGAGTTTTGAAAACTAAGTAAGATAGCTTCGTGGCCTTTTGGCTAAGATCAAGTGAAAACTAAGTAAAAAGAAGAAGGGGAAGAAGACACGAAAAATGTGGAAGCAAAACAAAATATCAGAAACACAATTTGGCTTCAACTGTTTAACAAGCTAGTGGGCTTTGCTTTATTATACCTGTCTAATGGCTACCATTTTAAGATAAAAGCTACAAGGTCTCTTTTTGTTTCTGGCTCTATGCTTATGTATGTCTCTATGCCTGTATCTATGTTATGTGTTATTTTGTTTCTACTTCCTACTGGTATTTGCTCCTTGGAAGAAAAGCTATGACCAACCTAGACAGCATCTAAAAAAGCAGAGACATTACTTTACCAACAAAGATCCATCTAATCAAAGCTATGGTTTTTTCAGTAGCCATGTATGGATGTGAGAGCTGGACAATAAAGAAAGCTGAGCGGCAAAGAATTGATGCTTTTGAACTGTGGTGTTGGAGAAGACTCTTGAGAGTCCCTTGGACTGCAAGGAGATCCAAATAGTCAAACCTAAAGGAAGTCAGTCCTGAATGTTCATTTGAAGGACTGATGCTGAAGCTGAAACTTCAACACTTTGGCTAACTCATAAGAAGAACTGACTCATTGGAAAAGACCCTGATACTGGGAAGGATTGAAGCCAGGAGAAGGGGATGACAGAGGATGAGGTGGTTGGATGGCATCACCGACTTGATGGACATGAGTTTGAGTACGCTTCAGGAGTTGGTGATGGACAGGGAAGACTGGCATGCTGCAGTCCATGGGGTCGCAAAAAGTCGGACATGACTGAGCAACTGAACTGAACTGAGCTAACCTTAGAACGATATTTGTAAAGAGCCCTGTTCAGTAAACAAAAGCTAGTCTAAGTTAAATTAAAACCACCCTGTGTTTATTAGCTTTAAATAAAACACTTTTATTCTGCCTAGATTTACTTAAAGTCAAATATGCTCACGCTCTCTTTGTTACACAATTTGTCAGTAAGAAAGGTAACTTAAGAGGATGATTAGGTATTTAATGTTCCAGAAATTTTCATGAATGATCTGTACAGTATTATGAACAAGGATGGGTAAAACGTTTATAAATAAACTTTTCAACAATTTAAAAAACTTAGCATTTCAATGGTGTCCTTAAGAGTTCGATATGACTGGAGCTTAGAGAGGTACAAGTGAGGGGCTGCAGGAGATGAGAGGGATCAAGTAGGCAGAAAGTGGTCCTGGATGCTACGCTAAGGAGCTTGCACTTTATCTCATGAATAACAGGGAGCCCTAGAAAAGCCATGGTAAGTGGTGCAGAAGATGATAATCTAGACAGAAGCAGAAGAGAGATCATTGAGGGGCTCTAGAGGATGAATGAATGAACAGATAAATGAATGATCACAGAGATGAATGGTTCTGATAACTTCTTCTGGAGTTTCTACTCGCAGGAGAAAGGGAAGTGGCTTTCATATCCTTTTCAACTGCTATCCCCTCCCCCGCCCCAGCATTCATGAATGGTTTCTCTCTTTGGCACGCATGTGTCTCTCTTCCTCAAATGCTGGGATCTCAGAGCCACTTGTATTGTGCTGGTTATATTTAAACAATCCACTCAGGGAGATCAGTACCCAAAACAGTTGAATCAGAATTCCCAGGGATTCCAGATAGAGAATAGAAATAAGCAGTCAAAGCAGTGTTTAGACCAAAATAGTCATCAATTAGAGGTATTCCGGGTTCGATCGCTGGGTTGGGAAGATCCCTTGGAGGAGGGCATGGCAACCCACTCCAGTATTCTTGCCTGGAGAATTCCTATGGACAGAGGAGCCTGGCAAACTGTATAGTCCATGAGGTTGCAAAGAGGGGGACACGACTGAGCAACTAAGCGCAGCACAGCATAGAGGTATTCTGAGATTGCTGTGATCAGGTAAAAATGAGAATGCTGAGATGAAGCAAAGGCCTGGAAAGTGGGCACAAATGATTAGTCTCATAAGAGGACAACACTGCTCTCAGATGCATCACAGTAATTCAGACATCAGTGCTGGTCCCTTTTGATTCCTTGATTATTAGTACTCGTACACCAATTTTACGCATGCCAGGCACTGGACAGTAGAAATAAAGAGGAGTAAAGCACAATCCATACCTTCAAGGAGCTTCTGGCTTAATGGAGCAAGGAGGGAAACCAACTATTCTTACTGCATTCTGATAATTGCAAAGACAGGTGAAGAAGAAGGGAATGTTTCAGGCTACCTGTCGGTAAAAAAAGGCCTTAATGCAGGAAAAAAAAAAAAAAAGTCAAGTCAAGCAGGATGTAGAAGCATGATGAGTAAGACTTCATGAAATCAAGCAAATAGCTCCCACAAAGGCACAGAAGGAAGGTCTGGAAAATCTGAAAAAGAACTGAGCCAGTCTCAACACTTTCAGTTGAGAGCCATGCTCAAGATCTCTTTGTCCCTCTCCACCTCTCACTCAGGACAAAGGCCTCGAAAGGCAGCTTTCTACTGTCGACACCAGAAAGGCTGGTGGGCAGACACGCTCTTCAGGCAGAAGACAACTACCAGTGGGGTCACAATTAATCAGCACATCAGAAAAACCTGTGATCCAGCCATTGTTAAGAACGAAAGCGATGCTATACGGTCCATCTGTAGGGAACTTCCTAAAACACATGTCTGAGACTATGAATTTGGTGAGCTGCACAACAAACCAAAGGCAAATCTGAATTGCTTTCTCAAGTCTGTCACTTGCTGAGCTGCATGACGGTAGGAAGGCAAGAAACCCCCTAGCCTGCTTCCAAATCCTTAAGAGCAGATGAGTTTTGTGTGATAACTCCAGCTCACAGGTTACTGCAAGGATTAATATGACCGATGTGAGATGGCCTCGCACAGAGCCTGACATCCCAGAGATGATGAACGTGAGCCCCTACATCACCCCTTCCCCTTGAGTCCTGGACCGAGTTCAGTGCGCCTATCTTGCTCACAGTAGGTGTTCATGCTTTTTTTTCCTTTAATTTAAATTTATTTATTTTAATTGGAGGCTAATGACTTTACAATATTGTATTGGTTTTGCCAAACATATAACATCTTTATTGAATTTATCACAACACTACTCCTCTTTCATGTTTTGGTTTTCTGGCTGAAAAACGTGTGGGAGCTTTGCTCCCTGACTGGGGACTGAACCCATACCCAATGCTTTAGAAGGCAAAGTTTTAACCACTGGACCACCAGGGAAGTCCCTAGGTGTTCGTATATTCTTGGCGTGAATACCTATCAACCTCTACATACCCACTGGGTCTAATTTAAAAAAAAAAAATGGCAGCATTTACTATATGCCAAATACTTTGCCTGGGGCTTCCCAAGTGGTGCAGGGGTTAAGAATCCACCTGCCAATGTCAGAAATGTGAGAGACACAAGTCAGGAGGATCCTCTGGAGAAGGAAATGGTAGTCTTCTCCAGTCTTCTTGCCTGGAGACTCCCATGGACAGAGGAGCCTGGCAGGCCACAGTCCATGGGGTCATAAAGAGGCGGACAGGACTGAGCCACTGAACACAGATACTTTGTCTGCATTTCCTCACTTGATTTTCACAACCACTCAGTGAGGCAGCTGGAGGCTATGCATCCCCATTTTACAGCTGAGAAACTCTGGGGCTCAGAGAGTTGACGTGGTGTCCGAGGTCACACAGCTCACGAAATGGAAGAGTCAGCAACTGACTCTGGGTCTAAATCCCTGTTGTGTCTACTCAGATCCTCCAGAGAGGGCCATTCCAAAACAAGAGACTGGGGTAACCAGATGACTTGGCTCGCCAGATCAGACCTGGATGAAGTGAGACAGCTTTCTCAGGCATGCCCTGGAGTGAATCTGTCTCCAATCCTGCTTAGTTACGTCTGCCAGGATCTCCTGTGCATCAGATGATACAACCCTGTGACTTGCTCCTTTCAAGGAAGGATTTCTGGAACTTTGTTATTAATAATAAATGATAAGAACAAATCTTGTGGTAGAGAAGAAAAAATTATGAGAAAGGCTCTGGGACAATAATTGGTAAACTTTCTTAATTCTTAACTGAATAGGAAAAAAGAATGAACTAAATGAGATTTGGGACAAAGGACAAGTGAGTCAATATTCTCTGCTTCTCCATGTCAGTCATTTTTTGGCCACTTTGGAGAGATTTTGTGCCTTTTTTTAAACTTCCAGATTTCATACTTTCTGTTCAGCTTTTGCAACTTCCCAAGAGCACGGTTTTTTTAAAAAAAGAAAGAAAAAAATAGAACCTCAGCCCTTCTGTATCACTTTCAAGAAGGTACCTCTTCAGAAGGAAATTTGGGCCCTTAAAAAACCCTCACAGGCTTGCTTCAGCCCTTCCCTTCGAGACTAGTCTTTCTTTCTTTTTTTTCTTTCTGCTTTTCTTGCAGTCTTCGGATGATCAGTGTTGCGTATCTTTGGGAAAAATTCATGCCAGACTAGTCAAATCGTAACGGCTGTTATCATCAGCTTGCAAAGGTTTCCAAGTTACTCCCCAGCAGAGAAACCACACACATACAAGCACACAGGTCTCCTCTAATTTTGACACTAGAAATATCTGTTTGAAAGTTTTCTTAATTAAAAAAGAACATAAATGATCACAAAACAGCATCATATCATTGCAAAAGAATCTAGACCATGCAGCATGCAACACTCATTGCCCCCCTTCTGTCTACTTCTTAGCACACAGAAATAAACTCCGGGTGTCTGCATGGCACACTCTTCACAGCAGTCTATCTGCTAGAAACATCTGCTAGGTCACTCAATGTGAACCTCCCAAGCAGAAGGAGTATAGTGTACCATTAACTGGGAAAAAAATTAAAAAATAAAAAATAAAAAAAAAAAAAAGGACAAGAAGAAGAAGAGAAAAATGTGCCTTCTCCCAGCTTTGCCATTGGCTAGCTGGGAACATTTGCAAACCCAACCNCAGAAAAACCTGTGATCCAGCCATTGTTAAGAACGAAAGCGATGCTATACGGTCCATCTGTAGGGAACTTCCTAAAACACATGTCTGAGACTATGAATTTGGTGAGCTGCACAACAAACCAAAGGCAAATCTGAATTGCTTTCTCAAGTCTGTCACTTGCTGAGCTGCATGACGGTAGGAAGGCAAGAAACCCCCTAGCCTGCTTCCAAATCCTTAAGAGCAGATGAGTTTTGTGTGATAACTCCAGCTCACAGGTTACTGCAAGGATTAATATGACCGATGTGAGATGGCCTCGCACAGAGCCTGACATCCCAGAGATGATGAACGTGAGCCCCTACATCACCCCTTCCCCTTGAGTCCTGGACCGAGTTCAGTGCGCCTATCTTGCTCACAGTAGGTGTTCATGCTTTTTTTTCCTTTAATTTAAATTTATTTATTTTAATTGGAGGCTAATGACTTTACAATATTGTATTGGTTTTGCCAAACATATAACATCTTTATTGAATTTATCACAACACTACTCCTCTTTCATGTTTTGGTTTTCTGGCTGAAAAACGTGTGGGAGCTTTGCTCCCTGACTGGGGACTGAACCCATACCCAATGCTTTAGAAGGCAAAGTTTTAACCACTGGACCACCAGGGAAGTCCCTAGGTGTTCGTATATTCTTGGCGTGAATACCTATCAACCTCTACATACCCACTGGGTCTAATTTAAAAAAAAAAAATGGCAGCATTTACTATATGCCAAATACTTTGCCTGGGGCTTCCCAAGTGGTGCAGGGGTTAAGAATCCACCTGCCAATGTCAGAAATGTGAGAGACACAAGTCAGGAGGATCCTCTGGAGAAGGAAATGGTAGTCTTCTCCAGTCTTCTTGCCTGGAGACTCCCATGGACAGAGGAGCCTGGCAGGCCACAGTCCATGGGGTCATAAAGAGGCGGACAGGACTGAGCCACTGAACACAGATACTTTGTCTGCATTTCCTCACTTGATTTTCACAACCACTCAGTGAGGCAGCTGGAGGCTATGCATCCCCATTTTACAGCTGAGAAACTCTGGGGCTCAGAGAGTTGACGTGGTGTCCGAGGTCACACAGCTCACGAAATGGAAGAGTCAGCAACTGACTCTGGGTCTAAATCCCTGTTGTGTCTACTCAGATCCTCCAGAGAGGGCCATTCCAAAACAAGAGACTGGGGTAACCAGATGACTTGGCTCGCCAGATCAGACCTGGATGAAGTGAGACAGCTTTCTCAGGCATGCCCTGGAGTGAATCTGTCTCCAATCCTGCTTAGTTACGTCTGCCAGGATCTCCTGTGCATCAGATGATACAACCCTGTGACTTGCTCCTTTCAAGGAAGGATTTCTGGAACTTTGTTATTAATAATAAATGATAAGAACAAATCTTGTGGTAGAGAAGAAAAAATTATGAGAAAGGCTCTGGGACAATAATTGGTAAACTTTCTTAATTCTTAACTGAATAGGAAAAAAGAATGAACTAAATGAGATTTGGGACAAAGGACAAGTGAGTCAATATTCTCTGCTTCTCCATGTCAGTCATTTTTTGGCCACTTTGGAGAGATTTTGTGCCTTTTTTTAAACTTCCAGATTTCATACTTTCTGTTCAGCTTTTGCAACTTCCCAAGAGCACGGTTTTTTTAAAAAAAGAAAGAAAAAAATAGAACCTCAGCCCTTCTGTATCACTTTCAAGAAGGTACCTCTTCAGAAGGAAATTTGGGCCCTTAAAAAACCCTCACAGGCTTGCTTCAGCCCTTCCCTTCGAGACTAGTCTTTCTTTCTTTTTTTTCTTTCTGCTTTTCTTGCAGTCTTCGGATGATCAGTGTTGCGTATCTTTGGGAAAAATTCATGCCAGACTAGTCAAATCGTAACGGCTGTTATCATCAGCTTGCAAAGGTTTCCAAGTTACTCCCCAGCAGAGAAACCACACACATACAAGCACACAGGTCTCCTCTAATTTTGACACTAGAAATATCTGTTTGAAAGTTTTCTTAATTAAAAAAGAACATAAATGATCACAAAACAGCATCATATCATTGCAAAAGAATCTAGACCATGCAGCATGCAACACTCATTGCCCCCCTTCTGTCTACTTCTTAGCACACAGAAATAAACTCCGGGTGTCTGCATGGCACACTCTTCACAGCAGTCTATCTGCTAGAAACATCTGCTAGGTCACTCAATGTGAACCTCCCAAGCAGAAGGAGTATAGTGTACCATTAACTGGGAAAAAAATTAAAAAATAAAAAATAAAAAAAAAAAAAAAGGACAAGAAGAAGAAGAGAAAAATGTGCCTTCTCCCAGCTTTGCCATTGGCTAGCTGGGAACATTTGCAAACCCAACCCCCCCCCCACCACCACACACACACACACACACACACTGTTTCTTTAGCTTCAATTTCCAAACATTTGTAACATAACTACCTTTGGCCTCATCTTCTTGAATAAAGGATGTTAACCACTTTTTTCTGTAAAGTACAAAATAATCATTCTATTCAATGAAACAGACATTCTCAGGGGCGAGGTAGTATGCACTAGGCATGCAGAGAGAAAGACATCACCCCTTATTGTATAGTTTTGTGGTACTCTCTGAGATGACGCTTCCCAATCAGTGTGCTGAGGCCCACAGGACAGTTGTGCCAAGGTGGTAATCCCTTTAGACCTCAGGGAGGGTAGACAGGGTGGGCTGGCTGGATCCCAAGGATAGTCCAATCAGCAGTGAGCAAGTTCCTCTATTTATTCAGTGAACTGATGAAGCATCATCTTTCCTGTAAATGCTGGACTGTGGAAAAGACTAGGAGGAACTTGACTAAGATTGTTAACATGACTGGGGTTATTTGCTCCACCATGAATAACCTAGTCAAATGCTTTTGAAGCTGTAGATCTTTTTAAAAAGTTCTATTGTTTTGTTTCCTTCCTGTTAATTGCCACATCCCACTGTTGTGACTGTTACTCCCTTCTCAGTGACCAATTCTAGTCTTCTTTTAGCCAAAAAAAACAACAAACAAGAAAAATCCCAAATATACAAAAATCACCTTATAACTCAATAAACACTTCCTATGTACCTACAATGTGTGAGGCACTCGAGGGTCTTACAGAGGGAGAGAAAGAATAAATGGAGATGGTAGGTAACTACAGTCCTTAAAGGGGCCACAACTTAAAATTGTAAACAAAATAAGGATCACTGCTGCTGCTGCTGCTGCTAAGTCGCTTCAGTTGTGTCCCACTCTGTGCGACCCCATAGACATTAGCTCACCAGGCTCTGCCATCCCTGGGATTCTCCAGGCAAGAACACTGGAGTGGGTTGCCATTTCCTTCTCCAGTAAGGGTCACTAGGCATAGCTAATAATTAGGTCCCCAGATCCTAGGGTATATGTTTGAGGCTACTGCAAAATGTTTGATGTTTTTTTTTTTAAAGCAAAGCCCAATGAGAATTTTCCAAAATTTGAGCTGAGAAATAAACTGCATGTGTACACACATCAACAGAATGAAAAAGCAGAAAGCTCACTAACTGAAACTGAAGTGAGTTCACAATCTTGGCTCAATCTATTGTAGTTGAAGACTTGATATTTCAAGCTGTTTAATCTCTCTGTCTCAGGTTCCTGTTTGAGAGCATGTGAAAAATAATAACCTACCTTCAGGCTACTGTAGATGGTAGCTTTTTTAAGTGTTACATGCTATTTTGGAAATTTACATATTGCTGATAAGAACATTTTTGAAGTATAAAGATTTAAATGTCAATTACTGAAATGCTCAGTGAGTATGGAGGCTCTTGTCAAGTATATTTCCACTATCCAGCAATTCCACTCCGTGGGTGTATACCCAGAAAAAAGGAAAAAAAGACACTAATTCACAAAGATATACCCCAATGTTCATAGCAGCACTATTTACAATAGCCAAGATATGGAAGCAACCCATGTTCACCAACAGACAAACGGATAAAGAAGATGTGGGATGTATGTGTGTGTATGTTCACATATATACATATACACAGAAGAATTTTACTCATTACTAAGCCATCAAATAGAATAAAATTCTGCATGTGCACCAATGCTCATGGACCTAGAGAATATTATGCTTAGTGAAATAAGTCAAAGAAAGACAAACACTATATGATTCCACTTATATGTGGAATCTAAAAACAAAACAAATGAATGTATATAGCAAAACAGAAGCAGACTCACAGATAAACAAAACACACTACTGGTTACCAGTGGCGAGAGAGAAAGGCGAAGGGGTGAGATAGGGGTATGGAATTAGGACATACAAACTACTATATATAAAATAGATAAGCAACAAAGACATATGGTACAGCACAGGAAATCACAGCCATTCTTGCAATAATTTCTAATGGAATATATACAATCTGCAAAAACGCTGCTGTACACGTGAAACTACTATAACATCGTAAATCAACTATACTTCAGTTTTGTAAAAACAGCATCACTTCGCTTACTGTCTCGGTATAAGGAACACAGATAAATGTTTTTTGTTACACATGCATGAAGTCGTTGTTTTGAATTCCAGTATCCTCTGTGACACTTTGTACACAGGATGTCTTCTAAGTTTGCTAAGGAAGTAAAGAAATGATTGAACACAGTTTCTGACGTAGGTAGGGGGGCTTGTATTAAGTCAGCTCCAGGCAGCTTCCCTTTTGATCACATCCTTGAGACAAGTCCATTTGCTGTGAAAAGCCTCCAGTTCTTAACAGTAGAATCACATGGCAGCAAGATGTGCGCAAAAACACATTTCCAATCCTGGCTGCCACACTAGACAATACTATCTACCCACTGGAAGTCTGATTTTTTCATTTATAAGTGGGGATAATGCTTACCCCATAAAGTTGTTAGCAGAATTCAGAAAGGAACTGTTTACGGTATGCCTACCACTGCATTTGACATGTAATTGATTTCCAACTGGTATTATCTTCTAGGACCACCCTTTTTGTGTGTGTGACCATCTTAGGCCAATAATTTAGCTCCCTGAATCTTGGTCTCCCCAGTAATACGGTGGGGACAATAATACCTTGAAAGTTTTGGTGAGGAGTTAACAAGACAGTTTTAGGAAACTGTCTGCAGGGGGTCTGTAGCATGGTATCAAGAACTGATGCTTTTGAATTATGGTTTTGGAGAAGACTCCTGAGAGTCCCTTGGACAGCAAGGAGATCAAACCAGTCAATCCTAAAGGAAATCAACCCTGGATATTCATTGGAAGGACTGTTGGTGACAGGACTTTCGCCACCTGATGTGAACAGCTAACTCATTGGAAGAGACCCTGATGCTGGGAAAGATTGAAGGCAAAAGGAGAAGGGGGCAACAGAGGAGGAGATGGGTAGATGAACAGCATCACCAACGCAACAGACATGAATTTCAGCAAACTCCGGGAGGTAAATGAGGGACACAGAAGCCTGGCATGCTTCAGTCCATGGTCTCAAAGAGCCGGACATGACTTAAGAGATGGAACAGCAAGAAATGTACTTAAACATTACTTTCCCTTCACCCCACAGAACTATTCTTACAGATTAGGATTGACTGGAAATTCTAGTCACTGAGGATTATGTTTGTGTGTGTGTGCCTGTGTGTGAATTTCACTTGCCAAAAAGCCAGTACATATTTAAACACCATAAGAAAAGCCTATTGTAATCTCCATGCCCTTTGGAACTATTTCCCATGTCAAAAGGTCTGCGGCCCACACGGCCATGCTCATTTTGGGTGGCGGGCTCTCCAGACCAGAGCCAAGAATCTGCAGAATGCTAAGCAGTCAGAGTCACCCAGAGGGAACGGGGCTGCATGAGCCTGAGTCACGGGGGACTCGCAAATTCTGCGCAGCAGAAACAGCAGCATCAGACAGTGCCTGAAGGCTGGCTCCACAATGGAGGTCTTTATCTCTCATGTGAATCAAGTGGGGAAGGTGCAGTCATCTCTTCCTGAGGTCGACTGGGCTTTCATTGATAAAAAAGACTCAGAGCACTTTTGTTGGCTCACACGCTGCCCTTTCCAGCCAGCGAGGGCCCAGCCATGTGAGGCTGCACTTCACAGTTTCAGTGGAGCACATCTCCAGTGAGAGAAAAGGTTACCTCCTCCATCATCCTCCCCTGACCACTGCCCTCTCCCAGATCCTGTCATGTGCTAGAGAGAGAAGACAAAGCAAAAAAAAAAAAAGCAGAGCAGCCAGCAGAAAAACCACTTCTCACTCTCGCCCGGCATCTGAATCCAAAACGCTCGAGTCCAGGGCTGTTATCAGGCTCTGTAGTCAAGCCCCTTCCCCGGTTATGATTCACGGGCAGAAGTGGTGTGGGAAGTCCTCTTACACACAGACATCAAGTAGTGTGTTGGAGGTGGCAGTGAGAGCTAAGGAGCATGGTCTCACAGACTATTCTGTGAACACTTGCTTCAGACAAGAGAAACAAGACCATTACGGCTCTTCTTCATGACCATTCTATTACTGACCCCACTGTTTGATCATCTCAGTTAGAGGTGACCCCCTATTTTAAACCTCCTCCCAAAGAGAGAAAAACCGGTCTCAGGGGTCAGTGATCTGCATGAAATCACCCAGTCAATAAACGCCAGGGCAAAATTGCAATTTAGAGGAGGAAAAGCCTTGTCCAGAAACTTATATCTAAAAACTTGGTTGAAATGAAAGGCACACAGAATATCAAGCACAGGGCCTGGCTTTCAGTAGGCATCCAGAATTTTTTTCTTCGTCTTGGGAAAAAGGAAAACGTTCTGGTTAATTGATGGTTCTACCACACTGCAGGCCCTTTCATCAGCAGAAACCTTTACCTCCACAGATGACGACAACCACCACAATGACAGTACTAATACTTACTACTCTTTATCAAATGGCCATTACCCAACCAATTATTTTCAAAGTTTTAAATACGTTTTAATCCCAATTGACCCCCAAGAAAGGAAAATGTCACAAAAAGGAACATCTGTCTCCTCACACTAGCAATCAGAAATACTGTGAGTGAGTTCTCCCAAGCTTGGGCCAATTACCAGGTGATAAGGGTAGGGTCACAAAATTAATCACCTAAACCAAGACAGATATCAGAATGGAAAGTAGTGCTGTGAGGAATCACTCTGGGATAACATGCACACACGCAGGACTGTCCCACACAAACCAGGACATATGGTCAGCCTAGTTTAGCAAAACTAAAGTCCCAGGTCACCAATTAATTATTTTTCAAGTAACGATCATGGTTGATGAGAAAGGCATAGATCTTCAATGGGCTCCACTTTAATTCTAGGCCTTGAACACCTTGAAGAGAGGCTACGATCCATGTGCTCAAGGGAATATTGTCCCCGTGTTCACTTCTAGCTAAAAAATCCCTTTAGTATGGGGAATATGTGTTTCCAGTGACCACAGTCAGCTCTCCAGATGCTCACTTTTACCTGTGTGACAATTCTTGGGATACTGAATTAGTAACAAGAAAGTAGCTTAATGCAGAGCTAATCAAAACCATGAAAAGTATGTATTGCTCTATTTTGTCCCTAACTGAAGAATTCATTCTGCCTCCAGCACAATAAAACCTGTCTCCCTACAGCCTAGGGAGTATCCCTGTTACTCTATTCTAGTTAGTTCCTCTCTCCGAGATGGGGTTACATAAACCTTGCTAGTTCCTGAGGACTTCATTCCTTTTCCCTATTGTACATGCAGACTGTTTCTTCCATTATTGCACTAAGCATGTCATTTTGCCAACAAAGGTCCATATAGTCAAAGCTATGTTTTTTCCCAGTAGTTATGTACAGTTGTGAGAGCTGGACCATAAAGAAGGCTGGGCACTGAAGAATTGATGCTTTCAAACTGTGGTGCTAAAGAAGACTCTTGAGAGTCCCTTGGACAGCAACAAGATCAAACCAGTCAAACCCAAAGGAAATCAATCCTGAATATTCATTGGAAGGACTGATGCTGAAGCTGAGACTCCAATTCTTTGGCCACCTGATGCGAAGAGTGAACTCTCTAGAAAAGACCTTGATGCTGAGAAAGATTGAAGGCAGGAGGAAAGGGGAATAACAGAGGATGAGATGGTTGGATGGCATGACTGACTCAATGGTCATGAATTTGAGCAAACTCCAGGAGATAGTGAAGGACAGGGAAGTCTGGCATGCTGAAGTCCACGGGGTCACAAAGAGCTGGACACAACATAGTGACTGAACTGATGGAAGATGTGTTTTTTTCTCTTCCTAAAATTACATCGATTCTATAAGGTATATAATATCATCATCACCATTTTACAGAAGGGGAAAACGGAGGTTTAGACAAGTTGGTTAACTTTGCCATACAACTACTCTGGTAAAGTTCAGATCTGCCTGACTCCAAATTCCAGGTCCTTAACCTCTAGTTAGAATAATTCTTATAATTATGGTCCAGTCCTTGATCATAAGGTCTTATCATCATCAGTTACATTTCAATGATTCCCAAGTACATTCAATGCTAAAGTCCTCTCTTTACATGGAAAGGGTTGTCTCTACAGACAGAGAAAGATCATCCTGAGAAGTGTTCCCTGGAACTGTTTCCCACATTGTATTCATCAGTAGGAAGTTGGACCCCAGCAATTCTACTGAGAGAGGGTCAGTTCCTTTTCTATCGGCCATTTTTGTCCCTGATAAGACAAAGGCAGTGTCCATCTAAAAAGGAGGCCTTTCTCTACCTCATGTATCAATCTGTTGTTCAGTGGCTAACTTGTTCAATTCACTTCAGTTGCTCAGTCGTGTCCAGCTCTTTGCGACCCCATGAATCGCAGCACGCCAGGCCTCCCTGTCCATCACCAACTCCAGGAGTTCACTCAAACTCACGTCCATCGAGTCGGTGATGCCATCCAGCCATCTCATCCTCTGTCGTCCCCTTCTCCTCCTGCCTCCAATCCCTCCCAGCATCAGAGTCTTTTCCAATGAGTCAACTCTTCACATGAGGTGGCCAAAGTACTGCAGTTTCAGCTTTAGCATCATTCCTTCCAAAGAAATCCCAGGGCTGATTTCCTTCAGAATGGACTGGTTGGATCTCCTTGCAGTCCAAGGGATTCTCAAGAGTCTTCACCAACACCACAGTTCAAAAGCATCAATTCTTCGGCACTTAGCCTTCTTCACAGTCCATCTCTCACATCCAGGCTAACTTGTATCCAACTGTTGGTGACCCTATGGACTGTATCCTGCCAGGCTCCTCTGTCCATGGGATTTCCCAGGCAAAAATACTGGAGTGGGTTACCATTTCCATCTCCAGGGGATATTCTCGACCCAGGAATCAAATCTGTGTCTCCCGCATTGGCAGGTGAATTCTTTTATCACTGAGCCACCTAGGAATCTGGATGGTACATAACTCCATTGATTTAAACAGAAAGAATAGATGTTTATTTCACAGCAAGCCTAAGAGGAGGAAATGCCCATTTCCTGCTTCCTAACATACAGGCCTCTGGGCACCTCCACTGAATTTCCTTTCTTTCTCTCTTTGTACAAGCTTTCTTTCCACTGGTTAATTTCTTCCCAATTGGGCTCCCTGTTGGGAGGTAGGGGGAAAAGATTACCTGCTACCCCTTGGGACCACCAGACCGGAAGAACCTTCCCAGTGGGGGTCTATCAGAGGAAGAGACAGCAGATGGGCAACCTGAAGTGAACTAGGGTTAGTGTAAAAACCAAGTGTCTCTGGCACTTGCCACTTGCCAGCAATACCAATTAACTGCTATTGCCTAGTGACCGGATGCCACAGAGAAACACAGTAAATGATTAAATGTTCATAGATTGGTCAGTTTGGAAGATGTCTTGTAAGTTAATCTTGTTAGCCTGAGGTATCCACAACTCTGAGATAAAACAGAAACCAAAAATGCTACATGAACTACATTCCAAATTTCTAAAAGCGAAATATCTTTTTATTTCCTCTTGTTAGAGTTCTTGTTTTGCACAAAGGCTGTGTTACTTTCATGATTGCATTTGTTTATAATTATTAATCAAAACAAAAATTTTTATTCATTAGACTTGATGAGCTAATTAAAATGTCAGGTTTAATAATAATTTGAGGAAGAAAATAAGATATACACATCCATACTCTAATACAAATCAAAAGATTACAATTCACTGTGCAAAACCACACAGCTTCTCATGGCACTTAAAGTTCTAAATCCTCAATGGAGCCTAAAAGACCTCAAACAGTGGTAAAGAACTCGCCTGCCAACACAGGAGACATAAGAGATGTGGGTTCGATCCCTGGGTCAGGAAGATCCCCTGGAGGAGGAAATGGCAACCTACTCCAGTACTCTAGCCTGGAAAATCCGACGGACAGAGGAGCCTGGCAGGGTACAGTTCAAAGGGTCACAAAGAGTCAGACACGACTCAGCGACTGAACAACCCACCATTCACCTCCCTATTCACTGCAATTGGTTTCTTGAATATAAGAGTGAATCTCTGTCTCAGGATATTTGAACAAGCTATTCCTTCTGCTTGGAACACTCCACCTCTTTTATCCACTGGAGTCTTAGCTCCAGTTTCTCCCCCTCAACAAGGCCTTTCCCAATACACCATCCAAATCTGCATCTTCCCAGCCTCCTCACAATCACCCTCGAGAACAACACCTATCTTGTTTTATTGATGATACTTACTACTGTCTGAAATTATCTTGTTAATGTACATGTTCCAAGCTATTATACATTTTAATAGAAGATATAATCATGACTCCCATACAAATATAAAACAAACATATACACATCCATATCAAAGTATTTTTTCAGATGTTTGCTTAAATTTATTTTTATTTATATTTTGAATGAGCTCCACAGCATGTGGAATCTTAGTTCCCCCACCAGGGATTGAACCTGTATCCCCTGCAATGGAATATCAGAGTCTTAACCACTGGACCACCAGAGAAGTCCTTCCAAGATTTTATTTAGCTCAATAATTAATGAGGTAACCACATTGAACTGACCACTAGTTCAACAGAGAAGTCCAAATGCCACACACTGATATTCAGCTAAGGAATGCAGAAATGGATTTACACACTGATGTAGAACAGGTAAAACTACTCAGTAGCAACAAGGTGATAAATCAATTGCATTGTACCTGACATATTTTGCAATTCTATGCGCAGGAATTAATCGAATGACTAACAGTTTTCTACAACTTAACTTCCACCTCTACAGAGTTGTAAAAGATAGTTGTATTACTATTACTATCTGAAACTGTCCTTTGTTCCTTTTTTCTAAACTCCGTACCCTGAAATATAAGTTTCATGAAAGCAGAACCTTTGTTTGCCTTACTCACCAGAGTTTCCCCAAAGCTCTGAATCATGACTGATTTATACTAGGTGCTCAGAAATATTTCTCAAATAAATAGATGATCAAAGTCACAGTTTCACTAAACATAGAGCCTTCCAGGTCCATCTGTATTGCTGCAAATGGCAAATTGTTCATTCTTTTTTATGGCTGAGTAATATTCCATTACACACACACGTGCGTGTACACATACACACACCCTGTATCTTATTTATCCCTCCTTCTACTGACGAACACTTAGAGCCCTTCCATATCTTGGCTACTGTAAATAATGCTGCTATGAGCACTGGAGTGCCTATGCTTTTCCAAATTAGCCATCTTCCTATCCTCCTCACAGCCATCGGTTTCCTAAAGGGTCAAATGATATAATTTTTCATCTGAAGCATCATACCAATGTAAGGGGCTTTATTTACTCCATTCTCATTATACAGCATAGTGGTTATTATGAATCTCTGGAGTCAGTTACCAGGGTTCAAATCCTGGCTTTGCCGTGTGTTACATTAACAAAGTCACCTAGCATTTGAAGTTCAATAAAGGTGTAACTTGCCCAAGGGCACACGGCTAGAAAAATAGGAGGATATGAACTTCACCCTAAGTCAGGCTAACTTTACCCTCCCCGGATTCTTTCCTTTGGGCCATTGGTCATAACCTTTAATTTCAGATTTCCAGTAACATTTTGATTCATTGCGTTATCTACAGCTTCCACATCCTGGGATCTTGTTCCCTGAGACATCAAGAACCAGCTCTTAAACACTGTCACTGAATTACCCAGAACCTAGTATAACACCTGGCTTGCAGTAAGCCCTAATATATCCTTGTCAAACAAGTGAAGAAATCCACACATGTCCAAGTCAATGGGGAAAAGATAGAACAATTGTCTCCCACCTATTCAGGGTTTATTTAACTAGCAAGAATAAAAGCTGTGAAAACAGTAACCACTCAGCTCCCAGCAAACTGTCATACTGTTCCTGTCTAGTCTGGCATCAGCTGCAGTCAATGTGCAATCCTATGGCACATTAAGTGGAGAATTTGATCCAAAAGAAACACAATCAGTAGGCACATAGGCAATTGTTCTGATTAAACACTGCCTGCTGGAATTAAAACACCATAGGCTGTTTGCAGAACTCCTTGATTTTAATGAGATAAACCCCATCTTAATAGCAAAGATCCAACAATGCATTCCTCAGGCCCCGTGGAGTGACAGATATAATGACTCTATGATAGAGTGTGGCAATTCTGCATCCAGTTGGGGAAATTACAAGATGATTGATTAAGATTGCCCAGTTTAATTCCTCCAAGTCTCATTTGGTGGACCGAGGTAGGCAGTTCTCCCTGTGTCAGCCTTCAGGGAGCAATTTATCTCGCTAGTATCCCAACTGGGAGGGGACTAACATTTGTTATCAGCTGATTACGCACTAGGCTATCAGCTTAGTTATTTGCATAGAGGATCTCTGTCAATCCTCCCCAGTGACCACTATGCGGCAGATGTGCAAACTGAGTCTCAGTGAGGGTAAATAATAAATTCTGACACGTCTGGAAAGTGGTAAGGCTTGAATTCAAACCTGGAATTGGCTGGCATCAAAGATGTTGGTGTTTGTGGGGCAGGTAAGAGGTAGTCCTGCCTAGACTCATACCCTGGCTCTGGTATGTATTAGGATAGAGCCTTGGTTAGTTTCTGAAATTTCTCCATCCTCAGCAGTCTCATCTGTCAAATGGATATCACAGTAGTTCCCATCTCATAAAACAGAGATGAAAAGTGCATGAAACCACGTAAAGAGCAAAGCATAGTTGTTAGCCACTAACTATTATCTCCTTGAGTGCTTCGGATATCTCTGTGGTGTAACGAAGAAAAGACCAAGTATGTAACAGAGAAGAGCAAGCCTGACTCCATACTGAATCTATTCCTTAGCTCTAACCTGTGCTCTGTTGTCTGTGCCTAGTCATGCTGGCTCTGCACCTCTTGTTATAGAATGTTGCCTGCAGCCTGAAATATACAGGAGAACCCATTCTTAAGGCCCTGATCTTTAAAGGTGCAGTAACACTTTTTCCTTTCTTATAGAGGTACACAGAACATGGGTAGACCTATAGCTGATTCATGTTGATGTTTGGTGGAAACCAACACAATACTATAGAGCAATTATCTTTCAATTAAAAATAAATTTTTTAAAAAAAAGTTGTAGAACAGAGAAGAACATTTGTTGAAGATTTTTAAGAACATTGTGACTAGATCTATGTGGACAGCTATAAGAACAAAGGATTCTGGGACCAAGAAATCGGCAACAACCAGTCATATCCCCTCCCCCTTTAATATAAAAGAAGCCTTAATTCTAACTCAAGTAAGATAGTTCTTTGGGACAGTAGTTTACCATCTTCTCTGTCTACTGACTTTCTAAATAAAGTTGCTATTCCTTACCCAAAAATGCATCTCTCAGGGACTTCCCTGGTGGTCCAGTGGTTAAGAATCCATGTTCCAATGCAGGGGTTGTGGGTTCAATCCCTGGTCGGAGAACTAAGATCACACTCGCAGCAGGGCAACTAAGCCCTTGCAATGCAACAAGAGAAACCTCCGGGTGCCACAATGAAGACCCAGTGCAGCCAAATAAAAATAAATATTACAAACCACAACAACTTGTCTCTCAATTTATTGGCCTACCGTGCAGCAAGCAGTATGAGCTTGGACTCGGTAACAAGTAGAGTCCAGAGAGTTCCACATGTTTGGATGAGGTCACACAGAGAGTAAGTACTCAAGCTAGGACTGAAGACAGCTCAGGATCTTTTTAAAATTCAACTAAATGCTGCAGACTTTCACTTTATCTCCACTGATTCTCAGAACAAAGTAGCCAGGTAAGAAGCACAGATGCCCTAAGTGAGGAGATGGAGCTCAGAGCAATAAGATGACCAAACCCCAGACATTCAGATGTTGAAACAAAGAGGCAAGCTTAACTCTTCACCCTAAAATGTCTATGGCATTAAGTGTTGTGAAGGCCAAGGTTAAGATGGTCAGAGTCTGAATGCCAACCCTGGAGCTTCTTAACTACGAGACTCCGTTCTCTTATCTGGAAGACAGAGATAGTCTTAGACCCTAAACTCATGTTGTTGTTATGTTAAATAACTTTTTGTTGGGAAAGTGCTTAACAGAGTGCTTGGCATTATTTTGCCCTGCCATCACCAAGTTCCACTATCCCTAAGTGGGAATAATAGCTGCTCTTATTTTCTGTAATGGTTGTAGATATGAAATTATTTAATCCATTAGAAATGCTTAGCATGATGTCCCATATATACTGGAAGCATTCAGTAAATGTTCATAGTCTTCATCTCATAGTAGCAGAAATAGTAGTGGTAGAGATAATCCTCCCTTTACTGTTACCAAACCTTCACACCTTAGTCAGTCAGTTCAGTCTCTCAGTCGTGTCTGATTCTTTACAACCCCATGAACTGCAGAATGCCAGGCCTCCCTGTCCATCACCAACTCCCACAGTTCACTCAAACCCACATTCAATGAATCAGTGATGCCATCCAGCCATCTCATCCTCTGTCGTCCCCTTCTCCTCCTGCCCCCAATTCCTCCCAGCATCAGAGTCTTTTCCAATGAGTCAACTCTTCGCATGAGGTGGCCAAAGTACTGGAGTTTCAGCTTTAGCATCGTTCCTTCCAGTGAACACCCAGGACTGATCTCCTTTAGAATGGACTGGTTGGATCTCCTTGCAGTCCAAGGGACTCTCAAGAGTCTTCTCCAACGCCACAGTTCAAAACATCAATTCTTCGGCACTCAGCTTTCTTCACAGTCCAACTCTCACATCCATACATGACCACAGGAAAAACCATAGCCTTGACTAGATAGACCTTTGTTGGCAAAGTAATGTCTCTGCTTTTGAATATGCTGTCTAGGTTGGTCATAACTTTCCTTCCAAGGAGTAAGTGTCTTTTAATTTCATGACTGCAATTACCATTTCCACTGTTTCCCCATCTATTTCCCATGAAGTGATGGGACCGGATGCCATGATCTTTGTTTTCTGAATGTTGAGCTTTAAGCCAACTTTTTCACTCTCTTCTTTCACCTTCATCAAGAGGCTTTTTAGTTCCTCTTCACTTTCTACCATAAAGGTGGTGTCATCTGCATATCTGAGGTTATTGAGATTTCTCCTGGCAATCTTGATTCCAGCTTGTGCTTCTTCCAGTTCACGTTTCTCATAATGTACTCTGCATATAAGTTAAATAAGCAGGGTGACAATAGACAGCCTTGATGTACTCCTTTTCCTATTTGGAACCAGTCTGTGGTTCCATGTCCAATTTGAACTGTTGCTTCCTGACCTCCATACAGGTTTCTCAAGAGGCAGGTCAGGTGGTCTGGTACTCCCATCTCTTTCAGAATTTTCCACAGTTTATTGTGATCCACACAGTCAAAGGCTTTGGCATAGTCAATAAAGCAGAAATAGATGTTTTTCTGGAACTCTCTTGCTTTTTCCATGATCCAGTGGATGTTGGTAATTTAATCTCTGGTTCCTCTGCCTTTTCTAAAACTAGCTTGTACATCTGGAAGCTCTCGGTTCACATATTGTTGGAGCCTAGCTTGTAGGATTTTGAGTATTGTCTTGTTATTATGCAAAATAAGTGCAACTNGGTTTCCCTGCCTTTTCTAAAACCAGCTTGAACATCTGGAAGTTCACAGTTCACGTATTGCTGAAGCCTGGCTTGGAGAATTTCGAGCATTACTTTACTAGCATGTGAGATGAGTGCAATTGTGTGGTAGTTTGAGCATTCTTTGGGATTAGAATGAAAACTGACCTTTTCCAGTCCTGTGGCCACTGCTGAGTTTTCCAAATTTGCTGGCATATTGTGTGCAGCACTTTCACAGCATCATTTTTCAGGATTTGAAATAGCTCTACTGAAATTCCGTCACCTCCACTAGCTTTGTTTGTAGTGATGCTTTCTAAGGCCCACTTGACTTCACATTCCAGGATGTCTGGCTACCATTTCTCTTCTTTATCGAGCCCATCTTTGCATGAAATGTTCCCTTGGTATCTCTAATTTTCTTGAAGAGATCTCTAATCTTTCCCATTCTGTTGTTTTTCTCTATTTCTTTGCATTGATTTCTGAGGAAGGCTTTCTTATCTCTCCTTGCTATTCTTTGGAACTCTGCATTCAGATACTTATATCTTTCCTTTTCTCCTTGCCTTTTCACTTCTCTTCTTTTCACAGCTATTTGTAATGCTTCCCCAGACAGCCATTTTGCTTTTTTGCATTTACCCCCAATAACAGGGAGAGTCCACTTTGCTAAGGATACAGAAAGACAAAGTTCCTCTGCTTATTATCTACATCTTAGAACTGTTGGGAGGAAGAAATGGACAATTCCTGGAAAGATCATGGTGGTGACTGGGGATCCACCATAACTTCCTGATGCTTCACAAACTAAACAAGTATCACAGAATATCACAGAAGGTGATCTGAAGCTCTTTCAGCTCCAACACTCTTCAAATGGAGGCTTTTCTATTTGCATGAAAATGAAAGTCGCTCCGTTGTGTCCGACTGTTTGAAACCCCATGGACTATACAGTTTATGGAATACTCCAGACCAGAATACTAGAGTGGATAGCCTTTTCCTTCTCCAGTAGATATTCCCTAACCAGGGACTGAAGCAGGGTCTCCTGCATTGCAGGCAATTCTTTACAAACTAATCTATCATCTATTTGCACATAAAACAGAAAAAAATCCCATGGGCTTTGGCAGTATCTACTAGAGGTACAATTCATTTACTCTTTGATGCATTAATTCTACCTCTAGAAATCAGTCCCATAGAACACTTTGATAGAATGTGAGAGTACATACATGGAAGGCCATTAATTGTAGCATTATTTGTAAGTCGAGACATTAAAACAACTGACATGTCCAGCCATCAGGTGCCATTAAAGAAGCCATGGTCCATTCACACAGTGGAAGACTATGCGGACTTGGAGAATGAGAACAGCCTCTCTGCAGTAATATGGAGAATTCACCAGGGTATATTTCTAAGTGAAAACAGGACTAAGTGTAAACAAGCTATAATATGCTTCCTCTTGTCTAAGACAAGAAAATAATCTCCATATGTTTCATACATTTGCAAAAACAATAAAAGAGCATAGGATATACAAACAAGAAACTAACAAAAGTGCCGTTTGTGGTGGCTGTTTAGTCGCTAAGTTATATCCATATCTTTTGCAACCCCGGTTACTTCACAGGAAATGTATTGGAGAATTGTGGAGCGGAAAGAGAAAGACACAAAACTTGCTTGTATTTGCGTTTCTATACTGTCACACCCTTTGACTGATGTAAGTTCATGCCTATTAAAAGTAAAGCTAATTTTTAAAAGCCTTTCTAAAAATTGAGAATAAACCAAGACAAATAAACCCAACCATCCATCAATTTAGTAACATAACCATACAGAGAAGCGATCATTTTTCCCCCCAAGATGCTTTGACCACAGTACTTTGATGGAACATCCTCTGCAGAACATGTTTCATGGACAAAAAGAACTACAGGGTAATTTAAATCTGACTGTAGTATGTGAGTGAGAAAGCGCATACTGTTATTCTGAAACCATTTTATTTATGTCATACAATAAAACAAATGAGGAATTATGAATGACTGTCAAAGAGAATAAAAGATTCAATTGTGAGATCAAAAATTAACTATAAAACTAACGTTGACATTGCAGTGGAAATAGTTAAATAAATGAATGATTCTACTAATTGTGTATTATCTATCTTAGTCCATTGAAATGGTCTAGCAATGATGTCACTAAAGTAAGTATAATCACACCTAGCACTTTGATTTTGCTTTACAAAAATCTATTTTTCTTGGAGAACTGGTTGCTTTCAGGACTAGGTTAGGGAACGTACAAGTTGAACCTTGAACACATTGTCCTGTTCAAAAGCAAAGAAGCTTTCAAATAGTAATTGGATATGTCAAAAAGACACAAGAACCACCCAGAAGGAGCTCATGCTGCCTAAAATTGTCATGATTGGAGACCTAATAGAAACAATGATTATAATGGATTGAAATACTTGGGACTTATGAAAGCCGTGAGTCCATAATGATACTAAAAAAAAACGAAAAACAAACAACCTAGGAGCAAAAAAGTATATTTGTTACCATTTGAAGTGGTTACTAAAGCAACATCTTCCTTTGCAAATTGGTAATTAAAGAGAAGTAATTAAGTATTCATCCTACCTTGTCTGTAAAAACTGCATTTCAGGGCAAATAGACCCATTTATGACAGAGAGATCTGCTTTATGGAAGCAGGTCAAGCAATAAATGTAGAAGGAATGTTAGAATTAAAAAGCTAACACATCACCACTCCTAATAGATCCTGAGGCATGGAAGGCATCTGTTAGCACAGAAGTGCAAGTGATGATTAAGGACAGTGTGAGGAGGGTCAGAGAAAGCTCTCAGGGAGTCAGTGTAGGCTGAGGCTTGAATGTGAGAACAGAGAACAAGAACAGAGGGGGACTATCAGGTCAGGGCATGTGCTGGGGAGCTGGGAAAGCTTGAGGATCTGCGCTGATACTGAAGGTCATTGTTAACCGTTCAAGAGATCCAAAGTCAGCACAAAACCTGTACGTTGCAGAGAGTCCAAATTTTCTTTAGAAAATGCCTTTGGAAGGAGCTTTGTGGTAGCCCCATATGGGAGACCACCTCAGCACATTTCCCCAGAACTGGGATCACCGCACTATTTGAGAAATAAGAGGTGGTTAGCAACTGACAACAAAGACAGTACGCTCTGAGACACACATGGAAACTGCAGCCAACGGAGGGTCAAACAAAAGCCCTGTCTCCTATCTTTGACTTTCTCAGGGATGCAGGGCATATTCAGCAGATTAGCTGCCATTACTGACACCAGTAACACTGCTCATCTTGTTCAGTGTTATCTCCATCTCCTCTCAGTCATAACTGAAAACACCCATGTAGCCAGTCCCTCATGCTAAGTGTTCACGAGCTAAGATATGTAAGAAGGGATGAGAGACCAGAGGTGACACTAGAAAAGGAAGCAGACGTCACATTAGGAAGGAGCTGTGTTGGAACAGTGTAGGTGAGATGGAGTGAAGGAAAGCTACTGGAGAGAGTTTCAGGTAGGGTATAGCATCGCAAGATTTGTGCTTAGTGCACTGAGATGACCCAGAGGGGTGGTACGGGGAGGGAGGAGGGAGGGAGGTTCAGGATGGGGAACACGTGTATACCTGTGGTGGATACATGTTGATGTATGGCAAAACTAATACAATATTGTAAAGTAGTTAACCTCCAATTAAAATAAATAAATTTATATTAAAAAAAAAAAAGATTACTCTGGTTTCACTGTAAAGAAGGGTGTGGAGCAGCCTTAGAGAATGAACTTATGGTTGTTGGGGGAAGGGATAGTTAGGGAGTTTGGGATGGGCATGGACACTGTAATGTATTTAAAACAGATAATACCAAGGACCTATTGTGTAGCACAGGGAACTCTGCTCAATGTTAGGTGCCAGCCTGGACGGGAGGGGAGTTTGGGAGAGAAAGGATACATGTATATGTATGGCTGAGTCCCTTCCCTGTTCACCTGAAACTGTCACAACACTGTTAATCAGCTATATCCCAAAACAAAATAAAAGGTTTAAAGTGAAAATAAAAAGGGGGGGGGGGAAGCATAGAGGCCACAGGAAATTGGGATGAGGGTAAGAAATAAGAACTTACTATACAGTACAGGGAACTCTACTCAATACTCTGCAACGACTTCTACAGGAGAAGACTCTAAGAAAGAGTGGATATATGTATAACCAATTCACTTTACTGTATAGCAGCACTGTAAATCAACTACACTCCAATAAAAGTTAATTTAAAAATATAATGCAGATACATAAGGGGGATATTACCATCACTGTGTTTTGTTTTTTTTTTATTGGTTTTGCCATACAATGACTTGAATCCACCATGGGTGTAAATGTGGTCCCCATCTTGAACCTCCCTCCCACTTCCCTCCCCATCNGCAAACTAGTACAGCCACTATGGAGAACAGTGTGGAGATTCCTTAAAAAACTGGACATAGAACTGCCATCACTGTGTTTAAATCTGACTTCCCTCTCAGTTCTTCCTCGAGGGACCCAGCGTTACATAAACTGGATACAAATGCAAAGTTTTAGATCTGAAGGGAAACGTGGATGCCAGCTTTGAAACCCCAGTGCACAAAAGAGAGGATTTTTAGGGATCTATAATAGATTCCTCAGCTACAGAAAGCCAACGGGTGAGAAGTGGTCAGTTCCCACTGAATTCCTCTAGGCAAATGAGAGGAACCACATGGAATTTCTTCCCAATAACTGACCCATAATGGAAATTATAAGTGGGGTCAAGAAGGGGTCCTTTCACTTCAACCCACCTAGAATATACTAAAAATAGCTGCCACCTTGGAAAAACAAATACCAAAATTCTAAACAGTTTACTTAGCACATATTCATTTACCCAGCAAACTTTATTGATCATCTACTACCTCAGGGACTGCACTTTAGATTTACAAAAACTAGAAATTAGACCCCTTGATAAATGAAACAGACAACTGAACAGGAAATTCAGAACAGGTAATGGGTATTCTGATGTGGGTGAGCAGATCTTTCACGAAACCAAGGCTACCGTCTTCAGTGACCCTGGGAAGCTACCCCTGAAGGTAACTGGATGGAAATGGGCTGCTTACTACAGACAAAATGTCATCAGCATGGAGTGTGAAGAATGGAAGATGCTGCTGGATTTCATTTCCAACCTGCTTCAGCATCCACCATGTTTTTGGTTTCCAGTCTCACTGTTAAAAATACTGTTAAGGTGAACAAGACCACTGTGCTGGTTAGTAGTTATAGCAAAATAAACGAAATTGAATTATTCAGTGACAGTTATCTAAACTAAAGAATTTTGTTTCAGGAATTTAAGACAAAGGTGGGAATGCTTTACTCCTTTGCTCTTCAATGCTAGAATAAACAGTGCTAAACGACAGATACATCAATGATCGATAAAGCAATTGCTAAATATTATATACAACAAACTCCCCTTTTACATATCTGATATGAGTCATCTTTTTACATCTTTGTGTCACAGTTATTTGCTTTCTTCAAAATACTCAAAGGAAAATAACTCTTAGTTAATCTGAAAATTCTGATGAGTTTTGATCGGGCCACATACAATGTTGTACAAAAAACACTTTATATCCAAATGCCCATCAACTGGTGAATGCATTTTCAGCATGTCATATATCCATATGGTGAAATACCACTCAGCAATTAAAAGTAACAAACTATGATAATTCTATAGTATGGATGAGCCTCAGAAATATTAAGTTTAACAAGTCAAATACAAAAAACTGTATATCATTTACATGAAAGGTCTAGAATGACTACATATTTCATCTTTAAGAAGGCTATGAAGGGCCAATTTGTACAGATAAAAAACAAATCATGGTTACTTGTGGCTAGGAGTAGAGGTAGAAATTAATTGCAGACCCAAGGAAACTTACTGGGGTGATGAACATGTTCTAAAATTAGGTTGTGGTGATAGACACACAATTCTATAAATTTACTAAAATAATTAAATTGAACACTTATAAATGGTGAATTTTAGGATGTGGAAATTACAGTGTAAAACAGTTATCAAAGGACATATGTCCCATATTTCTAATTCAGGTAACCAGGAAGTATTGAAGAAATTTCAAGTACCTGCCTTGCACTGACCATCTCCTTAAGAACAGGTACTTTTATCTCTGTTCCAGAAAACCATCTTCAGAGAAAGAATGCAATTAGCCCGGAGACATACATCTAATGCTAAGCTAGATTAGGAATGGAAGCCAACTGAATCCCCTTCTAAGTCCTGTATACAATTTGCTTCATCGTGAGGCGGACTATGAAAAAACACAATTCAGTCTTACTTCGGTCTTATCTAAAAGTTCATGGGTATTACAGAAAAGTTTCTTCCAACATGCTCATCCTCCGTGAATCTTAACTATTTGTTTTTAAACTACCTCATTATGAGAATACTATTAAAAGCAAAGAGAAAATAGTTAATTGCAAAAGAATAGCCAAGAAGCAATGAAGAAATTCTCAACAAAATATTGACAAGTCATACCGATTCATAGAAGAAGAACTAAACAATTTGACCAAGTGAAATTTGTCAAAGCAATATAAGGCTGTTTTAGCACAGAAAATCAAAAACCCATATGATCAGCACAGTAGACAGAACATGTGTATTTGACAAAATCCAATCCACATTCATTCTAAAACTCTCACAGAAGTTGAAGTAGAATTAAACTTTTTCACTCTGATAAAGAAAATCTACAAAAAAAAAACTACAACTAACATCATATTTAATGGTAAACAATCCACATTTCTCCATAATATCCAGAATAAAGAAAAGGTGTCTGCCTTTGGCATTTGTATTTAACATTAGATCAGAAGTTCTATCCAGTGCAATCAAACAAGAAAATGAAATAAAAGTCATCCAGGTTGAAAAGGAGAAGTAAAACTGTCTTCACATAGATCTGACATGATTCTAATGTAGAAAACCCTAAGAAGTCCATTAAGAATACTAGAAATAATAAACAAGTTTAGCTAGGTCACTTGACAAAGGATCAATTATGCTAATACACAAGAATCAATTGTATTTTGTAGAAGCATTGAACAATCTGAAAGTACAGTTAAGAAAACAATTCAATTCACAATGGAATCAAAAGAAATAAATACTTAGGGAAAATGTCAGCGATAGATGTTCAAGATTATATACCTAAAGTTAGAAAATATTGTCTAAATAAATCAAAGATTTAAAAATAAAGACAACACATGTTTCTGTATTGGAAGACTCAATATTGCTACAAAGGAAAGTCTACCCAAATTAGTCTATAGGTTCAATGCAATGCCTATGAAATTCCTAGCTATTTTTCTACAGAAACTGAAAGCGCAAACAATATTAAGAAATCAGAATAAAATTAGAAGATTCAGATGTCCCAACTTGAATATTTACTGTAAAGCTATACTAATCAAAACAATGATACACTGCCACAAGAATAGATATGTAAATAAATAAATGTAATTGAGGACCCCAAAATAAACTCATAGATTTTCAGTCAACTGATTCTCAACAAAAATCCCAAGAAAATTCAATAGGGAAGAAAATTCTCTCAATAAATGTTATTAATACAATATTCGCTTTCAGAAATATTAATTTGGACACCGACCTCACACCATACTAACTCACAAATACTAACTTGAAATTGGTCAAAGACCAAAGGGTAAAATCTAAACCTATAAAACTCTTTAGGAAAAAAAACAGAAAAAGAAAATCATGATTTGGGGTAAGGCAATCATTTCTAGATACATCTAAAAACCACAAGTAATGCAAGAAAAAGAATTGGTAAAATGGACATAAATTTACAACTCTTGTGATTCAAAAGACACTGTCAAGAAAGAGAGAAGACATGCACACAATGGGAGAAAATATTAGCAAGTCATGTACCTGACAAGGCACTTCTATCTAGAAAGCACAAAACGCTTACAACTCAGCANTAATGCAAGAAAAAGAATTGGTAAAATGGACATAAATTTACAACTCTTGTGATTCAAAAGACACTGTCAAGAAAGAGAGAAGACATGCACACAATGGGAGAAAATATTAGCAAGTCATGTACCTGACAAGGCACTTCTATCTAGAAAGCACAAAACGCTTACAACTCAGCAACAGACAACTAATTTGAAAATGGGCTGAGTATTTGAACATTCTTCCAAAGAGGATAAACACATGGCCAGCAAGCGCATGAAAAAATGCTCCATGTCGTTACTCCTTAGGAAACACAAATCAAGACAGCAACATGTCACACCCAGTTGAGTGGTTAGGCTCTAAAATTCAGGTAATAACAAGTGCTGACAAGGATATGGAAAAATTGGAATCTTCATATATTGCTGGTAAAATATAAAATGGTACAGCCACATGGGAAAGCAGTTTAATGGTTTCTTAAGAAGTTAAAATACACTTACCATATGTGACCAGCAATTCCACTCCTGGGTAATGTCTGAGAGTAAGGAAAGCACGTGTCTAAAAGAAAAACAAAAACAAATCTTGTACATGAATGTTTATAGCAGCATTATTCATAACAGGCAAGTGAAAACATCCAAATGTCACTGCACACTTTTTATATGGATTTGCTAATCCAGCTTAATTTGAATGTCAGCTTCCCTAGCATTTCACATTTGTCTCTGAACACTTCAAATAATCAACATTTTGTATTCTCAAGATGAGACTTTAATTCTTCCAACTTTGCTATTCTTGCAGTCTTGCGTCCTTCCCCATTCCCTCCCTTCCACAAACCCTGCCTCTACTACAGTCTTTAAGCAAAATCATCTCCTCTTGCTAGGAAATAGTTGCAGCAAACTGTTTTAGATCTGGTCTAAAATATTTGTTTGACAGTTTCTAGGGAATTAGGCTGGCTGCTCTTTTCAGCAAAATTACTTTCACTGAATAGGTTTGCAGGGAATCAGTGTTTCGGTGAATTGCTTTTTGGCAAATGGAATTCTCAGCAAATTGACTGAGAGCCAAGGAACAACCCCATTCCCCTGTCCTCTCTGCCTCCTCACAGCTTCACTCTTTGTTCACATAAATGAGTCTATTGACAGTCACGTGTTTCCATTGTTTGAGCCTCTTAGGAACTTCCAGTCTTCAAGACCTAAAGCTTGGCAATTTAGATTTGATGACCTGGCTGTACAACAGGACAAAGCTGAAGAGTGCACATCAGGCAGTGTAGACTAGGAGTCCCTCCCCTTTTCCCCCAACAGCCATGAAACCCTTTCTTCTAAAGGATCCAGAAGTCTAACATATAAAGGAGGCTCTTGCCAATGTAGAATCTGTTAAGCTTCCTCCCACGACCTCCCCCACATGCAGACCTATTTCTTTATCAGCCTCTCAGTTCCTAGGAAGGTGACCTAGTGACCTACATCACACAGCTAAAGAATTACTAGCCTCATCCCACTGTATCTTTTCAGGCAGAAAACAGAGAGTCCCAGTGACTTAATCAAATTCAAAAGGAAGAATGAAAAATAATGACAGGATATTAACCCTCCCGCCCTGCCCCAGAATGTGAATATTAATAAATATAGTCAAATCTCCATATTTGGTATAGAAATCTTTCCTAGTATCCAAATGGATCTTCCCAAACTGACAATGGAAAGAACATGAATTTCTACTCCATTAGGTAATATTCTAGTTCTATTTCTTTCTATATATGTAAATGTGCATTTTTTTCCCCTTTCCCTTCTTCTTGCTTACTCCCTTCCTCTCTGCTTTACAGAGGACCTAAGGATTTGAATGTTTTCTATCTTTTGAAAGCAATTCTCCCCAAAAGAGTCACCAACACTCGGAATAATCTGTGACCACAAGTCCAAATAAAGTTCACATTGATCAGTCAATTAAAACCCGCAAAATAAATAAATGCTTCTGAGAGCAGCCAATAAAGCTGAAAATAGTGACAACCCATATAAATTTGCATCAGAAATATCACTTCCCTTTGACATTTCTCAAAATAACCGCCTTTAGGCTCTTTACACAGTCTTTTCTCCACCATTCTACTGCAGTTTCCTATGAGTTTAAGAGAGATGTGTGAACCGATGACTTTCCAAGAAGTTCCACACACAGTCTCTCAGAGGAAATGATGCTAACGACCCACCTGCTACCTTCTCCAGTTCCCCTGTCCAGGTATCCCTGGAGAGCTAAGTCCTGTACTAATGGAAGGATCTTCCACAGAAAATTTGGGAATGAAACTTAGGTTACCTGGAATTCATATTAAGTCTTCAGCTGCAGGGAATAGAGAAACAGCGGTAGGAAGAGAAACGTACGGATTAAAAATACTGGGAAGCATAAGAGAAGAGCGAGGTCTCTGGAATCTAGTTTGCCCTTTGTTCCTGAGGGGTGATTAGCGAATGTTCTGTGTTGGCGAGAATGACCCTGGAGGTCAAAACAGGCCAAGCTGCTTCATCAAAACCAGCCTCACAGCTGCCTTTTGTTGAAAGCCCTTTATAAAATGGGCTCCAAGCTGAAAACTTTATATACATTATTACATTTGAATCTTAGATTCCCCACCTGAGACTTCTTAATTTTAAAAGAAAGGAACTTTAACTTCGAAAGAACAGTGACCACTTTATCCCAGTGATCAGATATGAAAGATTCCCCATGGGGGTCACTCTGATTCCCTTTCATTTCTCCTAAAATGCCTCTCCTTAAAACTGTGACAGTAGCATTGACATGTATACACTACCTTGCGTGAAATAGACAGCGAGTGGGAAGCTGCTGTCCTGCACAGGGAGCTCAGCTCGGCAGCTCGGGTGAGGCCGTAGACGGCAGCGGGGTGGGGAGGGAGGCTTTCGAGGGAGGGGATATATGTATACATATGGTTGATCCACATTGTTGTACAGCAGAAACTAACCACATTGCAAAGCAATTATACTCCAATTTTAAAACAATAAAAAACGTATCATTCACCATTGCCTTTATACTATAAACCAAACTCCTTGCAGCAGCCAAAAAGCCCGGTATGATCATCTCACTCTTGCTTCCTCGTCTTGCCTCTTACTTCCTGCTAGTCCCACCTTTAATCTTGTTCATTCCCAATGCACGTAACCGTTTTCTCTCCTGTCCCTTTCACATTCCCTCTTCCTCTCTCCCTTTGTCTCTCTCGCCTCTATTCCACACCACTTCATTTATTGCTCGAGAAAGTTGCTGATGAAATATTTCTCACCAAGTCATGCATAATTGGTTTAATGCCTTAGTCTCCCTGGAGCATTTGCATTTTAATAGAGGACAATATTTTATTAGCATTAATGTTAATTATTAACTAAAATAGCTTTCACTTTTATAGCACTTTAGAGTTTACATGGCACATTTACATATAGTATCAAATCTATACCCACAGAGGTGAGGAGAGGAACAAGTTTTTATTGAAAGAAAAAAGCTACCTTGAAATGCATTTTCTTCCTTCGGTGTGACTCGTCCTTTTACTTGGGAGGAAGGGTACTTAAATTGAGATATTAAACGCAAACAATGAATAATGCTAAATCCTAGACAATCTGTACCATTAGGAAAGACTGATTTCTACATGTTAATAGGCATCCCTTACTTTGTTTATAATGAACAAGTAATGCTCACAGCAACAAATTTAAGAAGTTTTACCTCAAAGAGAATTTCTGATAAGAATATTCTCTTATTGGAAGAGCAATCAGTCATCAATAAATAAGAGTGGCATTCCACTTACGATTGGCTTCCCTGATGGCTCAGATGGTAAAGAATCCACCTGCAATGCTGGAGACCCAGATTCGATCCCTGGGACGGGAAGATCCTCTGGAGAAGGGAATGGCTACCCACTGCAGTATTCTTGCCTGGAGAATCCCATGGACAGAGGAGCCTAGTGGGCTACCGTCCATGGGCTCACAAAGGGTCAGATACTACTAAGGACCGAACACTTTCACTTTTACTTACAATCATACTGGAAATAAGACTGGGATGTCGGGACATTTAACCAGCTTCCAACTTTGCATCTCATTGGCTCTCTTATACTTGGGAATCCACTACAGGGAGAACTGTGGTCTTTTCTTACTGGATCTCAGTTCTCTGAAATCAGGTACTGAAAACTTTGTACAAAAGTAAGGATGTAGTGAGAGGAATTTTGCAAATCTTAATCTAATGGCTATGGCCAAATCGCAATGACCTGAGAGAATGAAAATGGGTCAGAGCTCTAAATAAAATACAATTAAGGTCCAACCCAGGGTTGCAGCAGTGGAGACAGAAAGAAAGTCACATGTGTGGAGGTAACATGAATTTATAGCATCTCCATGTATTCCTGGTATTGACTGAAGTGTCATCTTCCTGCCCCGAGGTGAGTTTCCTAATCCCATTATTAACTTTGCCAAGAGCTCAAGAAGGGAAAGCCACAGTCAACACAGTGATACAGAGTCCCTGCTGTTTTATATACAAAACGTCCAGCATTCATTCAACAATTACTAAGAAGAAGAAGAAACAGGACTGAGGAAAAGAGAAACTGACACTAGAAACAGGAGTCATCAGGACAACGTAAATGAAAACAGCAAAGTGATAACATCACTTGGCCACCAGAATGCCTTAAATAAAAAGCACCACCAAAACAACGTAGCGTTAGCAAGGCTTCGGGGCCCTCAGGACCTTCCTGCTCTACTGGAAGGACCACAGCTTGGTACCACTTTTGAAAGCTACTTGGTATCTCTCGAAGTCAAACACATGCGCACCCTCTGAGGCAGCATTTTCCACTCCAAGCGATAAACCAAATAAAAATGAGTACATAAGGCACACATTATGGCTGCCCTGGAGGCTCGGACAGTGAAGAATCTGCCTGCCAGCCGGAAACGTGAGTTAGATCCCTGGGTCGGGAAGATACCCTGGAGAAAGGAATGGCAACCCACTCCAGTGTCCTTGCCTGGAGAAGTCCATGGACAGAGAAGGCAGGTGGGCTACAGTCCCTGAGTTACAAAGAGTCAGGCACAACTGAGTGGCTAATGCTTTCACTAAGGTACACACTGCCATATTTAAAATGGATAATCCATAAGGACCTACTTATAACACAGGGGACTCTGCTTGGTATTATGTGGCAGCCTGGATGGGAGGGGAGTTTGGGAGAGAATGGATATATGTATGACTGAGTCCCTTCACTGTTCACCTGAAATTGTTACAGCATTGCTAATCAGCTATACCCCAACACAAAAAGTTAAAATGAAAAAAAAAAAAGGAGTATATAAATATGCTAAAGAAGGTGAACAAGGATGTCTGTAGCATGACATATTCATAATTGCCAACAATGGAAACAAATATCCTCACGAGACTTTTTATATTCATATAATGAAATAACATACATACAGTGACAAGGAAGGACAGGCCATGGCTGCACACAACCATACGACTAATTCTCATGAACAGAATGTTGAGCAAGAGAGACCAGACAAAAGAGTATATGTTCTATGNATAACTGCCAACAATGGAAACAAATATCCTCAGGAGACTTTTTATATTCATATAATGAAATAACATACATACAGTGACAAGGAAGGACAGGCCATGGCTGCACACGACTAATTCTCATGAACAGAATGTTGAGCAAGAGAGACCAGACAAAAGAGTATGTGTTCTATGATTCCATTTATATAAAGTTCAAAACAAACACATTTAGAAATCAGGATAGTGGTTCCCCTCGCAGGGAGGTAGTGATGGAAAGAGAACATGAGGGGGTCATCTGGAGGTTTGGTCATCAGCTGTTTCTTTATTTGGGTACTAGGTGCTAGGGAGTGTTTCTTTTTGAAAATTCATCAAGCTGTATACTTCTAAGATTTGTTCCCTTTCCCAATGTTATTCTTTTTGCCTTTTCATAAAGCTATGTTTTTTTCAATAGTCACGTACAGATGTGAGTTGAACCATCAAGAAGGCCAAACACCAAAGAATTGATGCTTCGGAATTGTGGAGTTGGAAAAGTCTCGAGAGGAGTCCCTTGGACAGCGTGGACATCAAACCAGTCCATCCTAAAGGAAATCAATCCTGACTATTCATTGGAAGGACTGATGCTGAAGCTCTAATACTTCGGCCACCTGATGCAAAGAGCCGACTCATTGGAAAAGACCCTGATACTGGGAAAAATTGAGGGCAAGAGGAGAAGGGGATGGCAGAGAATGAGGTGGTTGGATGTCATCATTGAGTCAAAGGACATAAGTCTGAGCAAACTCCGGAGATAGTGAAGGACAGGGAAGACTGGTGTGCTGCAGTCCATGGGGTCACACAGAGTCAGATACGACTTAGCGACTGAACAACGGCAGCAAAATTGATGTTATTTATGAAAGGTTTGTTTAGTAAGAAATTTACTTACAAGAAATGTGTGTGGCATTTCAAAGTCTTATCAAATTCCTGAAGAGTCCCTTCACCCCATCTTTCACGTTTCTGGGCCCAGTAACAAAATGTATATTTGTAGGAGTGGGTTCCCGACACCAGCAATTCTCAGGATGCCAACTGGGGGTCCCACAATTCAACTCAATTCTGACACACTCTACCCAGAGGTAGCATCCAATTCCATACATTAAGGGTTCAGTCCTACAAACTTGTCCCCCACCCACTTCAGACACCAGTACAAGCCCAGGTGATAACCAACTAGCTATAATCAGAGGTTTCTACACCTCCTCCTCAGGCTCAGTTAATTTGCTAGAGCAGCTCACGAAACTCGGAAACATTTTACTCCCTGGATTTCTGGTTTATTATTAAAGAGTATAATTCAGGAACAACCAGATAGAAGAAATGCCCAGGGCAAGGTGATGGGGAAAGGACATGAAGCACGCATGCCTCTCCATGCGTGTCACCNGGCTCAGTTAATTTGCTAGAGCAGCTCACGAAACTCGGAAACATTTTACTCCCTGGATTTCTGGTTTATCATTAAAGAGTATAATTCAGGAACAACCAGATAGAAGAAATGCCTAGGGCAAGGTCATGGGGAAAGGACATGAAGCACGCATGCCTCTCCATGCGTGTCACCCCTCAAATTTGCCTAAAGGAAATTCTCTGAACCCCATCGTTTGGGGGCTATATAGAGGCTTCATTACACAAGTGTTAGTTGCTCAGTCGTGTCTGACTCTTCGTGACTGCATGGACTATAGTCCACCAAGCTCCACTGTCCATAGAATTCTCCAGGCAAGAATACTAGAGGGGGTAGCCATTCCCTTCTCCAGGAAATCTTTCCAACCGAGGGATGGAACCTGGATCTCCTGCATTGCAGGCAGATTCTTTACGGTCTACCAGGGAAGCCTTTAATTACACAGTCATGTTTGATAACTCATTGGTCATTGGTGATTGATTCAACCTCTAGCCCCTCTCCCCTCCCCCAAATGAGGGAACAAGACTGAAAGCTCCAGCCCCCTCCATGGGGGGCTCCCACAGGCTTGCAAGTCCAACCTCGAGACCAAAGAAAGAGGCCTGACACAGCGACAGAGACATCAATCACATATTGAACAGGGTATGCGTACAAGTCTGAAGCAAGGTCCTGAAGTGACATCCCACTCTATACGGCAAACAACGGGCAGGATACGGCCACAAACTTCACTCCTCCAGGGAGAAGGAGACTACCATTTATAAGTTTATAAGGGGATTAACACAAGGTTGGCTCATCAGTTACCAGGGAAACCAGAGGCTGGGGTGGGGGCAAGCATGTAGGTAGTTACTGATTCAGTTCAGTTCAGTTCAGTCACTCAGTCGTGTCTGATTCTTTGCGACCCCATGAATCACAGTACACCAGGCCTCCCTGTCCATCACCAACTCCGGGAGTTCACCCAAACTCATGTGCATCGAGTCAGCGATGCCATCCAGCCATCTCATCCTCTGTCGACCCCTTCTCCTCCTGCCCCCAATCCCTCTCAGCATCAGGGTCTTTTCCAATGAGTCAACTCTTCGCATGAGGTGGCCCAAGTATTGGAGTTTCAGCCTCAGCATCAGTCCTTTCAATGAATACCCAGGACGGTCTCCTTTAGGATGGACTGGTTGGATCTCCTTGCAGTCCAAGGGACACACAAGAGTCTTTTCCAACACCACAGTTTTAAAGCATCAATTCTTCGGCACTCAGCTTTCTTCACAGTCCTACTCTCACATCCATACATGATCACTGGAAAAACCATAGCCTTGATTAGACAGACCTTTGTTGATTAAGTTACTGATTAAGCCCTATGATTAAGAGGATTGGACAGTCATGTGAGTGGGGTGTAGGTAAAGCAGGAACTGGGTGAGCAGGAGTTGTACAGAGAGCAAGGGGACAGCCATGGTGAGCAGCCTGACCATACCCCCGCCCCATTCACAGCTGGTTCCTCTGGCAACCAGCTCCCATCCTTAAGTGCCTTCCAAAAGTCACCTGTTACAGAAATCCAACTATGGTGGAAAAGAGATTGTCATGAATATTAAGACACCCGCTTCACCATTATGGCTCTGAAGTTTTCAAGCAACCAAGGATAAGGCACTCAGCAACAAAAGATATTTTCATTTCACTTAGCAGGAAATTCTAAGGGTTTTGAGGGCCAAGAACTGTGAAAGTGAAGTCATTCAGTCATGTCCAACTCTTTGCAACCCCATGGACTGTAGCCTACCAGGTTCCTTTGTCCATGGGATTTTCCAGGCAAGAATACTGGAGTGGGTTGCCATTTCCTTTTCCAGGAGATCTTCCCAACCCAGGGATTGAACCCAGGTCTCACGCATTTTAGGCAGATGCTTTACCATCTGAGTCACCAGGGAAGTCTGAGCACAGGAACTATGAGTGATGATCAAATATATATATAAGAAATATATTTTGGTCATATGAATGATTGATTATATGTGTATTTTTCTTTTTTAATTTTATATTGTAATTGATTGACAATGTTACATTAGTTTTGGGTGTATAGCAAAGTGATTTAGTTATCTTGCACCCTATTTTTAATTATTATTTATCCAAGACATCCCCTCTAACTCAAAGCCCAATATGGTCTTCTGCTATTGGGTAAGAAAAAGTTTCTTTTAAAACAATAGAAATGTATCTGCTTAGAATAAATGAAAATGAATATCTCAAATATATAACATGGAAAGTAGGGCTTTTAAAAAATTAAGACAATAAAAGGATTGTAATTTATATTAATAATAAAATATTAGGAAATTAAGAACAGTTCACAGAAAGTTCTTGAAATTTTCCCCTGAATTATACGCCAGGGACCTTCAGATTCAACTCTCTGGATTCAGTATCAGACCAAGCCAAAAATTTCAAAAGAGGAGAAAAAAAACACAGTAAAGTCACAAAATCATCTCTTCTGCTCATGAACTGGTGAGTCCTCAGTGGCAAATGGCTGAATTCCTAAACAGGTCCGGCACATTAGCCAGCTAGCAAGGCTGTGAAAGCATCAGCTACTGTCTGTACCTAAGCCACCAGGAGCACTAAATTTTCCTTTCATTTGAAATTTTGCCACAACCTCCACCCCAAAAGGCAGGCCTGCCCCCAGCAGTTTGGTGTCCCGAACAGATGTGGAACACAGGAGCTCGCCGGGGAGGCGATGCCAAANGGCTGAATTCCTAAACAGGTCCGGCACATTAGCCAGCTAGCAAGGCTGTGAAAGCATCAGCTACTGTCTGTACCTAAGCCACCAGGAGCACTAAATTTTCCTTTCATTTGAAATTTTGCCACAACCTCCACCCCAAAAGGCAGGCCTGCCCCCAGCAGTTTGGTGTCCCGAACAGATGTGGAACACAGGAGCTCGCCGGGGAGGCGATGCCAAATGAGCATCTGCCTTGGATCCTAGTCCCCAGACTATCTCTTTGCAACAGAACCTCGTCTGGAAACAAGACAATTATCTTTTCTAGCGGGGGCTGTGAGGAAAGAGGAAAGGCTGGAAAGGAGAAGGGGTTGGAGCTGGGAAACCAACCAAGTGCGGTTCGTTTTCAGGAAGTTGCTAGGCTGGGTCTTTCAGAGTAGCTCACATGGGTTCACGATGCATTTTCTTTGAGGTTCCCCCACTCCGGATACGCCAGTGCCCTCTTTTCAGCCCAGGCCCTTGCATCACCACCAACCAGGGGAAGGAGCCGGGCCAGCGGTCACCGTTCTCTTGGATAAGCTTTACCGTAATCTTCATAAACCTCAATGCTCAAGGTGCAGAGGGAGATTGGAGGAAACTTGTTTTTCCGTTGGTTTCTCTGTGACTTCTGTGGCTAGTCATTCCTAGAACAGGAAGCTGGAGAAACTGAGGTGGGAAACACTCTTCCGACCAGCCGGGTTTCCTCACCTTTCTAGGGTACAACTGATTAGGAAAAGCTTCAGGGTTTATGTAAACCCTGAAGGAGTTTACATAAACTCCTTCCTCAGCTGGTTGGGGAGTGGGGGGTGGTTCTCATCAAAAGGTAAATGGGTTGCTCACCCCTGAGAACTGCAATGCCTTCATCCCTGCCCCAAGAAGCAGGACAGGAATCTCTTGGTTGTGTTTCAGCATTGTTGCCAGCTTCATTTCAACACCCCACTGGACCAGTCAGGAAGGACAACCAAGTCCATTCATTCATTCAACAAGTATTAACTAAGTGCCCACCACTGCAGGGACCTGGGATCCATCAATAACACATTAGAGAACTCTACCCTGGTGGACTCATCTTCTAGGGAAAGGAAACAGAATGAACAATAGTAAAGAAGTAAATTAAAAGCATGTTGGAAGGTGAAAAGTTAAATCAATGGAAACAGAGAAAGTACAGAGCGGTGGAGGTGGGGAAATGAGAGATGCGATTTTAAACAGGGTTTGGAGCTTGAAAAGATGACATCTGAGCAAAGCCTTGAAGAAGATGAACGGGGTCAGTTATGTGACTTCCTGAAGGAAAAGCAAAGGGCTAAGGTCTGAGTGTTCCCAGTATGTTCAAGGGACCATAAAAATGGTCACTGTTTCCACTATTTCCCCATCTATTTGCCAGGAAGTGATGGGACCGGATACCATGACCTTAGTTTTGTTGAATGTTGACTTTTAAACCAACTTTTTCACTCTCCTCTTTTTCATCAAGAAGTTCTTTAGTGGCCATGCCATGCTCACCCCCAAATCCCAACAAATAATAGCAAGAAGGTGAGGTTAAAAGTAATGCATGGAGATAAGCCAGGTAAGAAGGGCTGGCTGTTGAATTTTGGATCAAGAAAGTTAGAGGGGCTTCACTGGTGGCCAGGGGTAAGCAATACCCCTGCCAATGCAGGAGACACAGGTTCGNAAGATGACATCTGAGCAAAGCCTTGAAGAAGATGAACGGGGTCAGTTATGTGACTTCCTGAAGGAAAAGCAAAGGGCTAAGGTCTGAGTGTTCCCAGTATGTTCAAGGGACCATAAAAATGGTCACTGTTTCCACTATTTCCCCATCTATTTGCCATGAAGTGATGGGACCGGATACCATGACCTTAGTTTTGTTGAATGTTGACTTTTAAACCAACTTTTTCACTCTCCTCTTTTTCATCAAGAAGTTCTTTAGTGGCCATGCCATGCTCACCCCCAAATCCCAACAAATAATAGCAAGAAGGTGAGGTTAAAAGTAATGCATGGAGATAAGCCAGGTAAGAAGGGCTGGCTGTTGAATTTTGGATCAAGAAAGTTAGAGGGGCTTCACTGGTGGCCAGGGGTAAGCAATACCCCTGCCAATGCAGGAGACACAGGTTCAATCCCTGATCTGGAAGCTCCCACGTGCCGTGGAGCAACAAAGCCCAGGTGCCACACTGTTGAGCTGTGCTCTAGAGCCTGGAGCCACAGCTACTGAGCTCACACGCTGCAGATACTGTAGCCCGCGCTTCCGAGAGCCCATGCTCCACAACAGGAGAAGCCACCCCAGTGAGCAGCCTGCACACTGCAACTCGAGAGCAGCTCCAGTGCACCACAGCCAGAGAAAAGCCCACGCAACAATGAAGACTCAGCACAGCCACAAAGAAATAAAATTTAGAAAATAAAAAGTTAGAGATTGGCCAGTCCTGATGTCAACCTGACACCTGAATGATACATATGTTCTGTTTGAAGTTTACAGCTTTAAAAAAAATGGTACACTGTTGCAGGATCTATCACACACAAAATTGTATTTCTTACTTCTCTTTAAAAATATGACTAACTGGCCACATGCTGGAAATACCAAATCTATACTGCACGGCAGCTAGAGCTTAATAGTGACTGCAGAATCAGGCAGATGGTCCCCAGTTCACTCCAAGTCCCATCTGACTTTTACTGATTTCTGACCCATTTCACTTATTAAAGATCTAAAGTTGTCAAGCCCTCACCTTATCTAATACTCTTTTATATAAAATATAGAAAATAGAAGCCTAGAATGAGTGAGACAGTAGAGTTGTCAGTCATAAAATCAGAATCTGTGCTTTCCAGCCTCCCCTCTATGCACAAGGACTAAAAATAAAAACCTCAAGGAAGTCATTTTCCAAAGGCCCATCCTTCCTCCTCAAGCAACCTGGTGCCCCAGCCTCCATGACACTCTGGGGTCAGGTTCTCGGTTAGGTTTCAGAATTATTTTTAATTCGGCTTTGATTCTGTTTCACTTGGTACCCACAGCGAACTGCATTTGTGGCCAAAGGCTTGAACAAGTGCTCAGGGCTCAGGACCCCAGGCTTCACCAGAGTTCAGGTGGAAACCGTAAAACTAGGTTTCACTGGAAGCTGGTGGAAACCTCTCGTCCTGCTTGGTTAGTGGTGCGTACACTTTGGACTGGAATCAAACTGACGAGTCTGCCTGCCCCCTCCCTCATTGGGATTGTGGCCTGGCCTGACCTATAGCCAGTGGTGACTGTGTTAGAAAATCCCATCTTTGGGACGCGACAGCATCACTCTCTCTACTCTTCCATTTGGTCCATGCTACCACCTACCCCCACCCTTTAGATTTGGAAAGGCCCAGGTGGTTCCATTTCTTGCCCCATCTCATGGTCTTCAGGAAAGACCTAGCACTGTGCCTGTCACCTCGCCCCTTTCCTGGGGGAGTTCTAGCATGAGGCCTTTCTATAACAGGTGAGGATAAAATCTCCACGCATCACAAGAAGGTGGCAGAGGGATTTGGGCAAACAGAATACTTTCTTATTCATTCATTCACTCACTCATATAACCAATCAGTATGGAGAACCTTCTGGTCTGAGTGCTTAGAAGACCTAAATGTCACTGACATACCTGCTCTAAACTCAGTGAGCTCACAAAACCCAATCCTGAGCTCACAGTGTAACACAGGCGTCGACCGAGGACCTCCCCGGAGCCTCAGTTTCCTCATTTGAAATAAAAGGACCCCACTGACTCACACACAGATGAACTTTGGAGAACAAATGAGACGAGTGGATGTTACATTCTTTACAAACCACAAAGCACAGCTTCAGCAGCTGATTACTGACTCATATTTTACTTGTGCTCAAGGATTTGACCTTGTGGGCCTCCCAGTTGGCTCAGTGGCAAATCCACTTGCCAGTGCAGGAGACACAGGTTCTATCCCTGGATTGTGAAGGTGCCCTGGAGAAGGAAACGGCAGCCCACTCCAGAATTCTTGCCTGGAAAATGCCATGGATGGGAGAGCCTGGAGAGCTACAGTCCATGGGTTTCAAAGAGTCAGACACGACTGAGCATGCAAGCCTGTGTGCAATAAAGGATTTGAACACTGTGAGCCAGGCTTTTAACTAAATAAATACAGAAGGGAAGTCTCGTCCTTACCATCAAAAGCTAACAAACGTAGAAAGAATGATAACTAGAAAACCATTTGGCGACAATTATAATAATCCTGCCAAGGCAGGAGATGCAAGAGACAAGCATTCAATCTCTGGGTCAAGAAGATCCCCTGGAATAGGAACTGGCAACCCACTCCAGTATTCTTGCCTGGAGAATCCCATGGACAGAGGAGCCTGGCAGCTTACAGCTTACATGGGGTCCCAGAAGAGTTGGACACGACTGAGCACACACATAATAATCATCCAGGCAGGTAAGAATTATGGATGCATTTTAAAATTAGTGGCTTAAGGTGTGAAGAGTTACAGAATGTTTATATATCAAGTATCTTCTGCCAGGATACTTACAATTAATGAGAAAGACAGTTAAAAAAATAACCTGGCAGACACAACCTGCATCAAAGTCAACATCACCAGTAATGGGAGAAATTGACATCACATGCCTCCTGATATAATACATGGAAAAAAGCATCACTTCTATGATAGTTCAGCTGAAAATACACAACCTGAATATCATGAGGAGACATAGGAGAAACCCAGATTGAGGACCATTCTACAAAATACCTGACGTGCACTTTTCTAAACTGCTATCGTCATAAAAGAGACTGAGGAGGCCTAGGGGACACAAAGCTTGGTGCAGGGTTTTCTTCTTCTGTATAAAATATCACTGAGATGACTGGTGAATCTGGATAAGGTTATAGGTAAGGTAACAGTTCTGTTTTCCTGTTTTCCTAGTTTTGATGATCATGCTATGGTTATGTGAGTGAACGTGTTTGCTTTTGGAAAACATACACAGAGGTATTCAGGGGCTAAGGGCATCATGTATAAAATTTACCTTCAAATAATTCAGTAAAAGAATTGTTTACAATTGTGCATATGTGTGTGCATGCTCAGTCATGTCGACTCTTTGTGACCCCATGAACTGTAGCCTGCCAGGCTCTTCTGTCCCTGGCATTTTCCAGTCAAGAAAATGAGAACAGGTTGCCATTTCCCATTCCAGGGGATCTTCCAACCCAGGGATCAAACTCGAGTTTCTTACACCTCTGCATTGCAGGTGGATTCTCTACCACTGTGCCACCTGGGAAGCCCCATATATAATATGTAGATATATAAATATGTGTGCATAGAACAATTATGTATATCTGTATTTATGCACAGAGAGAGAAAAATTAACCAAAGCTGGTAGAATTATTAACACTGGGGAACTCCCTGTACTACTCTACAGACAGCTCGGGTTGCAATTTCTGGAATCCCCAGACGCCAAATGTGTTTCACTCATTTTCATCTCTGTTGTCAGGGCTTCTGATATTCATGACAAGGTGGGCAATGATGCTAAATGGGACCCTTCCTTCAGTGATGGTTTCCCATAACTACACACCCACACACCAGAGCAGAGTCGTTAGGACTAGCTATCATTGCCGAGCCAGCTGGGGCCTTAAAAATTTATCTCCTAGAACCTACAGTCCAACATCATCTCTTCCATTCCTGATGGAAGGCAGAAGGATATCTCTACCGCGGTGCACCAGGCCAGCAGACATAGATCACACAGAAATCAGGTGGCAATTTAATCGCGGTGCTATTCCCACCATCTGTTTGTTGTGCCGGGTTCTTTACATGCCACTTGGGCCAGGCGATCAGCTCCTATCTGTCCTGGAAAAACCACTGGTAAAAATCAACCCATGCCTGAACCCTTTGCATTTTGGGGAGAGTCATGAAATGGCCAGTCCCAGAGAATGGGCAAAATGTAACTCACCACCCCCATAGTGCCAAGGATTAAACAGGACTTTGACCCCTCCCTTTCACTTGGTTGAAACAATCTAAAGAAAGTGCAAGAGTGCCCCCTTCTGCCCAAAGGTGGAATCATTCTCATTAGCCCTTCACACATTTCTGTCTCAAGAGAACTTAAAATCATGCCTTTTACAGAGAAATGTGATTCCAGAGCTCACGTTTTCAAACACCATGCTAAGCTGTTGCTTAAATCAGCACTTATCATCTACAATAAGATCTCACCTTTATGACTTTATGTTATCCCTTCCATGACCTCCAGAGCCAAAGAGACCAGTGGTCATTACATCCCCTAACAAATGACTTGAAACCAGCAGTGAGGTTAATTCATCCAAGGCCAAAAAGACTCTCCCCTCCGTGGCTCCATCTTTCAAATTCAGTGGCTGCAAAGAAGGGCTTCTACACTCGCCCAACAATACGGATGAGATTCTGTGATTCTGGGTCATCCTCGATGCAAACAAGACTCAAGAATAGGCAACTGCCATTACAGGCAATCCAAATGCCTTACGTCATTACGAACCAAAAGCACAGGCTTGGTTAACTTCCCTGCTGGGATGTGCTATCTTCTTAGTTCCCTAAGAGCCCACCGTTTCTCTCTCCCCTTCCTGAGTAAATAGCTGCCAGAATGGGAACATCCATCAAGTCTGAAGAGAATATTCAGTAGACCTAAGCGATGCTGAGCACAGATCCAGGTCTCGGTTATATACATACCAAGGTACTCCATCTTGCCTACAAACACACTGATAGAGTGTCAAAGCACATGCGCCAAAATGCTAATAGCGGTTTCCTCCAAGAAAAGTTCAGGGTGGGAGAAGACAGCCTGAAGGGAACTTTAATCTTCCTTGTAATATTTTACTATATTATCATATGAGAATGCATTTTATGTTAGACATGCCAGTGAACATGACATTTCTTCAACTTCACGACATTTATACTGAACATCTCAAATGTCAGCTCAAATACCTTTTGTACCACAGCTACTGTTAGCCAATGCAACCCCTCACAGCTCAATCAGTTGGTAGGATTACCGAATGCTGTTTGCTGTTTAGTCACTAAGTTGTGTCCAACTCTTTTGCGACCCCATGGACTGTAGCCCTCCAGGCTCCTCTGTCCATGGGATTTCCCAGGCAAGAATACTGGAGTGGGCTGTCATTTCCTTCTCCAGGGAATCTTCTTGACCTAGTGATCCAACCCGAGTCCCCTGCTTGGCAGGCAGATTCTTTACCACTGAGCCACCTGGGAAGCCCCAGATATCAGTGTTGGACCAGAAAATAACTCAAAAGTCCCTTCCAGTCCAGAGATTTCACTAAGTGTGCTAAGCATGTACCACTGGGCTGTGCGGGCCTGGTTCAAACTGGGTGGGAAAGACCTACACCCCAGCTGCCAACCCATATGCTCACTCCCATAATGCACACACAAGTGTCCAGGCCCGCACACAAACACACACACACTCTCTGCGCTCCCAACTAGGTTCAGGTAAATGAGTCAGCTCCAAACGGAGGCATGGCTTCATATTCTCAGGTCAAGGTTTCCAGCCTGGGGGGAGAAAAGGGGGTCCAAGTCTAAGGTGAAAGCACATTAAAAAATGTGTGTGTGGCAGACATAGAGAATAGACTTAGGGACACGAAGGGTGGGAGAGGGAGGGAAGAGGAAGAAGAGGGTGGGATATAAGGACAGGGTAACAGGGAAACTCACATTACCGTATGTGAAATAGACAGGCAACGGGAATTTGCTGCATGACTCAGGGAACTCAAACCAGGACTCTGCAACAATCTAGAGGGGTGGGGGGTGGGAAGGAGGTTCTCAAGGGAGGGGACATCTGTGTACCTGTGGCTGATTCATTTTGATGTTTGGCAGACAACAGCAAAATTCTTGAAAGCAATTATCCTTCCAGTAAAAAATTAGAAAAAAGAAAAGTGTGTGGTTCTTTCCTGACAGAGCCATTCAAGTTGCTCAGGACAGAAGATGGGCTTTCATGGCTGACGAGACAAGCCAAGTGGGTCCTCAGTGAGTGCTGGCTGCTTCCTCCCTCTTCAGACGCAGCGATCCAGCAGTCTGGGATTGCCTACACAAAGCTAGAGATGGCTAGGATCCTTGTTCCTTTAGCAGAAAGCCAAGTGGTTACGGTTCAGTGAGCTGGGCTGCATAAAATGAAGTGCTCTAGGAGCCGGCACTCTATGGTAGGGAGAGACTGGGAGCCTGCAGACCACCCCCACCCCAAGTTCAGAGGGCTCTTATCAGCCACAGGTGGAGATCTGCTTAAACTTAATGATGCACGGTGGCTGTGTTCACCTTGAAAAAACATTGAAGTCTGCTGTGGTAGTGGTTGTCCTCGTGAAAGTTTAACATAAACAGACCCAAGAGGGCCTGTTCATAGCTGACAATGGTGCCAGAATAAGAAATGTTTTGCTGAATAACTTAGAAGGAGTGATTGATTACTCAGGCTAAAAAACAATGAGAAATGGAAAATGCACTACACTTGGCAACGGAAGACCAGGGCTCAGCACTTAGTCTGTGCCTCACTAGCCGTGTGAACTTAAACAATACAGTAGGCCTCTCAGAGACATATTTGTCGTTTACAAAGTAGATATAATGCTAACATGCAATTAGTCAAAAGGTTGTCAGTATGAAACTAATAAAATAGTTCTCATGGGAGGGGAGTACATGTAGTTCTCCTGGGGAGGAATGGATACGGGTATTTGTATGGCTGAGTCCCTCTGCTGTCCACCTGAAACGGTAAACATTGCTAATCAGCTAAACACCAATATAAAATAAAAAGTTTTTTTTTTTTTTTTTTTTTAAATAAAAGGATCTTTCTACTCACATAGAGAAGCATTTGGCTGCCAAGGGGAGGTGGGAAAGGGGAAGAAAGGAATAGGAGTTTGGGAATAGCAGATACAAACTGTTATGTACAGGATTGATAAATAGGGTCCTACTGTACAGCACAGGGAACTATATTCAATATCCTGTGATAAACCATAACAGAGGCTATGAGAGAGAATGTGTACATATATGTGTGTGTGTAGCTGAATCACTTGCTGCACAGTGGAAACTAACAACACTGTAAATCAGCCATACTTTAGTGAAGTTAAAAGTAATTTTTTAATTAAACAGTTCTCATTAGCCTCAGATTACACTTGAGAAAACCGAGGTGCAAAGGGTTAAGTGGATTACCAAGACACCCAGCGAGGCAGTCGCCAAGCCGAGTCTCAGACTCAGGTAAATCTGGCTACAACATCTCAGGTTCTATGCCACCTGCCCTTCTGTCGCCTGAGATCTGATACTGATTATCTGAACCCCATCCATGACTAGTCCCATCTTCCAGCACTCAGCATATTATGGCGCATATGGGTGCTTACTAACGCGTTTGTTGAATCAACCAACCCAAGTTCAAAGCATGGGTGAGCTAAGAAACTGTCCATTCACTTGCAAATACTGTTAAACAGCTACATGCGTAACACACGGGATATGGCTGTTTCATGACCCATAAAGTCAAAAATACATTTCTCCCAATTTGCTATGGGTGTTTCAAATATGAAAGCATGTACATGTGTGGTGCACCTATCACATATGTATGTGTGTCCTAAGGAGAGGGAATGGCATGAGGACAAGATGAAGACAAAAGCAACCACCCTTTTGTTAGCGGCCCCCTCAGTATGAGCTGGATACCAGGCACCTGTCTGGAAACCCTGGAAGCCCCCTGAGTACGACCTCCCTCCACGCCTCAGCTGACAGCCCTTACTTTGCACTGCAGAGAGAACTGTCTTTGAGGAGCAATTCGAGCTCCTTTCTCCATCAGTGTTTGGTATTCAGAAAAGGTCAGGTTTGAAATTGGATCCACCCTCTGCGTTGCCAAGGTTCTGGCTCAACGGGAACCTTCGGAAAGCTTTGTGATCAAATAACCAGTGTCATCAGATAACCTTTCATTACACAAGAAAGGCCACCGGTGCCTGCCTCTGTCTTGCCATGCTGGAGGAAGGGGATCTGGGGAATGCCAAATTTCTAAGGCTGGCTCAGAAATGCAGCTTGGCCTCCAAGACAATGCCCAGCTGCTTTTCCTACAGGCATTTTATGTTTTCTATTTCTTTTTGGCTAGTTTTCAGGCTGACCAGGAAAGTTTAGTGAACTCCTAGACAATTAGGAGCTGCAGGGGTCAGGTTCTTACTCCACCATTTCCCAGCTATGTGATTTGGGCAAGTTCCTTGACCCCTCTGAGCCTCAACTTTCTCATCTACAGCATAGGAATGATGATACTTTGAGGCTGAAATGAATAGCACATGTGAGGCATAGAACGCAAATCAACCAGGAGGTTTCATTAAGCTGCAATATTGCTAAGAAATAAAGGTACAGTTTTTATACCTTTATAGGAAAAGAGTGAATTTCATAGAAAACAAGTGGCTGTGAAATTATACTCCTCATTCAAGACCAAGACTCAGCATCATCTCCTCGGGACACTTTCTCTGAGCCCCTTCAGGCATAGCTGAGCGGTTCTCCCCCCAAGCCCCTCCCAGCACTCCGATACCACATAGAAGAAATTTACCTGCAACCATGTGTCTACAATCCTCCAACCAGATCATGGTCCAAGAGCCAGGGTTGTGATGTCTCATGAATCCTTCTACCTCTGCCACTCTACACAGATCGTTCAATTAAAAATGCTTATTAAAATCGCTGACGTGAAATTTTAATAACCAACATGAGATGACCATTTAGTCACTAAACAAAGTGTATGTAGTGCAAGGCAAGATTCTTATGCCCTCTTTTAAAATGAGGGCATTGAGGCTCAGACAGGGGTGACTCTCCTAAGACTAGATAGCTGGTGACAGAGCTCAGACTTGATCTGGGGTTATCCAGCTGCACCCCACAGGCCTGCAAGCCTTGTAACTGTCCAGCCTCGAGATCAAAGACAGACCCAGAGACAGTGACATAGACATCAACATTCTTTGGATAGAGGGAGTCTTACAGGTCTGAAGCAAACAACCCCGGAGCAACACTCCACCACAGACAGAAGACAGCAGGCAGAAGAGCTCTCACGACAGAGGGGAAAAGCCAGCTACCATTTCTAGAGGGTCTTGACATCAGATTGGCTCCTCAGTTACCAGGGAAACCAGCAGCTGGGGTAGGGGGCAAACACACAGACAGTTATTGATTAACCCCTATAATTAAGATGATTGGAGAGTCACATGAGTGAAGCTGGGCCTGGTCAAGCAGGGGATATAGAGAGAGCAAGAAAACAGCTATCTTGAATGGCCTGATCATACAGGGATCTTTTGGCCTCAAACCAGTGCTGCCCCAAGAGATCCAACTACTGGGCCCATGTGTCCCAACTACTGAAGCCTGCACACTCTCAGGGCCACGAGCCACAACTACGAAGCTCCCGTGCTACGACTACGGAAGCCCACGTGCCTAGAGCCTGTGCTCTGCAACGAAAAGCCACTGCAATGAGAAGCCCATGCACCACAATGGAGAGGAACCCCCACTCGCCCCAACTATAGGAAGCCCGCAGGCAGCAACGAAGACCCAGCGCACCCAAAAATAAACAGATTTCTTTTTTTAAGTGTTGCTTCTTGCGCCAAATATCTTCTACCAGAGAGGGTTTCCCAGTTAAATTTTAATTTCAAATAAACGGCAAGGTTTTAGAGTGAGTATATCCCTTGCAGTATTTAGGACATGCACCTACTTAAAAGAGCATTTATCTGAAATTTGAATCTAACTGGGCATCCTACACTTTCTTATGAATTTGGCAGCCCCACTCCAAGACTCCAACGTGGATCAAACTCCTCAATCCACAATCACCTGGCTGACGGGACAACTTTTGTGCAAGTGGTGAAGTCAGGGGAGGAAGGACAGTGTCACACTAAGTGGGGAGGTTCGGGCCACAGGCACCTGAGGAAGAGGTGTCGAGAAAGGTGTGCTGAGCAGGAACAGAGAGAAGGAAAGGAGGCTTTGTAGTTAGAGCCAGAATCCCGTTGAGGCTGTGCCCCTGTTCACCCAGAGATGCGTAAAGCTGCAATAATAGTCTGACGACCTCATAGAACCAACACAACGATCAAGTGAAATAACAAACGTACGTTTAGTGTTAAGGCCTGGGCCGTAGCACTAAAATAGGGGAACGCAGCCAACGCCCCAAAGTAGCTGCAGTTATTATTATTTTTGAGGGAGTGAGAAGGGGCATTTATTAAACGTATTGCCTATATCCAGCACCAAAATGAGAATTATACATATATTATCTCATGCAAACCTCTTAACAATCACCCAGGGTAATTACGGATATTAACTACCATATACTAAGGTTCAGAAAAGCTGACACCTGCCCAAGGCCCACAGATGGTAAGCAGTGGAGACAAGACTTGAAGCCAAGTCTGCTTATGCTTAAAGTCACTCTTTCTCCACTGTATCAACTGCCTTGAGCATCCTTTGGGGGGGTCTCTGCGTATGGATCACCTGTTCAGAGCTGACACCCCCCAGGCTTCAAGCCATTCCTTCCCAGAACAGCATTCTGACCCCTGACCAAGGGAGGGTGCGTGGGAGCAGAAAGAACCACTACAATATTGTAAAGCAATTAGCCTCCAATTAAAATAAATTAATTTTAAAAAAAAAAAAGAAAAGAAAAAAGTCCAATCATGGAGATAAAGCACGGGGGGGGGTTCACCCCCACAGGACAGTCCCCCTTTCTTAGTCCTCAAAGTGACCAGCCCATGTGAGCAAGGCTGCTCTTTCAGGGGTGACATCCAGTCCAGGCCCTCGGGCCCCCTCTTCCGCTCCATCCCCCTCGGCCCAGAGCCAGGAGTGGGCTGTGGAAAGACACGCGGGTGGACAAGTCTGAATGGAGCCCCCCCACCTCCGATGGTCACACCCCCCCAGCCCCAATTCAGTTAAAGATTGCAGGAAGTGGTTTGTCCGTTTAGAAGTCCTCTCCAGCTCGGGGGCCTTTCTGAGAAATGAACTTGCAGTTCTCTAAAGATAGATTGCGCAAAACAGGAGGGGGCAGCCCCCAAGGACCCTCCAACAGCAACCCTCCCAGGACGTCCAGAGACTCTTTGAGCACCTCATGTTCCCTGCCCGCCCCCCACCCCCACCCCGGCCGCCACCAGCAGCTGCTGGCCTGGGACGGACCTAGTCAACACCCCGCTCTGTGGTGTGCGCTCTTGTGCAAGACTCAGGTTTCGTGTCTCCAGTGAACAAACTCTGTTCTGAAGAGCTGAAGGAGGGGGTCAGGGGACGGGAACATAAAAAGCCAGGGGGAGGGGAGCTGAAGCTGGTGGGGGCGGGGTTTTCAGCTGTTCCTGTCATTTCTTTTCCATGGGCTCTTAACTGTAATTTCAAACTGCATCTGGGTTTTCTGAAACTGTGTGATGAGAGGTGAGGTTCACAGAGAGTTTAGGCCTCTCTCCAGACTGCAGTTCTTTCATGCCTAGGAGAACAGGCGGCGGGATCTTGGAGACAGGAGTGATGGGAAGAAGCCGGGGGGTGGTCCCTTGATGGAGGTGCAAGAAAACAAGCCAACCAGCAACTGGCTTGGGCATCGGTGGAGAGTGAGGACCCAGAGCCAACGCCACTCAAAAACTGACATTTCCCAGCAATCTGTTAGGGCTGGCCTTCGGTAGAACAAATCTGCTTTCTACTTTGGATGATGAGTTTTTCAGCAACTGTTTTTGGAGAAAGGATGGAATACAAGCAAAAAAGGCTAACATAGGCGTGTCATCGACTCCTGTCTCCGATGACCACTCTGACCAGAATGACTCCTCCACTTAGGCAGCCCTCACTGTTTATTTCAGTTTGTTTGTGAAGCGTCTCTCGAGNTTCTACTTTGGATGATGAGTTTTTCAGCAACTGTTTTTGGAGAAAGGATGGAATACAAGCAAAAAAGGCTAACAAAGGCGTGTCATCGACTCCTGTCTCCGATGACCACTCTGACCAGAATGACTCCTCCACTTAGGCAGCCCTCACTGTTTATTTCAGTTTGTTTGTGAAGCGTCTCTCGAGTAGTGGCAATGCAGAGGCAATTCAGACAAGATGAACTTATGATCTAGTGAAAGAGAAAAAAACAAATACAAAGAGAAGACTGCAGTTCCATGTAATAGCAAGAGGACTGCAAAGCATGGGTTTGCAGAAGAGCGAGTGAGTATGGAGAACATCTGGAAGCCTTCCTGGAGGAGACGGCAGCTGAGCTAGGTTTTGAATTCACCGGGCAGACAAATTAGGCAAAACCAATTCTGACAGGAACAAATAGCATGTGCAAAGGCGCAGAGACATAAAACTGCCTGGAGTGATAGGTGAGGGTCCGCAGTTGTGCAGGAGGAAAGGACGTTGGGCACAAGGACCAAGGCACCCAGAGCATTTGGCCCTGGGACACGGTAGGCCAGGGTCTTCTCTGAACACCACCCAATGCAGAGTAGGCTTAGAGCCAACTGGGAACCTATAAAAGCAGGCACGGTGGGGCTGGGAATCCCACAGTCAGAATCCCCCCAGCTAGACAGGAGGTCATCATCACCTCACCCACTGGTCCCCAGTTCCCCAGGAGAGACTTGCTGCGAGAGATTTCCACCGTGGGCCCGCCCCAAAGCCTGATCCCACATTACTACCTGGAACCTCAGGACAAGCTGCAAAACCAAGGTGCCCCAAGACACCAAGGTGTCTGCTCACCTCCCCAGGCACAGCCTTATCAGCGGTATCTTCTGTGCTCTCTGCCTCCCAGTTTGCAATGCCAGAGTCTCTGTTGCCCCAAGCAGCACTCGATTCTCTGTCACACATTCCCTGTGCCTTATTTTTTTCCCTTTCCACTGAATGGTCATCCTTCCTCTTCCACCTCCTTAATTTAAACCTGATTCAGAAGCATTTGGGGAAGCTGCCAGCCCTCCTCCCAAGGCGTCAGGAGGGTCACCCACCACATTCCCACACATTCCCACAACCTGGCAAAACCCCAAACCCAAATTCAGTTGCTTTCTCGATTGACTTCAGAGGATCTTCTATTTGGGTGACTGAGCAGAAGAGAGAAAATCACTAAGCCCTGTAACAACACCACATCCCCTCCATTGTACTTCAAACATGTTTCGTCAACACCTGAATCTTTCTGAGAAGTGAGATCACCAGTCAACTTCTTTTCTTCCCAGTTCAGCAGGCTCTACCACTGACTTTCCTTTCAATATTTCTATCCAATTCTCAAATTCCCTGGTAGTACAGTGGTAAACAATCACCTGCCAAAGCAGGAGACACAGGAAATGCGGGTTCCATCCCTGGGTTGGGAAGATCCCCTGGAGAAGGAAATGGTAACCCACTCCCATATTCTTGCCTGGAGAATCCCACAGTCAGAGGAAATTGGCGAGTTACAGTCCATGGGGTCACAAAGAGTCAGACACGACCACAGAAGCATCCAATCCTCACCATCCTAGCATATAACCTGGCTTCCTAACCCAACAAGGAATTGAAGCCACTGGGTATCCATGACAGAAACCCATGACTGCCCTTTCCCAAAAGTAATTATTTGTATTCTTATATCTTCTCCTCGGCTTCTCTGACAGCTCAGTTGGTAAAGAGTCCGCCTGCAGTGCGGGAGTCCTCAGTTCAATTCCTTGATGGGGAAGATCCCCTGGAGAAGGGATAGAGTACCCACTCCAGTATTCTTGCACTTCCCTTGTGGCTCAGCTGGTAAAGAATCCACTTGCAATGCAGGAGACCTCAGTTCGATTCCTGGGTTGGGAAGATCCCCTGGAGGAGGGAAAGGCTACCCACTCCAGTACCCTGGCCTGGAGAATTCCATGGACTGTATAGTCCCTGGGGTCGCAAAGAGTCGGACACGACTGAGCAACTTTCACTTTCACTTCAGTTTCATCTTCGCCTGCCTTTTCACTATCAAGTGTATTCATTTCCTACTGCTGCTGGGAAAACTCCACAAACATAGTGGCTTTAAATGACACGAATGTAGTCTCAGGCAGTTTCAGAGGTCAGAAGTCCAAAATGAGTCTTACAGGGCTAAAATCCAGATATCAGCAGAGCTATTTCCCTCTGGAGAATCCAAGAAAGCATCCCTCGACTCTTCTGGCTTCCAGTGGCCACCAGCGTTTGTAGGCTTATGACCACATCACCCAGTCTCTGCCTTGCTATTGTTTCAGTCGCTAAGTCATGTCCAACTCTTGCGACCCGCCAGGCTCCCCTGTCCATGGGATTTCCCTGGCAAGAATACTAGAGGGGATTTCCATTTCCTTCTCCAGGGGATCTTCCTGAGCCAGGTATCAAACCCACATCTCCTGCATTGGCAGGTGGATTCTTTACCACTGAGCCACCTGGGAAGTCCCAGGCTCCACCTATGTGGATACAATTGCCTCCGCTTCTTCTATAGTTAAATCTCCCTCAGCCTCCTCCTCAAAAGGATACTTGTGAATATATTTAAGGTCCACCCTAAATATCCAAGATAACCCCCTCATTTTCAGATCCACTTAACCACATCTGCAAATTTCCTTTTGCCGTAGAAGGTAACACCCACAGAGTCTGGACATGGGGACTAGACACTTGGGGGCCATTACTCAGCCTAGCACAGAATAGGAGGTAGGGGCTGCCTCTGCACGGCTACCCCTCCACCTGCCCTCCTTCTGCTCTCTGTTTCTCCCCTTCTCTCTGGCTCCTCCCTTTGCTTTTGCAGGTCCTCCGTTCTCTATGGGCTCTCTGCATGAGTCTAGAAAGAGAATCAAGTGCCTTCCATATTAAAATGTAAGCACTCTGGATCTAACACTTTCAACTGCTACTCTGTTCCTACTCTACTTTTCTTCTAGAAAGTTCTAGAAGGAGTGCTATTTACCTGTGGGTCCTACTTCTTACCTCCCATTCACTAGCCAGGCTACTACCATCTCCCTCTCCCCTAGCACTCCCCTGGAACTGTTCCTCGAAAGGTCTCCAAGGACCACAGTATCACCAAATCAATGAACATTTTTCAGTCCTGTTCTAACTGGACTCTCTGATGCATTAGACCATGGCTTTCTCACAGCTCTTCAGAAATTCTCTTGCATGATACTGATACAGGGCAGGACTCTGTGGGACTCCTGGGCACAAAAGGCTTTCTGTGTCCCCCATTTCTTAATTACAGGAAATAGGCTTCACTCAGCCTCCATGAGGTTCCCTAAGTTCCCATGGGCAGGTTCAAAGAGTTGCTAATTAGGGAAGGCAGAGGATGCAGAGAAAAAGGAGGAACAGTCACAAAACACAACAGTGCAGCCGTGGGGCAGGGTCCAAGCTCCCCATCCAGGGGTATGCACGCCGTGCTTCTCACTCAGTTGTGTCAGCTCTTCACAACTCCACGGACTGTAGCCCGCCAGGCTCCTCTGTCCATGGGGATTCTCCAGGAAGAATGCTGGAGTGGGTAGTCTTTCCCTTCTCCAGGGGATCTTCCCAACCCAGGGATCGAACCCACGTCTCCCACTTTTCAGGTGGATTCTTTACCATCTGAACCCCCAGGAGTACACATAACAATGTTCTTGAGCTGTTTGCCCATACTGAAACCCCCACCAGGGGGGAGAGGTTAGCAATGATGTACTGCTCACTAGCATGTAGGCCCCAGACAGGTTGGAACCAGAAGATTAATGATGCTGACTCCTGCTTAGCTCACCACCAACCAGTCAGAAGAATGGCCACCCTCTTTGAACCATTACTATAAAACTGCTCACTACCCTCTCCAGGTTGGGATGCAGTTTTGAGGGCATTAGCCCTCAGTAGCCCTCTTTACCTGGCAAAGCAATAAAGCTATTCTACCTCATCCGAAATTCTGTCTCCAAGATTTACTTCAGTGTCAGGGCACAGAGGCTGGACTCAGCTTCACTCCTCGTTTCCAGATTATTATTTATGGCCTTCTCTTTCTACTTTTTGAATACCAGGATAAATTCTTGGCATGCTTTCCTCTCTCCATGGGCACTCTGCTTGGGTTACAGGATCTCCTCTCATCACGTTAAGAACCATCTCTATGCTGATGTCTTCTGAGTCTGCATTTCCAGCACCAGCATCTCACCGATGTTCTACGGTCAGCTCTCCACTCGACACCTCCAGCTTGATACACCACAGGCCTCTCAAGGTCATTACTCTTGTCCATCCTCCTACGTTTCTAGTCTCAGACCAAGTCATCATCACCTACCAAGACCTCACTTACTGTCTCTGAGTTACCAAATCTTAATTATTTCACTATTCTGTGTGCTTGTTCTCCTTTAACCTCCTGGCTTACTGACCTCATTCAGGACGTCCTACAAAAGCCCCATAGCTGCGCGTAAACCACCCCTTCTCATCTCTGTTCACCATGGAGCCAACCTCTGCACAGCCTGAAGAGCTTATTTGGCTACGCCAGGGCTGAGTTGCAGCATGTAGGGTCTATTTCCCTAACCAGGGATTGAACCCTGGCCCCCTGCATTGGAGTCTTAGCCACTGGACCACAGGGAAGTCCCTCTATGTTTAACTTCTTGAGGAATCTTCAAACTTTTCACAGCAGCTGAAAAAGTACCATTTTTCACAGTACCGTTTGACATTCCCTACAACCGTGAGTAAAGACCCAAATTTCTTCACTTTCTCACCAATGTTTCTTTTCCCTGTTGCTGTTCCCGTTGTCATCATTGTTGGTATTGCTGTTACAGGCATCCTAGTGAATGCGAAGGGACCCTTCATTGTGGTTTCCACTTCCTTAATGACTGACAACATTGAACATCTCTTCACGTGCTTTTGGCCATTTGTATAGATTCTCTGATGCTTATTCAAGCCCTTCGCTTATCTTTTTTAATATGAATATAGTCTTTTTAAAAAAGAAAAAGCTTGTTATTTTGTATTAGGATATAGTCAATTAACAATATTGCAATAATTTCACGTGAACACCTCACTTACTTTTTAATGTGTTCTTTATCTTGGTATTTTAGTCATGGGGGCTCTTTGACCATACACTTAATCAATTTATTATCAGTTCAGTNTCTGGAGTCAGTTTTGGTAGCTTATGTCTTTCTAGGAATTTGTCTGTTTCATCCAATTCATCTAATTTATTGGCATAATACTTTTATTTCTATATGGTCAGAAGTAAGGTCTGACAATCTCTGCCTCTTGATTAGACTTAATCTATTCAAATTTTATGATACTATTGATATTTTTGGATTTACATTTGACATTTTATTTCATTTTCTATATGTGCTTTTTATTCCTCTATTCCTTTCTTTTTTATTGAGTATTTTTAACCAGTATTTTCATTTCTTTCCTCATTTTTTCATCCTATTTTTGAGGTTTTCTTTAATGTCTGCTCGAGGATTTGCTATATGTATCTTATTTTAAAAAACAAACTCCAGTGTACTTATTTGTGATATGAGAAAATAAACCTTTCTATATGGACCTAACAGTTTTGTCTTTGTGGCAGAATGTGAAACCAGTACATAAAGTGAAAGTACTGTCAAGAATGCACCTGAGTTGTCCCTTAGGAGCTCTGAGACTTAAGCAAACCTAATTCAACTCTCCCACCCATCCAACATACATAAATATGGTTGAATTCAGGGTCTTTGTTATATTTCCCCCGTATTCTCTTATTCTTGGTCCTATCANATGTGAAACCAGTACATAAAGTGAAAGTACTATCAAGAATGCACCTGAGTTGTCCCTTAGGAGCTCTGAGACTTAAGCAAACCTAATTCAACTCTCCCACCCATCCAACATACATAAATATGGTTGAATTCAGGGTCTTTGTTATATTTCCCCCGTATTCTCTTATTCTTGGTCCTATCAGTCTCTCTTTCCCATGTGATTAGAATACTGCCTGGCATATAGTATGCACTCCATCAGTTTTTACCAAATATATAATTGAATGATTTCAAAGGATCTTAAAGATTCCTTCCAACTTTTAATATTCCATGTTCCTTAATGTTTCCCTCTCTCATTACCCTTCAAGGGGTAGCAACAAAGAGCCACAGGCTCTGAACTACTCGTTGAGCCACAGATTCTGGCCCTCTGAAAATCACACCTGGACGGGAAGAGCCCTGAAGGATGGAGTTGTTGATGGTTGGCCCAGAGAGATCTGGTCCCTGTTTATAGAGCTCTGCAATCCCCCAATACATCTCCTAATTGCACAGTAAAGGGGGCTGCCGGAGCCTGGATTTCAGGAGCTTGATGAGAGCATCTCTACTTCTTCACCCTTCATAGAGATTATGAGAGATCTTTGTTCTCTAAAAGAACAGCCGCTTGGGAAATAGGTACCATCTGTTTTAAGACCAAGCACTTAGAGAGAACCTGGGCCACTTCACTCCCATTCCTCACAACCTCTAAAACTGCAACCACTTAAAGTCAATTACAGATAAATGAACCAACAGACAATTACAGGACCATGGGATGAATGACATGCAGGATGGAAAATAGGGTGCTCTGGGGCAGAGGGAAAAGGTGCTGAAGTAGATGCTCAACTTTGTGTAAGTGGCTTCTCCTCTCTTGCCCAAGGTGACCCACTTGTCGAACATGAAAATATACTTTTAGCCAGAAAAAAAAAAAGTACTTCTTGTTCTTGTTTCCAATCTCCTACTACCTTCCCAGAAGGGTATGACATGATCAAAAATGGTGATATTGCAACTTGGAGATGAGATGACAGGAAAAATTGCTGGAACCAAGAACCTGGGGAGATATGATATCTGGGTTAGATGATTGAGACAGAAGAGAAAGAAAGACACTTGGAGAATGTAGCCAAGAGAAGAGATTTTATAGAGAAGAGCATGGACTCGTAGAAGAATTTTATCAAGTAATTTTGAATGATGTACAATGTAACCTAACCTTCCTTTCTCCATATCCCCAGTGAAATGGTCAAGTAAAAATTAAAAACTTGATAAGGATGGAGTTTATTTGCAGGTGAGACAGAGTGAGGAAGGGTGCTAATTCCTGCTTAGGTGGTGCAGACACAAGAGTAGAAGCAAGGATGAGAAAAGAAATAGCACCAATAGGCCTGGTCACATCCAGGTAATGGACACGTGAAGGGAGGAGCCAGAGGACTGTCTTCCCACTCTGGTTAGACCAGTCCTCAACAAGAAGTGCAGAGAAGGCAATGGCACTCCACTCCAGTACTCTTGCCTGGAAAATCCCATGGACGGAGGAGCCTGGTAGGCTGCAGTCCATGGGGTCGCTAAGAGTCAGACACGACTGAGCGACTTCACTTTCACTTTTCTCTTTCATGCATTGGAGAAGGAAATGGCAACCCACTCCAGTGTTCTTGCCTGGAGAATCCCAGGTTCGGGGAGCCTGGTGGGCTGCCGTCTATTGGGTCGCACAGAGTCAGACACGACTGAAGCGACTTAGCAGCAGCAGCAACAAGAAGTGTGCAGTGCAGCGTCAGCACGATGCTCCTCCCAAAGCTCAGGGCAAGAGACCAGGAAGGATGCCAAGAAAGGAGGAAGGATTTAGAAGAGCAGCCTGTGAACTTCCTAGAGAATGGATGAGGTTCATGTGTCTCTGTAACTTCCATAGTTAACAAAGTATCTGGTTCATCTCCCGGGCTCAGAGAGCTTCTAGTGAGCAAATGAATGGAGAAATACAAAAACCAGTGGCCTACCTGTCCACTTGTTCTAGAATGATTTCTTGGAAATGGACAGCAACCCATATTTCTCAGAGCAATAGTTGGTATGTCTCCCTTACCTCTCTGGTTTCAGAAAGCTTGCCCGTCCTAGCTATCTAAAATTGGATTTTGCATTCACTATACACATGGGTGGAAGAAGCACAAGCTGGAATCAAAATTGCCGGAGAAATATCAGTAACCTCAGATACGGAGATGACACCACCCTTATGGCAGAAAGTGAAGAAGAACTAAAGAGTCTCTTGATGAACATGAAAGAGGAGAGTGAAAAAGTTGGCTTAAAGCTCAACATTCAGAAAACTAAGATCATGGCATCCAGTCCCATCATTTCATGGCAAATAGATGAGAAAACAGTGGAAACAGTGTCAGACTTTATTTTGGGGGACTCCAAAATCACAGCAGATGGTGATTGCAGCCATGAAATTAAAAGACGTTTACTCCTTGGAAGGAAAGTTATGACCAACCTAGACAGCATATTAAAAGCTGAGACATTACTTTGTCAACAAAGACCCATCTAGTCAAGGATATGGTTTTTCCAGTGGTCATGTATGGATGTAAGAGTTGAACTATAAAGAAAGCTGAGCGCCAAAGAATTGATGCTTTTGAACTGTGGTGTTGGAGAAGACTCTTGAGAGTCCCTTGGACTGCAAGGAGATCCAACCAGGCCATCCTAAAGCAGATCAGTCCTGGGTGTTCATTGGAAGGACTGATGTTGAAGCTGAAACTCCAATACTTTGGCCACCTGATGCAAAGGGCTTACTCATTTGAAAAGACCCTGATGCTGGGAAAGATTGAGGGCAGGAGGAGGAGGGGACAACAGAGGATGAGACAGTTGGATGGCATCACCAACTCAATGGACATGAGTTTGGGTGGACTCTGGGAGTTGGTAGTGGACAGGGAGGCCTGGCATGCTGCAGTTCATGGGGTCAAAAGAGTCAGACACAACTGAACTGAATATACATGGGGAAGTGGTGTACAGGCTTACTGACCAACTAACTTAAACACCTAAAAATCAGAAGAGTTTTACTGGGGACTTCCCTGGTAGTCCAGTGGTTAAGAATCTGCCTTGCAATACAGGGGACAGAGGTTCAGTTCCAGGTCAAGGACCTAAGCCCACATGCCGCAGAGCAATTAAGCCTGTGCACCACAAACACAGAGCCCCCACTCCGGATGATCTGGAGCCCAAGTGCCACAACTAAAGAGTCCATGACCCATAAAAAAGGACCCAGCATGCTGTAACTGAGACCCAACACAGCCAAATAAATAATTTATTTTTTAAAAAAAGAAAGGTTTTACTGTCCCACAGGCTCAGACAGGTAACTGGAAACCTGAATTCTACCATAGACAGCTTTCTTTCCTATGGACTAGATAATGCCCCCACACAATTTCAAACTTGATTCCTGAAATGTACTGTGAACTCAACCATATCTGCCATTGGCCATGAGACCTTGGATAGGTCACTTCTCCTCACCATGTTCCGTTTTCTAAAGCAATGCCTTCTGTCAGCTCTGGTAGTCCATGAACCTGAGACTTGACTGGGTTCTTCCTGTTGACAAAAGTACAGAATCTAATCTATGGTCTGAAGACTCCAGCTCCAAGTACAGAAGCTATTTTTGGACCCATAAAATCACTTTACTTCCATAATTTCAAAGTAACCTTTAGTTTTGATATTCTTCCGAATATCAGAACAAGTTTCTGTTTGGAAAAGTCTGTTCATTGCCAACCATAAACTTTGAAAGCAGATAAAGAAGATAATCTACATGAACTAAAGGTTATTTTGAGTCAAGCACTCTGCCTAGTGTACACATGATTTCATTTAATCCTTCCTCACAGTCCTGCAAGGTCAGCCTGATTGTTCCTGTTTTACAAATTGCAGAAACTGAGGCTGTCAGCAGGCAAAAATTGCATTCAAAGTCATACAGATGACAAGTGAAAGTCAGGTTCAAGCCAAGTCCCCCTGACACCAAGGTGACATTCTTGCTACTACAACAGAAATAAAATAAAACTAAGGCTGTGCAGAATGTAATTAGCAATTAGATCAACAGCATCCTGTGGGGACCCAGTCAGTCAGTTGGTTCAGTTGTTCAGTCATGTCCAACCCCATGGACTGCAGCACGCCAGGCCTCCCTGTCCATCACCAACTCCCAGAGCTTGCTCAAACTCATGTCCATCGAGTCAGTGATGCCATCCAACCATCTCATTCTCTGTCGTCCCCTTCTCCTCCTGCCTTCAATCTTGCCCAGCATCAGGGTCTTTTCTAAGGAATCAGTTCTTCACATCAGGTGGCCATATTGGAGCTTCAGCTTCAGCATCAGTCCTTCAAATGAATATTTAGGACTGATTTCCTTTAGGATGAACTGGTTTGATTTCCTTGCAGTCCAAAGACCTTTAAGAGTCTTCTCCAACACCATAATTCAAAAGCATCAGTTCTTCAGTGCTAAGCTTTCTTTATGGTCCCACTCTCACATCCACACAGGACTACTGGAAAAACCATAGCTTTGACTAGATGGACCTTTTTGGCAAAGTAATGTCTCTGCTTTTTAACATGGTATCTAGGTTGGTCATAGCTTTTCTTCCAAGAAGCAAGTGTCTTTTAATTTCATGGCTGCAGTCACTATCTGCAATGATCTTGGAGCCCAAGAAAATAAAGTCAGCCACTGTTTCCATTGTTTCCCCATCTATTTTCCATGAAGTGATGGGACTGGATGTCATGATCTTAGTTTTTTGAACATTGAGTTTCAAGCCAGCTTTTTCACTCTAGGGACCCAGGATATATCCAATTGTTCTTTCAACCTCACCCAGTTCTGCAAGATGACAATTTATCTCCTTTCACTTGACCACAGAAATAGAAAAATAAACATTTCCTCACATCTGTATTAGGAGCTGACGATAAGTGGTTATGCAACTAATAACACATAGATTTCGCCCCCCATATCTCAACCTATCTCATAGTTTGGTTAGATTAAGAGATCATTCAGAAACATTTTTGAAAAGTATACATTAAAAAATTCTAGTGTTCCCATTAACACTCGAAAATCTGTTCATAACTTAAGAACAAATTAGGAAATTTCCTACTGATCCAGTGGCTAACACTGTGTTCCCAGTGAAGAAGGGCCAGGGCTCAATTCCTGGTCAGCGAACTAGATCCCGCATGTCATGACTAAAAAGATTGTGCACGCTACAGTGCAAATCGAAGATCCCATGTGTTGCAACTAAGACCCAGCACAGCCAAGAAAATAAATATTAAAAATAAACACTTTTCTTAAAGGAGAGTAATTAATACTTTGTATTTTCCTGCTATATTCCAAGAGTTTCTAGATTAAATCTTCATTGCAGAAGTACTACCAGCAGTTCTAAGCTCGTTTGTCTTGAAACTGCTGATGACACTCAGAAAAAAAAAAAAAAAATGAAGGAAAATCTCCAAAAATCAAAACCCCTGACCTGGGTACATGATTCTATGGTTTACAAAGTCCCATCAGGCCTCTTATCTCATCTGAGTCTCTCCCAACACTCTATGAGATAAAATGGTCAGGAATTCATGATCCCTGATACATTTTCATTTAGTCCAGTATATTAATTGAGAGTCTGTTGTATGCCAGGTTCTCTGTTAAAGGCAATGACCTAAATACACATAATTTCTGCCCCACGGAGCTCCTGGTCAAGTCATCATACAGACATTACACAAACCGATACATGAATGAGCCTGGACATTATGAAATTCACTCACTGGCAAAAGCTAGCAACCGCTAGTAAGTACTGAAGCCAAAGCTCAAATCCCCAGTCTTCTCTCTTCAGGATTTCTGATTTTATTTATGGTGTCATTTAACCTATCAGAGTCTTGATCTTCTCATCTGTAAAATGGGATGATGATGGTACCTAGCTTATCTGGTCACCACCAGGGTGAAAAGAGATAACATATAAATATAGTGTGCTGCTGCTGCTGCTGCTGCTGCTAAGTCACTTCAGTCGTGTCCGACTCTGTGTGACCCCATAGACGGCAGCCCACCGGGGTCCTCCATCCCTGAGATTCTCCAGGCAAGAACACTGGAGTGGGTTGCCATTTCCTTCTCCAATCCATAAAAGTGAAAAGTGAAAGTGAAGTCGCTCAGTCGTGCCCAACTCTCAGCGATCCCAAGGACTGCAGCCCACCAGGCTCCTCCATCCATGGGATTTTCCAGCCAAGAGTACTGGAGCGGGTTGCCACTGCCTTCTCCAAAATACAGGGTGAGTGAGCACTTACTCTGGAGCACACAGGAAGTGCTCCCTTCTTCTGCCCCTACTTTCCTCCTTTTCTTTCCAAGTTCATCTTTGATGAGGTTTCTCTGCCTACCTTACCCCTCATCTACTGGGCTATCTACTCTGAACCATAATAGATCTTGCCCTCTATTTCACTCCTATAAGAGTCTTAAAATTAGTTATTTTATTGTTTTCTTATTTTTCTAATTATAAAAGCAATACACACTCGTTGCAGAAAAATATGTAATAATACTGATAAGGCAAAAAAAAAAAAAAAAGGAAGAGAAAAGCGAAGCAATTGCCTTAAACTCAGAGATAACCACTCTGGGTATATGTATTTTATGCATTTACTTCCAGATCTTTCTCTAAGCATATTTTCATTAAAAATTTTATAGCCATTTTATAATATGCTTTCTCCACTAAGTGCTATATCATAAACATCTTTCTATTCAAATAAATATGCTTTTGCATTATTTATATCAGTCCATTGCATAGATGGAACCTATTCTATTGCATGCATGCATTTTCTTAATCAGTCTCGTATATTTGCATATTTATGTTGTTTACAGCCAGTGTTGCGATGAATATCAATCCTCACAGCTATTTTTTTTGTTTGCTTTTTTGCACATTCTGAATATTTCCTTAGTACCCAGTCATCCCTTTTAACACAAAGCCTTGTTCTGATCATAAGTTCCATTAAGTTGGCATGTATCTATGTCTTGAAAAGCTTAAAATCCTTCTCAAGGTCTGCAATGAGTCTTTAAAATTGGAAATTTCTCATTAAGTTTAGCCTGATGAGCCTGTCTATCCCATAGTGTTTCTTTGAGGGTCCAGGACTGTGCTGTTCCATATGGGAGCCATTAGCATGTGTGTGACTATTTAAATTTTCAAAAATTAAAGTTAGATTAAAAACATAGCCACTCAGCCACTCTTGACACATTTCAGACACTCAAGAGCCACATGTAACAGGGGCTGCCATATTGGAAGATAGAGAACTTCTCAGAAATCCCTCATCACAGGAAGTTTACTGGATAGCCCTGGTCTCGTGGAATACGGTGATGAAAATTTGCTTTAAAACAACAAAAAAAGAGACTGAAGCAGTTACTTTTGTTCTCCCATCCAACTCTCCTCAAGGCAGCCCTCAAGAAAATCCAAGACATAGATCCAAACTTCTGTCATCTCTGTTCCGTCATCTCTCTGTCATAACTCTTTGGTTGGACTCCCCTGGCCTCAGGATAAAGCCTGTGGTGTTCCTAACAACTCTCTCACCTCCTGAATCGTCTCCCTCTCCCCCCTTTCCACCCCCCAAACTGAATGACTGGCATTTCCAGAACATTCCATGCCCTCTCACACACCTGTGCTGAAGCCAGTCATGACCTCTGCTTGGAAGAGCTTCCCTTTCTTGTATCTATGCTTCTATCTAACTAAATCTCACTTGTCCTTTAGGACTTGGTTTAAGCTTAGGCTTCCCCTACCAAGTCTTTTCAGGTAAAGAAACTAGAAAAGGCCTCGGGCAGGAGTTTTAGCACTGTGGTCACAAAATCACACATTCTTGTAAAGTTGGTAAAAATAAGACATTTTCTCTGAATCAGTTAGGAAACACTTTCCCTCCTATTATTCTTTCTAGCATGTCAATCACATTGTGGAGGCTGCCAACCTTTGCAGCCTGATGGCTTGTTAGATCTTAGAAGCCAACAAATGTGGGACAGCTTCTTGGGGTTTTCTCTTTCAAGTTCCCTAAAGCTCTTCTTTCCTCTACCATCATTTCTCCATTTTTTTTCACCTGCTTGGATGGATGAAAGAATCTTAGTGAAATAAAAAGCTCAATGAGGTGAAAATACTCATAAACACTCCCATTAAGGAGTTTACTGAAGGGGCTTGTACCCTTGTCACTTAGATGGCTATATTTTATTCCTCCCAAGGAAACTGGACACTCTTAATCCAAAAAGAATGCAATGAGAATCAAAGAGAAAAAGGAGGGTCAGGTTGCAATCCTTTCATTTTCCAAAGAGGATTCATGGGGGAGGGATAGGAAGAAATTTATAACTAGCATTCTAGAGCCTTCTGAGCACAGAAGTTAAATCATTCTAACTTCTGCCTGACTTCTTCAACCTCAACCTGATGAACAAAGCAAGATTCGGTATGAAAGGGGAAATCTGGGAGAAATGGAAAATAAAAGAATGGAAGAGTAAATAATGAATTTAGAATATACCTTTACATATAACACGTAGATAGACGGCACTAAAGGATGCTGTCTCCCCTGGATGATGCAATGCAAAGAAGGAAAAGAACTTGAGGTGTGGAAGTGGACAGATTCATATCCTGCCTAGGTCTTTGAGTGACCCTGTCACCCTAAGGAAGGTTATTTAGCCTCTTTGAGACTTGGTTTCTTCATCTGCTAAATGAAGACAATAATACCTATTGGCCCAAAAATGTGGGGATTATGTAAAAAAAAAAAGTACTAAATATAAAATTATGTGGCACAGTACCTATCTCAAAATAAGTCCAATTTATGGATTTAAAATAAGGGGTTTTACAAACAGAGCTACCAAAGAGGGGAAGGGAGGGAGGGATAAATTAGGAGGTTGGGATTAACAGATATACACTACTGTATATAAAATAGATAAACAACAAGGACCTCCTATATAGCTCAGGGAACTCTACTCAAAACTCATAATAGGGACTTCCCTGGTGATCCAGTGGCTAAGCCACGTGCTCCCAACCTGGGAGGGTTCGATCCCTGGTCAGGAAACTAGATTCCAAACACTGCGACTAAACAGATCCTTCACAGGGCACCTAAAAGATCTAAGATCCCACATGCCACAACTAATATTTGGAGCAGCCAAATAAATAAAAATATTTTGGGAGGGGCAGGGACTAGGTAGACAAAAGTAGGGGTGGAGACAAAAGGGCACCCACAGAGATGAATGGCTACAGTCTCAGGGGATAGGAGCCGGGACTGGAACAGAAACAGCCACTGAAGCAACCGAGTCTCCGTTTTCAAGAAGCATAAACAGCAGCAAGAACCGCAGCAGTTCAGCCAAGCCAAGAAGGGAGCCAGATCTGAAAGGAGCGCCCTCGTCTCCTCCTCCTTACCCCCTGCATCTTCTCCACCACCAGGACAAAGGGCCAGTTTGAATGTGTGCCTCGCTATTTTAAGAAGCAAAGATTTTCGTTTGGCAAGCGCTCTTCACACAACACAAACCCCTCTTTCCTCTGACATAAATTCTTCCTTTAAGGAGAGAAAGAAGAAAGCCTCCATCGTCGGAGTCCGCGGGTCCCAACAATGGGCCGAGTGCGGCTGCCAGCGCTCCTGAAGGGGGCCTGTGTACCCGAGTGGCTACCCTCCTTATCTTTTATCTCTTGCCCGCGCCAGAGCTCCTGTTTGTCGGGGTGTTTTGCCGACTTCTCTCCTTCGGCGGCTCGGACAGAATTTGCCGGCTGCCGGCTGATGGGAAACAACCATCTTCTTGTGCCTCAGCCGTCCTGTCTTCTCTCCAGGCCACGGGGGAGAAAACGTGTCTTTGTGGCCTCCCTTCAATAGCTTTCTGCATCCAAACGCCTCGTGGGCTCTGGCAGGAGCAGCCCGCGAGGCTCTGAATAGACGGTGTTGTGTGCTCCTCTTTGCAAAGCTGGCCTCTGATCCAGAAGGGCCTCCGCCGCCCAGCCCTGGTAGTCCCGGGCAGATGCTGCAGCCCATGGAGAATCATTGCTCGTCTATGTACGGTGCATTCAAGCCCGTCTACAAAACGCTTTCAGAGCTGCTGGCTTGTGGGATGGACATTCACTGTGGATCTGCTCTGCGCCTAGCACAGCCCTCGCCATCTACTCTCTCCTGAAGCCTGTGATTAGGCTCCACTATGGGTACCATTCTAGGCTCATCACTTTATAGTTGAGGAAACCNTTCAACTCTATATTCATCCAGCCAAGCAACATTTATTGAGCCCCCACCCTGGGCTGTACCAACCTGCTGGAATGAGGAGGCCACAGGGATGAACAAGGGAGTCTCTGAGGGCTCAGACTCTGTAGGAGGTGACAGACGTGTAAGAACACACCACACAACAGGCAGAAGAAAGCAGAGTTGTAATGGGAGAGCAAGTGCTATGCAAGAGAAATCTAACAAATTCTACCTGCAGGCCAGACACACAAAAAACATATCACTGTAGACCAGAAGCTTTATGAAGATAAGGGCTTTGCTTTCTGGTTTGTGTGCTAATATTGAGAACATTTCCTAACACTCAAGCAGGTACTCTTTAAAAAAACAAAAAGGTTGTGGAATAAGTGAATTGATAACTTGATAACTATCTTAATCCATTTTGAGGAGAAGCTCTAGATGTGAAAAATTGCAGTTATCTTCTTATCTAGAATAGAGGATGCAAGAGTAGGTATGGGGAATTATCATTTTTTAATTAATTTTACTGGAATACAGTTGCTCTATAATATTGNAAAAAAACAAAAAGGTTGTGGAATAAGTGAATTGATAACTTGATAACTATCTTAATCCATTTTGAGGAGAAGCTCTAGATGTGAAAAATTGCAGTTATCTTCTTATCTAGAATAGAGGATGCAAGAGTAGGTATGGGGAATTATCATTTTTTAATTAATTTTACTGGAATACAGTTGCTCTATAATATTGTGTTTATTTCTGCTGTATAGCAAAATGAATTGGCCATACATATACCCTCTCTCTCTTGGACTTGCTTCCCATTCAGGTCACTACAGTGCATGAAGTAGAGTTCCCTGGGCCACACAGTTCATTACGACCAGAGTGTTTTGGTGGGAACCTCCAGATGCAGGGTTGATCAGGTATCTCCATTATGGAGGGGTGGTTCTTAAGACATAAGCCTGGGCTGGAGGTACAGATCTGGGGTCACTTAAAGATGGGGACTGAAGCCAAGAGAGGCAAGCACCCAGGAAGGAAAGGAAATACTGAGAGCCAGTACAGGAGCACAAGACAACAGTTTCTAGGAGGAGTTTGAGAAGACCTCTCAGAAGAGACAGCTCCATCACTGGTGAGTCAAGAGTACCAACAAGGAGCAAAAGGTTCATCAACCACTTGTCAGGAAACACCCGTGGGAAAGGCAGCCTGGGGCAGAGGCGGGGGCGGGGGATCAGGGAGGGCGTATGTCCCCAGGCTCCCCAGCCCTGGTGGAAAATGTTATCTTCATGTGACCACACACTCCCACGGACCCTTCTCCCACCCCAGCCCTTCCTCAGCTATTTGTGTTGAGGCTGTGGTTTTCCTTTCTGACCCTTCTTATTGAAACTTTGGAAGAAAAAGGGGAAGAAAGCCAAGATGTCACAGAGGGCCTGGGGTTGGGAGGGAGGTGGTCTTCACCCTAGGGGGGTCTCTGGGGAGGCAGCATGAGGCCATAGGAAGACCATAGGTGCTTCAGGCTCTCGCCTCCTACTCACATCAGCAGTTCTGTTTATTTTCTGAGCCTCTGCTTCTGCATCAAACAGAAACACACACACATTTCACACTGTTCTCTAGACAATGCAATAAAATTACAAATGAGCTTCCTTTCCTTTGGTCAAGTCTAATAACCGCTCCAGGTCTCAGTTCTTTCAGAAGACAGAATTAAACTAAGTGCTAACTGTCTTGGTTGTACTGAGTAGTCAGCTGAAAGCTGTTTTATAATATAGGTATCTCTATTTCCTTGCCTACTTCTCCTATTGGAGGAGATAGTCATAAGCTAAAGAGTTGGGATGCTAGAACTCACACGTACCTGAGAGATTTTTAAATAAACATACAAATAAGTGGCAGATGGGAGGATGGATGGAAGGATCTGAGTTAATACTTACAGATACAGAATCTTTCAAATTCAAGATGTTTCAGCCTCTGAATGTTCTCCTGAGAAACTAGGGGTCACAGAAATCATCTCCAGGGTCCAAGAACTATGAGAAAAAAAGACTTTCTCCCTATTTTGTGTACCAGCAAATTAGCCATTCTTCATCAGGTCTTGTTTAGAAATGGTGGCGCAGCCTGAGAAAGTTGGGTTCAACTTGCCATGTAGAATTTTGGTCATGGAGTTGTATAAACATAGCTCTTTATTAATCTAAATTACTGGCCTTCAGGGTGAGTTTATTTTATTTGCACACATGATCTTCAGTCCTGGGAACCCTGAAGGACAAGTGTGTTCCAGAGAGAACAAGCCTCTTGTGAACCACTTAGCAATGGACCCTCAGGAGGTGCTACATAAACAAAATGTAACGAATTGTTCGCCCTGTCAAAAATGAACAATTCATAACGTGCCCTTGAACGAAACCAACTGGTCCTCTTGTCAAACACTCTGTGCTTTGATGTCCATTTCACTGGTTAGGGAAAAAAAAAGAAGAAGAAAAAAATAAGCCCTTTTTAATAATTTTTTTCAGTGTAAAAAGGGAGAATAAGCTATCAGCTATCAGACACTAGCACCCTTCCTAGCTGAGAGAAAACTTTGGGTATCTGAATTAGACTTCTTTAACTGAGAAAAACTTACATAATATAGTTAAAGTATCCTTTACCAGTGTTGTAAAAACAAGCTAAATAAAACAACAACAACATTCTTAAGTGACCAATGGGTGCAGTGGAAACAACAACAGTAGTAATTACTCACATTTCTCTCTTAACAATGCACCAGGTACTGCACATTCAGACAGTACAGATGCAGTTATTATGCAATATAGCCTATGTCACAAACCTCTAGGGTTCATGCTACTATTATTCCCATTTCACAGCGGAGAAAACTGAGGCAGAAAGAGATTAAGTGACTTATTCAATATCACACAGATAATAATGTAGTGGAAACAATTTTCAAACTCCAGACTGAGGGACTGTTCTTGAATCACTATGCTATAAAGAATACTAGACTAGGAATGATGAAATATGCTTTTAGTCCAGATTCTGTTATTAACTCCCCGTCTGCTCCGAGACAAGTTACAAAGAGTCCTCAGTTTGCCTATCTGTAAAACAAAAAGTTTCCACGAGATGATTTCAGCATTAGTTGGGGTTCTCCAGTTGCTTGTCATTGAAATTCACTTTAGCTAATTTAAGTCAAAGTAAGAGGAGGAAGAAGAGAAGAAGGAGGAAGAAGAAAAATGAGGATGAATTCATTCTAAGATATTTAGGCAGCTCACAGAGCAGACAAAAGGTTAGAGACTGGATAGCCAGTCTTAGAACTTACATCAAGACAGGAATCAGCATGGCATTTAGGGTCTCATTGAAAAGACAAGTAAACTGTCTAAATCAAATGCCACCAAAAAACAAATGAGCCCTCAAAATTTCTCCATTCTTATGTCATTCCTTAAGATTTAAAGTATCCATAGATAATACATTGTTCTTGCTTGAGTCAGGTAATCACCCCTTGCCAGGGAGAGCAGGACAGCTGATTTACAAACTCCACAATACTACACACCAGTGAGACTGGGTTTCAGAGAAAATCTTGATGAAAGGGGATGAACTGTTTTTAATCCACTATTCCATGGAAAGTCACTTGCAAGATAATTGCATAGATTAAATGAGAGGTATTTAAAGTCTGAGTTGGGCCCTGCTTTTTTCCCACTATTGCCATTCTCACATAGAAATGGTAGGATTCTCTGAAGCACCCAAAACTGGGTCAGGGGATTTATATCAGCAAGTCACTGGTAGTCCATCAAATCCACTTCAAGTTTAGTGGAGTGCTCGTGTCTCGCAGAGATACTAACCACACTCATTGGAGTCCTTTGATGTGACTGTGATTCCTCCTATGAAAGGTAGTAGAGAGAACGAACGAGAAGGTAAACCATTTGGATGGTTTTGCAATGTTTCAGGTAAGAGATGATATGTGTCTAAAGCAGATCAAAGATAATAGGAGTGGAGAAGACAAAGTACATTCAGTGGACACTTTAAAGACTGATTTGACAAGACTCAAAGACCTGGCAAATGAAAGGGAAATAATAAGGACGGTCCTGAGGTTTCTGGGATAGATGACTGAGTGGAGGGAAAAACACTTACTGTGGAAATGCTGGACCACTGATCTTTTACATGAGAAGGTAATGGACACAGCATTTTTGGACACACTGAATATGAAGTCCTTGTGCACATTTCTAGGAGAGAGGTCTAGAAATCAGTTGCATACAAGAATCTAAAGCCCGGTGTGGAGTCTGAGAATGGTATTTGGCAATAATTCACAGCGGCATTAGTTGGAGGCATAAGTCTGCTTAATCAAGAAAGAGTTCATAAGTTGAGAATGAGTGAAAGGGGGTGGAGGGGAACAGGAACTGATAGTAGGTCCATAAAGCAGAAAGGGAACTGGGAAAGAAGCCTACAAGGAGATTGGAAAGGAAAAATCAAGGAGGGAGGAAGAAAACCAAGGGAGGCGACATTGATGTCCAAGACTAGGAGAGAGCCCACTGGCAATAAGATCTGAAACTCAGAAAGCACGAATACAAGTTAGAAGTCAAGGTTGAAGATTACTTTCACAAGGGTCCTTGTGGGAGGGCAGAGAACTACATAATCTACTATATAGTCAGAGAGCCGATGACCTAAAAAGAATAAGATTGACCACATGGCAAGAGGAGGCTGGAGGGTGAGCAAGGCCAGACCATGAGTCTTATGGGCCGTGATAAGGAGTTGGACTTTATACTTAAGGCAAAGGAAAGCCATTGGGAGATTTCAGCGAGATGATGACATGATCAGAGTGAGTGTTGAACAAACTGCAGGATAAAGATTCTTAGAAGGTGAAGAGTGGATACAGTGAAACCAGTTAGGAAACTCTTGCATAAATGTTGGATGATTAAAGTGGGCAGCGGACCAAGACATGCGCTCTAGAGTCAGACTGCCTGGATTTGACTCCTGGCTCTGTCACTTACCAGTTGTGGACAAAATGTGGAACTTTCTGTTGCCTCAGTTTCTATAACTGAGGATAGGTTCATTAATATTTCCTACTTCCCAAGCTGAGATAAAGATCAATTGCAACCATATGTATCAAGCACTCAAAAGCATGTCTAATACACCCAGTAAACACTCAAAACGTCACCCCTATTGTAGCAATGCAGTGAGAAATAATAGTGATCGGAACTGTCGAAGAGAAAATGGAGAGATGTAGATGAATTTAGAAGAATCTTTGAGTGATGAGAGCAAAAGCTTTACTCTTTAGCAAAGGCTGAATTCATTGAATTTGCCTTACTTGTAGGAATGTAGAAAATGAGGTTGAAATGTAACTTGCAAAAGTATGGTATTTTGTGTGTTTTTTTTTTAGAAATTGTTACAAATTCAGATTTTGTGTAATGAACATGGAAGTTGAAGTTCAGGAGAATAAACAAGCAATGTAAAGGTTCGCATTTCTCAGGATGAGTGTGAGAAGCAAATTGTAACCTCATCTGCAAACAGGCCCATTATGTGTGAAGCATTACCAATTGTTATGCCTGGTTTTTTAGAGAGATTTCCTACCACTGAGAAAGATACTAGTGATGAAACAGAAAATCTTGCAAAGGCAACAGCAAATTCTCATTCTTCTCTCGACACTGAGGTTTAATAACCTAATTTTATTAGGGAAATTTAGAAACTATATATGAAGGCGGAAAGTACAAAGCACACAGCTCATAGAGGCTACTGAATAAATACTGCTTTCTTTCATGACACTTGATGGCAATGCTTACCTCTTTGTAATCCATGAACATTACACAGTAGGAGGGTAGGACTAAAACACAGAGGGCTTCATTAGCTATGTATGTTCAGAATATGTCACTTTGCTTGAGAAGATAATAGCTCATCATTTGCTATGTCCAGTTTCATGGCAACATACCTGACTACCATTAAAGAATTATAGTGGTAGCATATTCATCTTCACATTAAAAAAAAAAAACAACACAGAGTTGGACTCCCTTGATGGTCCTATGGTTGAGAATCCACATGCTGATGCATGGAACGCAGGTTCGACCCCTGGTCCAGAGTCCACATGCCACATCCCAGTTACCAAGCTGGCACTCTAGAGCCTGTGAGCTGCAACAGCTGAAGCCCATGTGCCCTAGAGCCTGTGCTCCGCAGCAAGAGAACTCACTGCAATGAGAAGCCCATGCAGCTCAGTGAAGAGTAGCCCCCACTCGCCGCAACTAGAGAAGCCCACGCCCAGCAACAAGGCCCAGGACAACCAAAATATCAATTATTTTTTAAAAACTGTGGAGTCATTTACTTAATAATGTAAAGTGAAAGTGAAAGTTGCTCAGCTGTGTCCATCTCTTTTCAGCCCCGTGGACTACAGCCTGACAGGCTCCTCTGTCCATGGAATTCTCCAGGCCAGGATACTAGAATAGGTAGCCATGTCCTTCTCCAGGATATCTGCCCAACCCAGAGATCAAACCTAGGTTTCCCACATTGCAGGTGGATTCTTTACCATCTGAACCACGTTTATTAGGTAAATTACCTTTATTAGGTAAATGTCAACATTAAAAACATGCTGGTGGGGGGATGAATTGGGAGATTGGGATTGACATATACACATTACTATGAAAAAAATAGATTACTGATAACATCCTGTACAGCTCAGGGAACTCTACTCTATGGTAGAGTACTCTATAGTGTTCTATGGTGACTTGAATGGTAAGGAAATCCAAAAAAGAGAGGATACATATATATATATATGCATACATATGCCTGATTCACTTTGCTGTACAGTAGAGACTGACACAGTTTTCATTCCAATCCAAAGGAAAGGCAATGCCAAAGAATGTTCAAACTACCACACAATTGTATTCATTCCACATGCTAGCAAAGGAAATCTCAAACTTCTCCAAGCTAGTCTTCAACAGTACATGAATCAAGAACTTCCAGATGTTCAAGCTGGAAGTTCAAGCTGGATTTTTAAAAGGCAGATGAACCAGAGAGCAAATTGCCAGCATCTGTTGTATCACAGAAAAAGAGAATTCCAGAAGAACATCTCCTTCTTCTTTATTGACTATGCTAAAGCATTTGACTGTGTGGATTACAACAATCTGTGGAAAATTCTTCAAGAGATGGGAATACCAGTATGTAGTTCAAGAAGCAACAGTTAGAATCAGACATGGAACAATGGACTGGTTCCAAATCAGGAAAGGAGTACATCAAGGAGTATATATTGTCACTCTGCTTATTTAACTTATATGCAGAATGAGTGAAGTTGCTCAGTCGTGTCTGACTCTTTGCGACCCCACGGACTATAGCCTACGAGGCCCCTCTGTCCATGGAATTTTCCAGGCAAGAGTAATGGAGTGGGTTGCCATTTCCTTCTCCAGGGGATCTTCCCAACCCAGGGATTGAACCCGGGTCTCCCGCATTGCAGGCAGATGCTTTACCATCTGAGCCACCAGGGAAATCCACCTGGTGTATATGCAGAATACATCATGCAAAATGCAGGGCTGGATGAAGCATAAGCTGGAATCAAGATTGCCAGGAGAAATATCAATAATCTCAGACATGCAGATGATACCACTCTTATGGCAAAAAGTGAAGAGGTGCCTGGAAGATCCCATGGATGGAGGAGCCTGGAAGGCTGCAGTCCATGGGGTCGCTGAGGGTCGGACACGACTAAGTGACTTCACTTTCACTTTTCACTTTCTTGCATTGGAGAAGGAAATGGCAACCCACTCCAGTGTTCTTGCCTGGAGAATCCCAGGGACGGGGGAGTCTGGTGGGCTGCTGTCTATGGGGTTGCACAGAGTCGGACACGACTGAAGTGACTTAGCAGCAGAAGAGGAACTAAAGAGCCTCTTGATGAAAGTGAAAGAGGGTGTGAAAAAACTGGCTTAAAACTCAACATTCAAAAACCTAAGGTCATGGCTTCCAGTCCCATCATTTCATGGCAAATAGATGGGGACACAATGGAAACAGTGATAGACTTCATTTTCTTGGGCTCTAAAATCACTGCAGATGGTGACTGCAGCCATGAAACTAAAAGACAGTTGTTCCTTGGAAGAAAAGCTATGACCAAACTAGACAGCATATTAAAAAGCAGAGATATTACTTTGGCAACAAAGGTCCATCTAGTCAGCTATGTTTTTTCCAGTAGCCATGTATGGATGTGAGTTGGACTATAAACAAAGTTGAGTGCCAAAGAAGCGATGCTTTTGAACTGTGGTGTTGGAGAAGACTCTTAAGAGTCCTTTGGACGCAAGGAGATCCATCCTAAAGGAAATCAGTCCTGAATATTCATTGGAAGGACTGATGCTGAAGCTCCAATAGTTTGGCCACCTGATGCAAAGGACTGACTCGTTGGAAAAGACCCTGATGCTGGGAAAGATTGAAGGCTGGAGAAGGGGACAACAGAGGATGAGATGGTTAGATTGCATCAACGACTCAATGCACATGGGCTTGAGTAAGCTCCAGGAGTTGGTGATGGACAGGGAAGCCTGGCATGCTGCAGTCCATGGGGTTGCAAAGAGACGGACGTGACTGAGTGACTAAACTGATGTATGGATGTGAGAGTTGGGCCATAAAGAAGGCTGAGCACAGAAGAATTGATTCTTTTGAACTGTGGTGTTGGAGAAGGCTCTTGAGAACCCCTTGGACTGCAAGGAAATCAAAGCAATCAAATCCTAAAGGAAATCAGTCCTGAATATTCATTGGAAGGACTGATGCTGAAGCTGAAGCTCCAATCCTTTGGCCACATGATTCGAAGAGCCAGCTCATTAGAAAAGACCCTGATGCTGGGAAAGATTTAAGAAAGGAGGAGAAGGGGACAACAGAGGATGAGATAGTTGTATGGCATCACCAACTCAATGGACNCGCAAGGAGATCCATCCTAAAGGAAATCAGTCCTGAATATTCATTGGAAGGACTGATGCTGAAGCTCCAATAGTTTGGCCACCTGATGCAAAGGACTGACTCGTTGGAAAAGACCCTGATGCTGGGAAAGATTGAAGGCTGGAGAAGGGGACAACAGAGGATGAGATGGTTAGATTGCATCAACGACTCAATGCACATGGGCTTGAGTAAGCTCCAGGAGTTGGTGATGGACAGGGAAGCCTGGCATGCTGCAGTCCATGGGGTTGCAAAGAGACGGACGTGACTGAGTGACTAAACTGATGTATGGATGTGAGAGTTGGGCCATAAAGAAGGCTGAGCATAGAAGAATTGATTCTTTTGAACTGTGGTGTTGGAGAAGGCTCTTGAGAACCCCTTGGACTGCAAGGAAATCAAAGCAATCAAATCCTAAAGGAAATCAGTCCTGAATATTCATTGGAAGGACTGATGCTGAAGCTGAAGCTCCAATCCTTTGGCCACATGATTCGAAGAGCCAGCTCATTAGAAAAGACCCTGATGCTGGGAAAGATTTAAGAAAGGAGGAGAAGGGGACAACAGAGGATGAGATAGTTGTATGGCATCACCAACTCAATGGACCTGAGTTTGAGCAAGCTTCTCAAAGAGTTGGTGAATGACAGGAAAACCTGGTGTGCTGCAGTCCTTGGGGTCACAAAGAGTGGGACACAGCTGAGCAACTGAACAACTGGAAACTAACACAACATTCTAAGACAACTATACTCTTACTAGTTTTTTTAAACAATGCTAAAAGTCCCCCTCAACGTTCCTCAGATCCATGACCCCGTGATTCTTTCTTATACAGAGAGTAGACTGTTTTGGTCAAAAAAAGAAAGAAATAGGAACAGAGAAATGAAGAAAGGAAGTGAACTACTACCAAGCTGACTACACCCTAAGTGCTGTGCTAAGCACTGTCCATACATCTAATGAGAAACCCCCCCACCTTCTGGGCAGGAGGAATTGTGGTCCCATTTGACAGAAAAAGAATCTTCAGCTCAAGATTTAGAGACAAGGCAGCAGTGCCAGTGAGTTAACAAATTGGGGATCCAAACTGAGGTGTCTCTGCCTCCCTTTCCCCTGCACTGGTGTTCCTATGTGACTCTTAAGACCCGTAGAGCACAGAAAAACATATCTTTTGGAGAAAGCAAGCAAAGAGCTTACCTTTAAAAATCTAAATTTGGATTAAAGAAAAGTATAGGTGTCACTTTCCTAGCAATCATAGAATCAAAAACTCCTTGCTTAAGAAGTCTTTGCCACAGTGAAATTGATAAACGAACTGTAGAAAGTATCAGAGTTCTGGTCATCCACCAGGTGTTTGCTATGGCAACCCCAGGTGCACATGCAACAAGCAGGTTCTTTATTTTTCTGCTAATATTGTGGAGTCATAGGAGCAGAGTGTAAGTTGGCCTTCATCAGTAAAAGAAATACAAATTTCAATAGTGTGAGGAATGGTGACAAGTTGAGGACATTTATACCAGGAAAGTAGGTAGGAAATAGAAATTGATTGACTCACAAGACACCAAGAAAGCACAGTGATTTGGAGTTTAGGTAAATCAGTTCAGTTCAGCCGCTCAGTATTGTCCAACTCTTTGCAACGACTTCCCTGTCCATCACCAACTCCCAGAGCTTGCTCAAACTCATGTCCATAGACTCAGTGATGCCATCCAGCCATCTCATCCTCTGTCGTCCCCTTCTCCTCCTGCCCCCAATCCCTCCCAGCATCAGGGTCTTTTCTAATGAAAAGTTCTTCACATCAGGTGGCCAAATTTTTTTTCCCAATTTAGGTAAATAGTTGTTTTTAAACACTTCCTTGTCATTTTATAAAATTATGTTTTATGGCTGTTAATTGTTTACATGCCTATCTCTCTTACTTTGTTTTGAATTCCTTCTTGAGTTTAGCATGGTACTTATCCTTGAATCTTAGTACCCTACACAGCAACTGGCAAATGGAGGATATTTAATATGTTTTTTGATGAGATGGATAGATAAATCAAAGAATAAAGAGACACTAGGATAAATGAATGAAGTGAGTGCATTTATGGATGCATTTGCATTGATAGTATTGCTCTGAATGATAAGTGCTTATAAACAAAAAAAAGCTATGGTTTTTTCCAGTAGTCATGTATGGATGTGAGAGTTGAACTGTAAAGAAAGTTGAGCATGAAGAATTGATGCTTTTGAACTGTGGTGTTGGAGAAGACCCTTGAGAGCCCTTTGGATTGTGAGGAAATCAAACGAGTCAAACCTAAAAGAAATCAGTCCTGAAATTTCATTGGAAGGACTGATGCTGAAGCTGAGGCCTCAGTACTTTGGCCACCTGACGTGAAGAACTGACTCACTGGAAAAGACCCTGATGCTGGGAAAGACTGAAGGCAGGAGGAGGAGGGGATGACAGGGGATGAGGTTATTGGATGGCATCACTGACTCGATGGACATGAGTTTGAGCAGACTCCAGGAGTCGGTGCTGCAGTCCATGGGGTCCCAAAGAGTTGGACACGACTGAGCAACTTAACTGAAGTACTTTAAAGTTAAGATAGTTATCAAAATTCTATCACCATTTCTGCTCTGTTAAAAAGAATTAGGACCAGATTTCTTTGGCCAGTNCTTAGAAGGAAAGTTATGATCAACCTAGAGAGCACATTCAAAAGCAGAGACATTGCTTTGCCAACAAAGGTCCATCTAGTCAAGGCTATGATTTTTCCAGTAGTCATGTATGGATGTGAGAGTTGGACTGTGAAGAAAGCTGAGCACCAAAGAATTGATGGTTTTGAACCGTGGTGTTGGAGAAGACTCTTGAGAGTCTCTTGGTCTGCAAGGAGATCCAGTCAGTTCATTCTAAAGATCAGTCCTGGGTGTTCATTGGAAGGAATGATGCTGAAGCTGAAACTCCAATACACTGGCCACCTCATGCGAAGAGTCGACTCATTGGAAAAGACCCTGATGCTGGGAGGGATTGGGGGTAGGAGGAGAAAGGGATGACAGAGGATGAGATGGCTTGATGGCATCACCAACTTGATGGACATGTGTTTGAGTAAACTCCAGGAGTTGGNTGCTGAAGCTGAAACTCCAATACACTGGCCACCTCATGCGAAGAGTCGACTCATTGGAAAAGACCCTGATGCTGGGAGGGATTGGGGGTAGGAGGAGAAAGGGATGACAGAGGATGAGATGGCTTGATGGCATCACCAACTTGATGGACATGTGTTTGAGTAAACTCCAAGAGTTGGTGATGGACAGGGAGGCCTGGCATGCTGTGATTCATGGGGTCACAAAGAGTCAGACATGACCGAGCAACTGAACTGAACTAAACTGAATGCTATCATTTATATATAAATATACACAGAGACATGTGTATATATATATATTTGTTATATACAGTAACAGCTACCATCTTCAGCTATGGGCTAAGCACTGTGTTAAACACTGGAGGTATTACTGAGCGCCACTAATGTGGGCTCTGGCCTCAGAGTATGGACCATTAAGGGGAAGGCAATTTATAAAATAATTGCACAAAGAGATAACTAAACACTGGGAAAGACAAGTAAAGGATGATCTAAGAAACCTCCAAAGTTGGGGTACTGAACTAGTTTGGAGGGCAGCAAAGCCACCCTAAACAGCTGGCACTTGAGATGAGATGTGAGTGATGAGAAAGACTTAGCAAGAGAAGTGTGGAAGAGTTTTCCAGACTGGAGGCCAACACATGAAGGGAAGATTACAACCCAAGCTCCCACACATAAAGCTCTGTGTTCTTAGCAGGTTGTTTCAGCTCTGTTGAAGTCATCTGTAAATGGGGAACTTTCGAATCATAGTACACTGAGTCACTTCAAGGGCACAACCAGCTATTCTGTGTTACGTGTTCCTCAGCAAAAGTATGAACACTTTGGAGCCAGAGAGGCCTGCAATCAGGTTTTGGCTCTGCCATTTCCTAGCTACGTGGCTCAGTCGAATAACTTCACCTTGCCGAGCCTCAGTTCTCACATCTGTAATTTTAAGGTAGTAATGAGTTCAACTGAGAAGCCCACAGTGGTGAAGAGTCTGTGCTCTAGGGTCTGACTGCCCCCATTTAAACGCTGGCTCCACTTCTTTGTAGTTATGTACCTTGAGCACATTAGCCTCCCTGGGCCTCAGTGGCCTCATCCATGAATGGGGCTAATAACTGGGTCATTTGTGAAAATTCAACACAGCAATGAAAGGAAAGAGTTTAGCACATAACCTCTCAGGACTTTCCTGGTGGTCCAATGGCTAAGACTCCACACTCCCAACACAGGGGGCCCAGGTTCCATTTCTGGCCAGAGAGGTAGATCCCAAGTGCAGGCACTAAGACCCAGAACAGTCAAATAAATAATTTTTTTTTTTTTAATCACAAAACATCTCACCAAGAATGCACTTGGCAAAACTGACTCTGTTGGTAATTCCTTACTTGGTAGGATTTTGCTCTGCATTATGATTCGGAGCATTAAATTACTCACAGGAGTTAATTCTGTTTACACCAAAATCAGTTCAGTTCAGTTCAGTCACTCAGTCATGTCTGACTCTTTGCAACCCCAGGGGCTGCAGCACACCAGGCTTCCCTGTCCATCACCAACTCACAGAGTTTACTCAAACCCACATGTGTCGAGTCAGTGATACTATCCAACTATCTCATCCTCTGTCATCCCCTTCTCCTGTCTTCAATCTTTCCCATCATCAGAGTCTTTTCAATTGAGTCAGTTCTTCACATCAAGTGGCCAGTGGATTGGAGCTTCAGCTTCAGCATCAGTCCTTCCAATGAATACTGAGGACTGATTTTCTTTAGGATAGACAGGTTGGATCTCCTTGCTGTCCAAGGGACTCTCAAGAATCTTCTCCAACACCACAGTTCAAAAGCATCAATTCTTCAGCACCCAGCTTTCTTTATAGTCCAACTCTCACATTCATACATGACTACTGAAAAAATCATAGCTTTGACTAGACGGGCCTTTGTTGGCAAAATAATGTCTCTGCTTTTCAATATGCTATCTAGGTTGGTCATAACTTTTCTTTCAAGGAAGAACTGTCTTTTAATTTCATGGCTGCAGTCACCATCTAAAGTGATTTTGGAGCCCCCAAAAATAAAGTGTCTCATTGTTTCCATTGTTTCCCCATCTATTTGCCATGAAGTGATGGGACTGGATGCCATGATCTTAGTTTCTGAATGTTGAGCTTTAAGCCAACTTTTTTACTCTCCTCTTTCACTTTCATCAAGAGGCTCTTTAGTTCTTCTTCACTTTCTGCCATAAGTGTTGTGTCATTTGCATATCTGAGGTTATTGATATTTCTCCCGGCAATCTTGATTCTAGCTTGTGCTTCGTCCAGTCCAGAATTTCTCATGATGTACTCTGCATAGAAGTTCAATAAGCAGGGTGACAGTATACAGCCTTGACGTACTCCTTTCTGGATTTGGAATCAGTCTGTTGTTCTAAGTCCAGTTCTCTGTTGCTTCTTGACCTGCATACAGATTTCTCAGGAGGCAGGTCAGGTGGTCTGGTATTCCCATCTTTTTAAGAATTTCCATTTTGCTGTGATCCACATAGTCACAGAAAGCTGCCAAAAGTCTTGAGCTGTCAAGAACTTTCAAGCTAAGAGACCCACAGCAGCGCTGCCTTCAGGATGTTTGTCTCTGACCAAGGAGACCTGTCATTGGATGACGCTGTGCGTTGACCAGCTCCTTGCTTCTGTGGTCCCAACTCTAGAAGTTTTGGGTTTTACTCTCCATGAAGCCAGGGGCCTGCACAGAGCCTACAAGCTTTCTAAGAGACAGAAAACCTGATTTCCCATGGCCAGCACAAAGTCAAGGGAGGCCTTGGAATCACTTGTCATTGTTTTTGAAAGCACAGTTACGAGGAAAAGAGTTGCAAGAGGTATATTTTGAGCTTTTCCAAGTATTGAAGGCCAAAGCCCAGCTCACAGCAACAAGAAAAACAAGCTCAGGCTATTTCCAACCAGCAAGATTTGTATATTTCAGCACTCAATAAATATGTACTGAGTTTCTGAATAAATGACTGAATGAATGAAAGGACAGGGTGAAGAAACAAAAATAGAATCATACTGTGTTGACCCTTTATGTGGATTCTCTCACTGGATCCTCAAAACAGCATTCTAGATAGTGACTAATCATCTCAATTTGCAAATGAGAAAGCTTAAGTTTGCCAGGTAAGGGGCAGAACTGTCCAACTTCAGAGCTTTGCTTTAAAAACACAAGATCAGCATCTCTCATCACATGCTTCATGGATATTAATAGATGTTAGTCAACACAGGACTGCAGAGTTAAATCCCAACCTTGTAAAATGCTTGCTCAGATAACTTTAGACAAGTTTCTCTCCTGCAGTACTTCTCAGAGTCTTAAACATAAAAGTCCATACTACAAATTTGCAGGGAGGCATTTATATACTATAGGACCTCAGAGCCCATGCATCACAGAATACTTTTCAGGACAAGGATTTAGCAGAACACATGTTGGGAAATTCCACAGTATGTTAGACTACCTTTCTGATTGATAAGTAAATATAATGGAAGGATGAGTAACGGAATGAATGAAAATTCTAGCAGTAAACTCCAGGTATCAGATCTGGAATATGAGGTGTAATCTGTACATTATGAATAGTTTACTGGGGCTTGACAAGGTACCTCTGACCATTGATTTCTTCATCTGAAAAATGCACCTCATAAAAAGACCTCTCTCTTCAAAGCTTTACAAGAATTCCAAGAGACCATGCAAGAGCTGGGCATTGCCAATTTTATGAGTAGTTCTATTAATGTATATATTAATTAATGGCTGCATTAATAATCATTGTACTGAAGAAAAGTCTCTGATATCCTCAGACAGAGCAAAGTATCTGACTCATTACAAAGAATGTCAGAACCTTTGCACCAAATCAAACCAGCCAAGAATTCAATTAAAGAAACCATACCGAATTCATTTCTAATCACAACAGAGATCCTTAAAAAAGAGAGAGAGAGATCCTTAACTTTAGTGGCCTCAGTCTCTGAGAACAGACAGCTCCCTCCTAGCTGTCATTCAAGCTTTCTTCCCGTTCCTTTTTTAATCCCTCCCCCCCGCCTCCAGGAAAAGAAGTAGTCTCTAACCATGCTCCATGCTCAAGCAGTAATAACTACCCAGCATGTCAGCTCTTGGGTTAAAAACTTATGGTTTTTCATTTCTGCTCCAAAGCAGACGCCATCCAGAAATATGATTACAATATTCCAAAGGGAAAGTATAATCATTTTTCATCTCTCTCAGATGCCTGTGACACTATCTCCTAATTTGTGCATGTCACAAATCCAGCTTTTAACATAAAAATGGACTTTGATTACAGATCTCTTCCAATACCACTTTGACTTTTTTGAGTAAGGTGTTGTCATCTTAGCTGTGCTATTAAATTGCAGTGCAACCTTCACCATGTTGCTTCCCTTCGCTGGAACTCACTTTTCTTCATTCAAGAAATGAGGGATTAGGGACTTCCTTGGTGGTCCAGCAGCTAAGACTTCACACTTCCAATGCAGGAGGCCCAGGTTCAATCCCTGGTCAGGAAACTAAATCCTACATGCTGCAACTAAAGATCCCACATGCTGCAGTGAAAACTCAACATATTCAATTTAAGAAATGAAGACTAGTTGATTACTTGGATTCATTCTAGTAGCCACAAGTGGCAATTTTTAGCTCAAATTCTCACTACAAACTCAGAGACCTGAGTCTCAGCAAGATGACATCTGGGTTTGAAGCCCAGCGTGACGATATACTGCTTCTTCAAACATTATGATACGATCTCAAAAGTCTGCTCTTTTCTATTTCATCATGTTTTAATTTTTCTAAGTAAGTCACTGATTTCTGATCCCTTCTTGGTCTGGATTATGATCTTGAGCCATGTGACAAGCTGTAAAATTGAAGTGTCACTTCCAATAGCTTCCTGCAAAGGAAGCGTCCAGGGTGGAAGAGTGGGAGTCTCCTAAAGGGGTGGGGAGTGGAAAGCTCTGGGAACACTGAGGCCTCTCTAGGCACCCCATCTTCTTGATGGGCAGCAGTCATCCAGCTGACTCTTCACCCCACCTACTCACTAGAAGCAACCCTAGCCCCTCTGAGAACTAAGGGTGAGGAAGGCAGGCCCTTCCCCAAGCCCACTTCCCTTCATCAGCTTCACAAAGACTCTCGAACACAGGTCATTCCAAGGGGTTAAGCATCAGAGTTCAGGGGGCCCCAAGGCTGGGTCACCTCCAGCAAAGTCCTCCTTTATGTCCTTTCCCAAGCTCAGTGAGCTTCTCCCCTCCTGGCCTGATTGCCTGCCACAAAGAGTGTGCTGGGAGGGGAGGGAAGAGAGAGGTGGTGCCCATTCTCAAGCCAGACAAAAGATAAGATTAAATGATTCAAAGGAAAGTCCCTCCATGTTGTTGAGGGGGTTTTAGTGAAATTAACGTACTTCCCTAGGCCAGCCGAGAAAGCCGCTCCTTCTCTAAATCCATATGCCTGAGAATGTCAGCCCAGGAACCTGGTTTGAGATTGGCTTAATGTCAGAAAGAGAAAGAGCTGCAGGAATGGATCCAAGATCTTTGTCTTTCTCAAGTCATCTGCGGGACTTCCCTTGGAACTCAGATACTCAGCAAAGACACTGATTCCACCATTCTTAACATTCTTTAGAATGCAAGCCATAATCTGGGAATCTGGATTCCAGCTTTGTGAGTTCCCTCAAGAACAAAAACATCACTACATCGCCATTGCGTGGACTTCAGCAAGTTGCTTAACCTCTCTGATCTCAGGTTCTTCAACAGTATCACTCTTACCCCAGTTGTTGGAAGGAATAAGCATGAGATAAGATATGGAATAAGCATGAGATAAGATACCCATGTCTTCTAAGCTTAGAAGAAATGGAGTAGTCCTCATAGTCAACAAAAGAGTCCGAAATTCATTATTTCGGTGAAATCTCAAAAATGACAGAATGATCTCTGTCCGTTTCCAAGGCAAACCATTCAGTATCACAGTAATCCAAGTTTATGCCCCAGCCAGTAATGCCAAAGAAGCTGAAGTTGAATGGTTCTATGAAGACCTACAAGCCCTTCTAGAACTAACACCAAAAAGAAGATGTCCTTTTCATCATAGGGGACTGGAATGCAAAAATAGGAAGTCAAGACATACAATAAGAAGCAAATTTGGCCTTGAAGTACAAAATGAAGCAGGGCAAAGGCTAACAGAGTTTTGTGAGGGGAACGCACTGGTCATAGAAAACACTCTCTTCCAACAACACAAGAGACAACTCTACACATGGATATCACCTGATGGTCAATACCAAAATCAAATTGATTATTTTCTTTGCAGCCAAAGATGGAGCAGCTCTATACAGTCCACGAAAACAAGACCAGGAGCTGACCGTGGCTCCAATCATGAACTCCTTATTGCAAAATTCAGACTTAAATTGAAAAACAGTAGGGGAAACCACTAGACCATTCAAGTATGACCTAAGTCAAATCCCTTACAGTGGAAGTGACAAATACAGTCAGTTCAGTTCAGTTGCTCCGTCTGTCTGACTCTTTGCAACCCCATGGACTGCAGCACTCCAGGCTTCCCTGTCCATCAATTCCCAGAGCTTACTCAAACTCATGTCCATTGAGTCGGTGATGCCATCCAATGATCTCATCCTCTGTCGTCCCCTTTTCCTGGTGCCTTCAATCTTTCCCAGCATCAGGGTCTTTTCCAATGAGTCAGTTCTTCACATCAGGTGGCCAAAGGATTAGAGTTTCAGCTTCAGCATCAATCCTTCCAATGAATATTCAGGAATGATTTCTTTGGGGATGGACTGGTTTGCTCTCCTTGCAGTCCAAGGGACTCTCAAGAGTCTTCTCCAACACCACAGTTCAAAAGCGTCAGTTCTTCAGTGCTCAGCTAGTCCAACTCACACATCCATACATGACTACTGGAAAAACCATAGCTTTGACTACACGAACATGTCAGCAAAGTAATGTCTCTGCTTTTTAGTATGCTGTCTAGGTTGGTCATATATTTTCTTCCAAGTAACAAGTATCTTTTAATTTCATGGCTTCAGTCACCATCTGCAGTGATTTTGGAGCCCAAGAAAATAAAGTCTGTCACTGTTTCCATTGTGTCCCCATCTATTTACGATGAAATGATGGGACTGAATGCCATGATCTTAGTTTTCTGAATGTTGAGTTTTAAGCCAACTTTTTCACTCTCCTCTTTCACTTTTATCAAGAAGCTCTTTAGTTTCTCTTTGCTTTCTGCTGTAAGGGCGGTGTCATCTGCATATTTGAGATTATTGATATTTCTCCCAGAAATCTTGATTCCAGCTTGTGTTTCATCCAGTCCGACATTTCACATGATGTACTCTGCATGTAAATTAAATAAGCAGGGTGACAATACACAGTCTTGACATACTCCTTTCCCGATTTGGAACAGTGGAAGTGACAAATAGATTTAAGGGGTTAGATCTGATAGAGTGCCTGAAGAACTACAGATGGAGGTTCACAACATTGTACAGGAGGCAGTGATCAAGACCATCCCCAAGAAAAATAAATGCAAAAAGGCAAAACGGTTGTCTGTGGAGGCCTTACAAATAGCTGAGAAAAGAAGAGAAGCTAAAGGCAAAGGAGAAAAGGAAAGATATAAGCATCTGAATGCAGAGTTCCAGAGAATAGCAAGGAGAAATAAGAAAGCATTCCTCAGTGATCAAAGCAAAGAAATAGAAGAAAACAATAGAATAGGAAAGGCCAGAGATCTCTTCAAGAAAATTAGAGATACCAAGGGAACATTTCATGCAAAGATGGGCTCGATAAAGGACAGAAATGGTATGGACCTAACAGAAGCAGAAGATATTAAGAAGAGGTGGCAAGAATACACAGAGGAACTATACAAAAAAGATCTTCATGACTCAGATAATCACGATGGTGTGATCACTCATCTAGAGCCAAACACCCTGGAATGTGAAGTCATGTGGCCCTTAGAAAGCATCACTATGAACAAAACTAGTGGAAGTGATGGAATTCCAGTTGAACTATTTCAAATCCTGAAAGATGATGCTGTGAAAGTACTGCACTCAGTATGCCAGGAAATTTGGAAAATTCAGCAGTGGTCACAGGACTGGAAGAGATCTGTTCATTCCAATCCCAAAGGTAATGCCAAAAAATGTTCAAACTACCAGACAATTGCACTCATCTCACACACTAGCAAAGTAATGCTTAAAATTCTCCAAGTGAGGCTTCAACAATATGTGAACCATGAACTTCCAGATGTTCAAGCTGGGTTTAGAAAAGGCAGAGGATCCAGAGATCAAATTGCCAACATCCGTTGGATCATGGAAAAAGCAAGATAGTTCCAGAAAAACATCTACTTCTTCATTGACTATGCTAAACCTTTGACTGTATGGATCACAACAAACTGAAAATTCTTCAAGAGATGGGAATACCAGACCATTTTACCTGCCTCCTGAGAAATCTGTATACAGATCAAAAAGCAACGTTAGAACCAGACGTGGAACAACAGACTGGCTCCAAATTGGGAAAGAAGTACATCAAAGCTGTATATTGTCACCCTGCTTATTTAACTTATATGCAGAGTACATTATGAGAAATGCCGGGCTGGATGAAGTACAAGCTGGAATCAAGACTGCCAGGAGAAATATCAATAATCTCAGATACTCAGATGACACCACTCTTATGAGGAACTAAAGAGGAACGAAAGAGCCTCTTGATGAAAGTGAAAAAGGAGAGTGAAAAAGCTGGCTTAAAACTCAACATTCAAAAAAACAAAAATCATGGCATCTGGTCCCATCATTTCATGGCAAATAGATGGGGATACAATGAAAACAGTGGCAGACTTTATTTTCTTGGGCTCCAAAATCACTGCAGATGGTGACTGCAGCCATGAAGTTAAAAGGCACTTGTTCCTTGAAAGAAAAGCTATGACCAACCTAGATTGCATATTAAACACCAGAGACATTACTTTGCTGACATGGTTCATGTAGTCAAAGCTATGATTTATTCAGTAGTTATGTATGGATGAGAGAGTTGGACCATAAGAAAAGCTAAGTGTCAAAAAATTGCTACTTTTGAACTGTGGTATTGGAGAAGCCTCTTGGGAATCCCTTGGACTGCAAGGAGATCCAACCAGTCCATCCTAAAGGAAATCAGTCCTGAATATTCATTGGAAGGATTGATAAGGAAGCGGAAAGTCCAATCCTTTGGCCACTTGATGCAAAGAACTGACTCACTGGAAAAGACTCTGATGCTGGGAAAGATCGAGGGTGGGAGGAGAAGGGGACGACAGAGGATGAGATGGTTGGATGGCATCACGGACTCAATGAACATGAGTTTGAGTAAGCTCCGGGAGTTGATGACGGGCAGGGAAGCCTGGCGTGCTGTAGTTCATGGGTTCGCAAAGAGTCAGACACGACTGAGCAACTGAACAGAACAGAAGATGTGGAAAGCAAATAACTGGTCACTGGGGTGCTGTTTCCTCCTTTCCACCCTGCCATCTTCCTCCTTTCCTTCTCCCCTTCCTTTCCTCTTTCTTTCAGCTGAACACAAATTTCAGTACCTGCTCGGGAGAGTGATTTTTCAAAGAGCCAAGATAAAGGTAAGTGTTACACCACATCTGTCTTCTTGTCCAATGAGGAAACAATTTCAATTGTGTGATTAGAGTAACAGAAATCATTCCCCAAACAGAATGTAAAAATATTAAGTGCCTTCATCCTAAGAGTTTTAGGTGATGTTTCTCAGGCTCCCCTAAGCAGTTGCTAAATGTATAATTCACCAGGTGATTATGCAGATAACCCCCACATGCTACCAGGGCACAGTCAGGACCAGGACTCACATCTGGAAACTGCTGGTCCAGGTTTTTTCAATGTAAGCCCAACGACAATAAATTTGAAAGGCTATAAGCCATGATTTTTAAATCTACCATTGAATTCATGCTCAAACAGGAACTGCACTCCTTTTTGTTTTTATTCTTCTGTCTCAAAAGAATAAAAGAGATATTGATTATTTTTAAAAGTAAGATCCCTTTGGTGATGACACAAGTCTATACACAATGTAGCTTTGAAAAACAACTCATGGAAATGTAAACCCAGAGGATAAAGATCATTGGCAGAAGAAAGTATCACACTTACCCCACCCCTTTTGAAACCAAACCACATAGAACCCTCAGTAGGCAGCTCAAATTCTGAGATCACAGACTGAGAGAGATGCTTAAAAAAAAAAAAAAATTGGTACACACAGCTGGCCTTTGTAGTGGTGCTGATTATGTCTAGAAGGGCAGTGTGGAAAGGGCGATACGCGTGACATCATCAAGGGGTCTGTTTAACTGCTAGCTGAGGGGCCCAGACTAGCCTTCATCTCACATCTATGATGTCTGTTTCCTCGCGTGCGAGATACTGAGACGTGCACACACACACACAAGGTATTGAGAGGATGTAGTACGTCAGCAGGTAAGAAAGTACTTCAGAAATATACTACTGTGCCATCCAATATGGTGGCCACTAGCCGCATGCCCCTACCAAGCCTTAAATTCAGATGAAATGAAATGTAAAATTCAGTTCTTCAGTCACACCAGCCACATCTCAAATGTCCGTTATTTAAAATATCCCCCACTCTTCCTGCATTAAACAGTGCTGAAATGGAATAGGCCTTCATTGCAGAAAGTTCTATTGACTTCTACGATCTAAGAGGATGTACTAAACCACCCTGTTAACAGCTGCTACCCCTGGGAAGAAGATGGGAGCGGAGGAAAATTTTACATGGTCACTTGGTAAATTGCCATATTGTTTATCTTGCCGTGAGCAGGCATTTCATTTATAACTTTAAAAATACAGAGCCACAAGGACATGATTAACATTAAAGACAGAATAATAGTTGCCTCCAGGGAAAGGGGAGATGAGAATCCGGAAGGGATTCAGGGTAGACTTCTAGGATGCTGGTAATAGAATATATGGACACAAATACTCAGCACAAGAAACTGATTTTCCCGTTCCTATAACCATTGGTATAGATAAAGTTTTAAATATATAATATGTTTGTGTGTATATGTGTGTGTATATATATATATATGTCCACTTTTAAATTTTTTATATCTTTGTTTTGTACATCTTTTTCTATGTGTCTTATTTTGCAACACATTTTAATAAGACTTTTAAAATTATACATAAGTTGTGAGGCTGTCATTGTTGATAAGGAGGTACTACCTTGAGCCTTAATAAAAGATCTCAGGCTTGGTAAATGAGGAACAGGGTGCAGCATCCCCTTCAACTCTTCTGTTTCAAGCTGCCCCTTCATAAGGGCAGCCCAGCACACATCTGCTCAGCACAAGCTCCCTAGGTGGCCCCAACCAAGCATGCTCAGGAGAAACCAGCAGCACACAGCAGGTAATGGCGATGTAACTTTTCTAGGGGGCATTTTGACAATATATAGCCCTGAATTTTAAAACATGCATATGCTTTGATACATCTATTTTAATTAGAAGTTTACCTAGAAAAATATAACCATACAAAGATTTAGCTAGAAGGATGTTAATAGCAGTGATTTTCATCATATCCGGAAAAATAATTGGAAACACTTTAAAATGGCCAAGCTAACAAATGGATTGAATTCTGCTATATGCAGACAACTTGATACTAAACTATTGAAAGTCATGCTATGGAGGACTATTCGATGTGAAAAATCCTTTCAGGCTACTATTATTAAGAGGAAAATGGTAGGTTGCAGAAAATCATACACACAAAAAATCATGTATATAATTCCTTTTTGGTGAAGAAAAATTTGCACTAGAAACTACCTTTGCTAATATATTAATATGTAGGTCATCCCCACTTTAGGAGGTGGGGCTTAATTGATCTCTCTTTGTGCGTGGGCTGGGCTTAAGGGCTCACTTCCAAACAATCGTGTATGGACAGAAGGAGAGCAACTTACAGTGACGAAATTTTTGATCAAGAATAAGTTACGTCACTTGTCATCTTGTAAAGGATTAACAAAGTAGACCCTAAGGAGCAAATGGAGGTGGAAAGAAATAGGAAAGTAAAACAAGCTGATGGTGATCAACTGTGGACATGCCTTCAGTGAACTCAGTAACAAAGTCTCTGAAGGTAGGGATGGGTGGATGGAATCCAAAGAACCGATGCTTCTTCCATAATGACGAAAAGAGAAGGGTAGGTGAAAATGTCAAGTCTGAAGGTCGGTAGCCAGAAAATGGTGAGTTATCTGGCTAGGACAATAAAAGTCTTTTATCTTTAAATAAACAAAAAGAATACATCATGGACTCATAGATACTGAAAACAAACTTATGGTTACCAAAGGTGGGGCGGGAATCAGGAGTTTGGAATGAACATGTACACACTACTGTATATAAAATAGATAACCAAGAAGGGAACTATATATCTTGTACATACACAACTATAGAACTGGGAACTCAATATCTTGTAATAACCTATAATCAGAAAGAATCTAAAAAAGGATATATATGTGTAACTGAATCGCTTTGCTGTACACTTGAAACTAACACATTATAAATCAATATATTTCAGTAATTTTTTTAGATAAGTATTTTTTAAGAAAGAATAAGTCATGCTGATTGCATATAACCCTGAAATGCCATAATGACAAGGGCACTTCACCTCTGTGGCATTCTTTCCCAACACCTATAATCCCGACTAATCATGAGAAGAAAGCATCAGACAAATCCAAGCCAAGGGACAGTCTATGAAATACTTGATTCATACTCCTCAGATCTGTTATGGTCATGAAAAACAAGGAAAGACTAAGAAGCCGTCATAGATAAAGAGAGACTAAGATGTGAGGACTACAGACAATGTAGTATCCTTGGTTAGAAACTGGGACAGAAAAGGTGCACTCATGGGAAAAAAAATGTTCAAATTCAGAAAAATATCTTGAGTTAATAGTATTAAACTATTTTAACTTCTTAGTGTAACAAGTGCACCATGATTATATAAGACACTAACATTAGAGGAAGTCAGGTGAAGGGTCTAAAAAAATTCATTTTATTTTTACAATTTATTTATAAATCTGAAATTAGTCCAAAATAAAAAGTTTTTTCTTTTTTAATTTATTTTTTATTATTATTATTTTTTGCTTTACAGTACTGTAGTTTGTTGGGGTTTTTTAAAGAACTATCTTTGCAGTTGTTTCTAGATAGTATACATCTTTGAATTGGGTTGGCCAAAAAGCTTGGAATTTTTTAAGGAAAAATCTGAATGATCTTTTTGGCCAACCCAATACTGTTTGTCTGGAGAAGGAAATGGCAACCAACTTCAGTATTCTGGCCTGGATAACCCCATGGACGGAGGAGCCTGGCGGGTTACAGTCCATGGGGTCGAGACTGAGGAACGGAGCACACACAAACTTTTGAAATTCCATTTTCTAATTTTTCTAGAGTGAACATGCATTGTTTTTTAAATCAGATAAGCAATTCATTACATTGGGAACCTCTCTTCTTCCCCATTTGAATGTGACATTTGAGTCGAACAGAAGTCTACGGGTTAATTTTAAAAAGCAGGTCATTTGACTCACTTTATGAAATGGATAGTTGACTGCAGCTGACCTAGGCTGGGCCAATCAGAGCCCTTTCCTGGTATTTGACAACTAGAGAACCAGGAAACAGAGCCTCTACGGCTCTACAGTGACAGAAAGTGGGACTTCGGTGCCCTGTTCCTTTACCAGTTGGAAGAGCCAGGCTGGAGCAGGAGATGATGAACTCACCAAGACAGAGAAATAAAACATGGAGAGCAAAGCCTAGTGACATATCACTTTCTCTTTGGCCTTAATACACAGGTGCCATCTCTAACTTTCCAGCCTAATATTGTTGGAGTTGGGTTTCTATCTCTTGCAACCCAAAATATTTGGTCTTGGCTTTTACACAGAGAAAAGAAAACTCCTCCTCCTGATTCAAGCCCCTGGAAAGCCCCCAAAGGTACATTTGTCCAGCCTCTAACNTTCTCTTTGGCCTTAATACACATGTGCCATCTCTAACTTTCCAGCCTAATATTGTTGGAGTTGGGTTTCTATCTCTTGCAACCCAAAATATTTGGTCTTGGCTTTTACACAGAGAAAAGAAAACTCCTCCTCCTGATTCAAGCCCCTGGAAAGCCCCCAAAGGTACATTTGTCCAGCCTCTAACAAGATCAAATTGGATCAGATTATGTTATGAAGAAAAAATGAAGGGACTTTCCAGACAGACAAGTGGTTAAGGCTTCACCTTCCAGTGCAGGGGCTTTGGGTTCGATCCTTGGTCAGGGAGTTAAGATCCCAGATGCTTTGTGGCCAAAAAAACCAAAACATAAAACAGCAGCAATATTGTAACAAACTCAATAAAGACTTTAAAAATGGTCTACATCGAAAAAAGTCTTAAAAATTAAAACAAGTAAAATAAATTCAGAGGAAAATGGAAATTATCTAAAGAAAAAAGACCCACAGTAGTGCAGGCCTCTCTGTGAGAATCGAAAAATAAACCTGACATGGTCCTAGCCCTTCTGTAATCTTCTTTGGTGCCTGTGTATATCTTGTAATTCTAAGAACCTTCCACTGCTACGGTGTGGTAGGTGAATCCTTTGATCTCCTCTACAAGGTTAGAAGGCCTGCAAGGGTGGGACTGTGCCTTGTTGGTGTCTGCATTCCCTAGCATGTAGCACTTGGCCTTGTGCATACTAGGTATCCATGAATTTGAGGGCTGTTATGCTTCCCTGGTGGCTCAAATGGTGAAGAATCTACGTGCAATGCAGGAGACTTGGGTTCAATCCCTGGGTCGGGAAGATCCCCTGGAGAAGGGCATGGCACCCACTCCAGTATTCTTACCTGGAGAATCTCATGGACAGAGGAGCCTGGTGGGTACAGTCAATGGGGTCGCACAGGGTCGGACATGAGTAAGTGAGTAACACACACACACAAGCTCTTCTTGAATAGTGTCTACATTCCTGAAACACAGCACAGTGCCTGGAAGGCAGGAGGCACTTGATAAGCATCCACTGGGTCTGTTGACTGAAGGGAACTGAACTGCCAAAATGTCAGTGTTGTGCTTTGACTCCCTGCTACTGAAATTCTTTCAAACACCTTCAAGAAAGCTAAGCACAGTCTGCTATGCACTCCGCAGACTTGCTTGTGCATCTAAAGCCAGCCAGTGTTTTCTATAACCTGCTCACTAGGACCAGAAAAGGTAGGCATCCCTTTCTCCTCTTTCATGATGAAGAGACTGAAGCATAAGGAGTTGAATACTTCTTCTGAAGTCATCCAGGTACTAAATGACAGAACCAGGTTTGGGATGATGATTTGTGTGGATGCAAAAGCTCTCTCATGTCCATTTTGCCTCCCTGGTGTCTTGTCCCCAGATACTCAAATATATATGCATGTGTGTATGTGTGTGTGTGTGTGTGTGTGTGTGTGTTTAGTCACTAAGTTATGCCCAACTCTTTCCAACCCCATGGACTGTAGCCCACCAAATCCCTCTGTCCATGGGATTTCCCAGGCAAGAATTCGCTAGTGGGTCACCATTTCCTTCTCCAGAGGATCTTCCCAGTCCAGTGATCGAACCCATGTCTCCTGTGCCTCCTGCATTGGCCTGTGGGTTATTTACTACTAAGTCACCTGAGAAGCTGTGTGTTTGTGCACACACATGCACACACAAGTGGTACTATTAGTTCTTTTGCCTGAAAGATGTATGGGTTCAAGAGACATACACACTCAGGATCAAAACCAGCCACAACAACCTGTGTTCCCTCACTCGATAAATCCATCTGATGAATGTTTATTGAGAACCGCCGTATACCTGGAACTTCCCAGGAAACAGCAGTGCACAAAGCAGGTGGGGGGAAAGAGCGGGGGTCCACAAATGCCTTCTGCGGAGGGCCAGGAAGTAAATATTTCAGGCTTTGGGGCCAACAAGTTTGTCACAACTCCTGCTCTGTACTTACAGAGCCAAAGCAGCCACTAGAAATATGTAAACAAATGGGCATGGCTGTGTTCCAATAAAACTTTATTTATAAAAAATGGGCAGGATTGATTTGACCCACAGTACTTTGCCAGCCCCTGAGAAAGACAATAAATATGGAAACACATGGAGAGGAATGAAAACTCTGGAGATAAAGGTAGATTCTCCAGATAGGATAAAGCAGTAAAATTAATAAGATATAGAATGCTGTAGATTGAGTAGCATGGGAAAATAAGAAATTTGAGGTAAGGCCTGGCATGAACCAGCCATGCCAGGATCCTGAGAAGTTTTCCAAGCAGTAGGAAGAGCTTGAACAAAGAGCCTGAGACAAAGTGTATCTGAGGAACAGAAAGTCCAGTATGTCTGGAACAAGATGGTAGCAGATAATGTCAAAGGGTGAACAGTATCAGACCCCAGGCACATTAAGGGCATGTGGAAGAGGTGGAATCTTCTAACTGGGATGGAAAGGGTTTGGAGGAATCTTAGCAGCAATACGGGGCTTCCCTGGTAGCTCAGATGGTAAAGAATCTGCCTGCAGTGCAGGAGACCCAGATTCAATCCCTGGGTTGGGAAGATAGACTGGAAAAAGAAATGGCAACCCACTCCACTTGCCTGGAGAATCCCATGGACAAGAGGAACCTGGCAGGCTACAGTCCATGGGATTGCAAAGAGTCAGACACAACTTAGCGACTAACAGTTTCACTTTAGCAGCATTATGGCATGCTTTAATTTCCAAGTTTGAAAATATTAACTCCAGCCGCTGCTTGGTAAATCAACACTAGAGACGCGAAAGTGAAAGGAGGAAACCCAGGGAGGTGGCTGGCAGATGGAGGCAGCAGGGAAGGGCGGAAGACAGGGTTGGATTCCAGAGAGATGGTAAAGATGGTGGAGCCACTGGAAGTTGCTGGGGGCTTGCACAAAGGGGAAAGACGAAGGATTCCAGCCTGGGTTCATCTGGCTTGATGTATCCACACAGAACAACTGCCGGGCAGTGAACAGAGTCTTCATAGGTCAAAAGTTCAGTTCAGTTCAGTCTCTTCTCAGTCATGTCTGACTCTCTGCAGCCCCATGGACTGCAGCACGCCAAGCCTCCCTGTCCATCACCAACTCCTAGAGTTTACTCATTGAGTTGGTGATGCCATCCAACCATCTCATCCTCCGCCGTCCCCTTCTCCTCGCACCTTCAATCTGTCCCACATCAGGGTCTTTTCCAATGAGTCAGTTCTTTGCATCAGGTGGCCAAAGGATTGGAGCTTCCGCTTCAGCATAGGTCAAAAGAGAGCAGCGCAAACAGAAAGCACGATAGGTTGGGTGCTCTGAAGACTGACCCTAACTGACTTCAAGGTGGCTCAACTCAGAGCCATCTGCTAAGAGGCCGCAACAGAGCTCCCAAGTACACCCTCTTGTATCACACAGCATTGTGAAACACGCAGACCAGATGAGTAGGAACTATTCTAAGACTGTTCCTATTTCTTATCATCAAAACACCAAACTGAGGAAACAAAAACTATCCATGGCCCAGTTGAGCCAGGGCCAATTTGACCCAGGGAAAAAAAATCAAACATTCAAACGCATTCTCCACTAGAAATCCCTCTTTGGGGTTCTACAGGACCACATGTTTAGAAGATCTTAAGAGTGATTGTAAGGAATGTGAATATAACACATTTCCTGGGGAGGGGAAGGGTGCAGAGACATGGGGCCAGGGAGACAGCCTGAGGAAATCAGTGGCTTCTCTAACGCTCTAAACGGCTCAAGACCAGACTAATTCCATTTCAAGGAGCTTGAAAGCCTTTCCCTTGGAGAGAGGCGTACTTTCTGTTCTCTCATTATCAGAAACGCTGTCAGGCACAGAGTAAGAGTTATGTAATAGGAAGCAATACTTTCCGGCCTTTCTCCATCCTCCTGTTATATAATAGTCATGCCAAGATGAAGTGCCCAACGTCTAACCGCAGAGATGCAACCCTGTCAATTAAATTTATAGTTTACACTTCCTTTTCTCTTTTTTAGCAAGAGCTCCCTCCCCTTCCCTTCCCCCTCCCTCATGCCTTGCCAGCAGGCCAGTCTCCAAGCTGATTTTTTTTCTCATTAGGTGGACCTGCTCCATTCATGAAAAAAAGAAGGGAAAGTTACTTTCATTCATTCATTCATTCCTTTACTCATTCTGCCAATCAGCCCACAATCATTTAATAGCCTATCATGTAAGAGATTCTGCAACAAGGAGGAAAGAGAACAAGAGTCAAATTATAGATCTGTGCCCACCAGCTAGGTGACCTGGGATCTGTTAAATGGGCAAAGAAGAGCAAGCTAGTAGGGTTGGGGGGGAATTAGAAGCAATAGAGGCAACACACCTCTTCATAGCTATTATTCCTCTCCATATGATCATGATTTTTGGATCACAATGAGAAAGATTAAGAAAATTTAAATCTAGTGAAGGAAGATACTAAGATAGGACAGGAAAGCAACCATTGCAATCTGTTATAAAATTTACAGGCCAAAAAATAATAGGGTTCTGTGGGGATGATGAGAAAACTGAGTTAACTCAACCTTGTCTCTTTCATATCAAGTGGTATCATTTCAGATCATGTGTGCAATTTTAGGATCTAAAAAACAAAAAAAGTCACCTTATAGCTAATTTAAAAAGGGGGTCAAGACCATGGTAGGAATTTAAAACAAGAGGTACCAATCAGCCAATCCTAACAATTCTAAGCTCCTTTAAAATTCAAAATTAATCAATGCAACTCACTATATCAATAGAAGAAAGGGGGGAAAGAAAAAAGAAAGCATAGCCAACTCAATCCATATAGAAAAAAACATCTGACAAAAGTCAAAACTCATTCATGATAAGAAAAAAAGAAGCTCTCAACAAACTAAGATTAGAAGGAAATTCCTCAAGCAAAGAACATCTATGAAAAACCTACTTTAACATCACCCATAATAATAATGATTGAATGTTTCTCTCTACATTTGAAAACAAGGCAAAAATATCTACTTTCAACATTTTCAACCAAAATTTACTAGAGGTCACAGCAGTGTTATAAGGTTAAGAAACAAAAGGCATGCAATATTGTAAAGTAAAAAAATAATAATAATAAATAAATGATAAATGGTTTTAAAAAAAAGGCAAAAATATTGAGAAGGGAGAAGTAAATATCTTTAGTTATAGGTGGCCTGGTCATACATATGAAAAATCTTGAAGAAATCTATAAAAATAGAAAGGTCACAGGATAGGAGACCACATTAAGAAAAGAGTCATAAATTGTACTTCTATGCATCAGCAGGAGAATTTTCAAAATACCATTTACAATAGTATCATAAATATGAAACACATAGAGGGAAATCTAAACTATACGCAAGACCTGCACATACAGTTTAAAGAAGACCTAAATAAATAGATGTGCTGATTTTCATGGATTGAAAGACTCAATGCTGTTAAAATGGTCATTCCTCCAAAACTGATCAACAGATTCACACAATTCTCATCTTAATCCTAGCAGGCTTTTTTGTTTGGAAAAACTGACAAAACTATTCTAAGATTTATATAAAATCCTGCATGCCACAACTAAAAGATTGCCACATGCGGCAACAAATATCACAGATTCTCCATGCCACAACTGAGACCCAGCATGGCCAAATGAATAAATACGTTTTCTTAATGCTTCCACTTAAAAACAGAAACAAAAAAACCTTCAAAGTACCTAGAAGAGTCAAAACAATCTTGAAAAAGAGCACAGCTGGAGTCTAGCACTAAGTTCAATAATTATTAAAAAATTTATGTTAATCAAAACCCATGTGAAACTGGCGCTAGGACAGACTTAAAAATCAAAGGAGAAGAAAAGGGAGTTAATAAATGAATACTTGAGCTGGTTAATTCGTGTTTGACCAAGAAGCCAAGGTTATTCAATGGCAAGACTGTAAAGTAGCCTTCACAACAAATGGTGTTAGAAAAACTGGACATTCAACTGCGGGAAAAATTACCCTCAACATTTACCACATATCATTCACAAAAATTAATTTGAAATAGATTATAGGTCTAAACATAACACTAAAATTACAAAACTTTCACAAGAACACACAAGAAAATCTTTGTAGCACTGAGTTCTATAGTAGCAAAGATTTCTTGGGGGAATAAAATAAGACACAAGGAAAACAATTGATAAACTAAACTCTATCACAATTTAAGACTACTGCTTTTTAAAAACACCATTGAAAAAAATGAAAAGGCAATCCTAGAAAAAAAATTCATAACACATCTATCTGACAATGGCTTTGTATTCAGAAATACATAACTTTGCAACTCAATAATCAGCAAAACAGGGACTTCCCTTGTGGTCCTGTGGCTAAGACTCCACGCTCCCAGTGCAGGGGGCCCAGGTTCGATTCCTGGTCAGGGAAACAAATCCCACATGCCAGAACTAGAGTTCTCATGCCACAGCCAAATAAAGAAGATAAATTTTAAAAAACAAATAAGCAAAACCATCAAACTTGGAAGGAAAAGGTAAAACATTTGAACAGGTGTGCATCACAAAAGATACACAAATGACCAATGAGTACGTGAAAAAAAATGCTCAAAATTATGACTTATCATGGCAGTATAAATTAAGAGCACCACGGACACACTATTACACACTCATGACAATGTCTAAAAATCAACAAAACAGACAACGCTAAGTGCAAAGAAGGAAGTCACCGCTATTCTCCATGACTTCACCTCTCTTAAAATCTCCAAACTCTCCTTCCACTAGGCTTCCCGGAAACCTACATGAAACCGTAACTCAACATTCAAGGTGGCTTATACCGAATACAGCCTTTCTTTCCCCTTCTTGCCCTCACTGCCTTCTAACAGGCTCTCTAGACTCCCGACTCACAGGTGAGTTTCAGTTAGCCCCTTGATAATAGCTGCCTTTTGAGATAGTAGTCTCCTTTAACCTAGTTTTACCAAATTTCAAATAAGTGGCTTTTCCAAATTATTTAATATTTTAAATATGAATTTAATATCTTAGCTATCTTGAAAGGAAAAATATCTTGGCTTTCCTGGCTTTGTAAATTGGGAGCATTAAACATAATTTTAGTCCTTTTTGGTGACCAAGGGTCATTACTCATTGCATGACAACAGCCAAGGGAATTTACTAATAGCACACTGTTGGGGCTTCCCAGTTGGCACTAGTGGTAAGAACCCGCTTCACAATGTGGGAGACATAAGAGATGCGGATTTGATCCCTGGGTCAAGAAGATCTCCTGGAAGAGGGCACGGCAACCCACTCCAGTATTCTTGCTTGGAGAATTCCATGAACAGAGGAGCTGATGAGCTTTCCTCCTTTTTGCCTTTGGTGTTATCCGTAAGCCCAACAAAACCACCATGATTCTTTATTGAACTTGTATATTTACCAAAATACTTTGGCCACCTGATGTGAAAAGCCAACTCATTAGAAAAGACCCAGATGCTGGGAGAGACTGAGAGCAGGAGGAGAAGGGGGTGACAGAGGATGAGATGGTTGGATGGCATCACCGACTCCGTGGACATGAGTTTGAGCAAACATGGGGAGATGGTGAAGGACAGGAAGCCTGGCATGCTGTAGTCCATGGGGTTGCAGAGAGTCAGACATGTCTTAGTGACTGAACAACAACAGCAACTTACCACAAAGCAGGCACTCAAAAAAAAAAAAACAAATAGATCTTTGGAATGAATGAATGAACGATGAAATGTAACTTAGGCTTCAGCTGTTGCGGTCACTCACTGTCTTTATGCTCTTCCTCTATCACGTTCTTAAGAAAATCTCTCTTTAAGAGGATTATCATTGATTACTCCACTTCAATGAATGTTGAATTCAAAGAGATTCTTGAAATTTTGGAGAGCTAGGAAACAAGAAATTCTTCCCTGGTGGCTCAGCAGTTAAGAATCCACCTCCAACACAAGTGACATGGAGACACAGATTCGACCCCCGGGGTCAGGAAGATCCCCTGGAGGAAGAAATGGCAACTCACTCCAGTACTCTTGGCTGGAAAATCCCATGGACAGAGGAGCCTGGCAGACCACAGTCCATGGGGTGGCAAGAGTCAGACACAACTGAGCAACTGAACGACAAGGGAAACAAGAAGCTGCATTTTTATTCCATCTTTGCTGTTTACTAGCTTTGTGACCTCAGACAAATGACTTGAAGTCAAAATCTTGGGGCGGTGCGTGTCTGTAAAACAAGATAATTATATCTTCCCTGAACTTACAGAATTGAGAGAATCATATATGAGCTAAAAAAGTGTTAAAGCCCTGGGGGATATCTAAAATTCTGTAAAGTTACTAGAGGCTGTCGCTTCATAAATCATGAAGGAAACTAAAAAGAATCAACCATTTGCCCAAGAATGTGGCAAAATGAGACTCTTGTTCCAAGTCCTTCTCTCTGTCCATAGAACATACTCTCACCTGGAGCTCGCTGTTGGAGGGGGAAAGAGGGGGAAGGCATTGCCCAGAGGCAGGGTTCTGAATCTCCCTGCCTGATCTGATACCTGTCTGCCTGTGTTCTCATCTTCAGCTAATCTCTCAGAAAGCCATGCAACCAAGGGGTCACAAAGCTCCGCACAAGCGCCATGTCCTCTTTCAGCATAACAGTCACCAGGACCCCGTACATGGAGAACAGCCAGTCAAGGCTCGGGAGACCAGAGCCAACACAGGTTTGCACGTGCATTCACCCTTCATGGTGATTAACTCTTCCATCACAGGCCAAGACGCGAGCATTTATCTTCGGGGGTTCTTCAACTATTAGTGCTCAGGACTCTTCCCAGGCCATACATCATGGCACTGGAAGCAGGAGGTGCAGACAAAAGTCGTCCCTCGTGCTGATGTGGTGTGAAGAGGGTGATTAATGACAGTCACACACGGCCACCCGGCTTCTGACTCACTCAAGCTACTCAGACGCCGACTTCGCTGACTCTGCTATTTTCCATGGGCCATCTTTCGCACCTCTTCCCCACTGCTGCTTTCAACTGTAGCTTCAGCTCTGGCAGTCTTATTTTGAAAGGGGTGGAGGGAGAACATTTGTTGTCATCAACGAAACCACACCAGGCTCTCTCTGACAAAGTGGCACGCTCGACTTGGGGTTCTCGTATCGCTGCTCTTAGGGAATCTGAAATTCAATCACACGTTCAATAAATATGGATGAGCATCTCCTCTAGTGCTGGGGACACATCAGGAAGGAAAAACAGACTGAATATTCTTGCCCAGGTGACGCTTCCATTCAGGACATGAAGATAGGTATTAATAAGTAAACTGTGAAGCGAAGTGAAAGTGAAGTCGCTCAGTCGTGTCCAACTTTTTGCAATTCCAGGAACTGTAGCCCATCAGGCTCCACCATCCATGGAATTTTCCAGGCAAGAGTATTGGAGTGGGTTTCCATTTCCTTCTCCAGGGGATCTTCCTGACCCAGGGATTGACCGTGGGTCTCCCGCATTGCAGGCAGACTCTTTGCCATCTGAGCCACTAGGGAAGACCGGGTAAACTGTGAAGGATGCTAGAAAGTGGTAAGTGTCATAGGAATCAAAGAGCAGAGAATGGGAGGTAAGTACTGGGGTGTGGGATGGGTAGCAATTTTAATTAGAGAGGCAAAGTAAACCTCATGGATGATGTTTGAGCAAAACCTGAAAGAGACAAAGCTGTGAGCCAAACAGATAACTGAGGGAAGAGGGTTCCAAGTAATAGCAACAGCCACTGCAAAAGCCCAAAGGTGGAAGTATGTCTGAATTTCTTGAGCAGCAGTGAAGCTAGTCTGGCCTGCGGAACACGTGTGAGGGACGGATGGAGTAAGGAAGCCGTAGATATGAAAGAGGGGCAGGATGTTGAGGGGACACTAGCTTTTTATCCCCTTCACAAGGCAAAAAGTCATCAGAAGTTTTCAAATTTGTGTTTTAAAGGAGTCAAACCAAGCCATCACTTGAGAACAGACAATGGATTGCCAGCTGAGATGGAAGGGAACCACTCCATAAGCTGCGACAGTGAGACATGATGGTGAGACGTGGTGAGACCTCACCCAGGTGAGACATGATGGCGACTTTGACCTGAGCAGTAAGAGCAGAGAGCTGAGAAACAGCCAAATCCTTGCTGCACCACATCTACAAAATTTAAGATGCCAGTGTCTGGGGCACCCTCCCAATCTGGAGATATTAAAAAGTGACATAATCCGTATCTTGATATCAAGGAAATGAGATGTTTTAAAGCTGAACTAAAGCGTTTCTGGCAGATTAGAGGTGGGGATGAGAGACAAAGAGGAGTCAAGGATGTCTCCAAGGCTCATGGTCTGAGCAACAGGAAGGATGGGGCTACCCTCAGGGGAGATGAGGAGGACCACTGGAGACCCAGGTTGGGAGGGGCAGGCGAGGGGTGGATCAGGAGTGCAGTCCAGGACATGTTGCCTTTAGATGTCTATTAAAAATACAAGTAAAGAAATAAAGAGGCTGAGAGTCAAAGAATTGATGCTTTCAAACTGTGGTACTAGAGAAGACTCTTGAGAGTCCCTTGGACTGCAAGGAGATCAAACCAGTTAATCCTACAGGAAATCAACCCTGAATATTCATTCTGATGCTGAAGCTCCAATACTTTCAACACCAGATGGGAACAGTCAACTCACTGGGAAATATTCTATTGCTGGGAAAGATTGAAAGCAGGAAGAGAAGGGGGCAACAGAAGATGAGATGAATGGATGGCATCATCTTCTCGATGGACATGAGTTCGGGCAAGCTCCGGGAGATAGTTAAGGACAGGGAAACCTGGTGTGCTGTAGTCCATGGTATTGCAAAGAGTCAGACATGACTTAGCAACTGAACAACAACAATAACAAATACAAGTGAGAATGCCCTGCAGGCAGCTGTTGAGTTCAGGAGAGAGGCTTGGACTAGAAATACAAATCTGAACATCATGGGATATAAATAATAATTGAAGCCAGAAGACTTAATGAGATCACCAAGAGAAGTGCAGATAGAGAAAAGAGGTCCCAAGCATGGGTATTCTAATTTAAGATGGGTGGGCAGAAAAAAGAAACCAGCAGTGGAGAGTTAGAAGTAACCAGTAAGATTAGAGGAAATAACAGAAATAATTAAAAATGGCCATGCTCTGGATTGGTTGGGGGTGGGGTGGAGGTTGGGGGGTAAAATCTGCTTAAAGGCTGCTAAAATAGGTACCATAAAAATGGCTCACGTCTGTGCTTAGATGATGCTAAGAGGACTGGGGTTACGATGGGAATAATCATAGCAAGAGGCAAAAAGAACTGGAGCAGAGGATAAAAGTAAAGTGAAAGGATTACCCTTCTTATTTAATATATATCTTCATAAGCCACCTTGTTCTAGAAAGACGCAAGGTGTTCGTGAGAGATTAGTTTGTTAGCTACACTGATTACTTTTAGTATCACAAAGCCATTTTACCTCCCATTTCTAAGTGAAAGTAAAAGTGAAGTCGCTCAGTCGTGTCTAACTCTTCGCAACCCATGGACTGTAGCCCACCAAGCTCCTCCATCCATGGGATTCTCCAGACAAGAATACTGGAGTGTGTTGCCATTTCCTTCTCCAGGAGATCTTCCAGACCCAGGGATTGAACCCAGGTCTCCCACGTTGCAGGCAGACGCTTTAACCTCTGCACCACCAGGGAAGCCCTTAAATACAAGAATCCAAGTACTAACATCAAAGATTTCAAAGGAGGAAAGGAAGCCAGGTTGAAAGAAGAAGGGGGAGGAGGCGGGAGAGGGCGGGCAAAAGGGGTGGCCTTACAGACATCTCCTGCCACCTACAGATACCCAGGCGTAATGGGACTTTTCCCTGGGCCTCCAGAGAAGGGAGGACTGGAACTCGGCCCTACCAGAAATCAGACCAGACCAGAACCAGAATTCGAGTTCTCTGCCAAGAGGAGGTGATCAATCTCCAATCCTCAGCTCAGGCTGAGGGCTCTTTGCCCAGATTCCTGCGTCCAGGACCAGGGGACTAGAAAAACAGGGAAGGATGGGAAGGGTTGAGGAGAGAAAAGAGAGAGGGAAGGGGAGAGAGGTCAATAAAGTCTCTTGTTCCTTACCGGTCGGGGCACTCTGGCCAGTTGTCCGCGTCAGGAGGAGACCAGGGACAAAAGGGTCCCAGTTGCGGCCGCTGGGTCTGAGGTCCACCCCATCTCTTTCTGTCACTCACTGATTGATTCACTCATGCCACAAATACCTATTGACAACACTGTGGGCCAGCGTTCCCAGGGCCGGGTCTGGATGGCTGATGGGAAGATACACAGTTCCAACTTCCTTTTCAACTTAAAACCAGTCTAGACACAAGACTAAGCACTGAACAAACCAATTTCTCAGACATTCACAAAAGCCTGTCTTTAAATCCATAAAATGCAGAGAAGAAACCCAGAACACACAAGCCACAGGTCCCCAGGCCAGTAGACTCCAAAACCTCCCAGGCCTGGAGGATCTACACTGCACTGAACTCATGTGTCCTTCCCAAGATTGGGGCCAGTGGGAGAAGTAAGAGTCACCAGCAGTGACAATAGCCAATATACGCAGTGCCTTTCAAATTCAAACTCAATTTCATATCCTGCATTGAAGTTCAACTATATGACCGTGTCTGGAGATGAGGACAGCTGCCATCCTGTCTTGGATGAGAGAGCAAAGGCTCCAGGGATCTGGGGGTGCCCAGGCAGGAGGGGGTTCAGCTGGAACTCAAGTCCAAGTCTTCAGATGGTTTGTAAGCAGCCGTTGGGGAAGCTCCAAACAGATGAACCCTGGAGGGGCAGACCCAAAACAAGAGCAAGCGGGCCATGGAAACAGCCTGGGGGGCACAAGGCCCCGAGCAGTAGGGGAGCTGGCTCTTGGAGACAGATAAAGAGGAGCATAGCACGTCCTGAAGGGGGTGTCAAGAGAGAGCCCAAGCCACACACCACTGACAGTCAAGAGGGGAGCCAAGGACACGTCTCGGCACCAACATGGCTCAGCAGACAGAACCCGACACACCTGGATGTCAGGCTGCCGGACCCAGGCAGTCACTGGGACATGGGGCCTTTAGTTCTTTATTTTTTAGCTGGAGGATGATTGCCTTACAATGTTGCGTTATGTCATTTCTGCTGTGCAACAGCGAATCAGCCATGAGTATATACATTATATATGTGTGTGTGTCCCCTCTCTCTCACCCCCACCCTCATCCCTGGCTTTTTATCTTAAAACTGGGCAAGTCTTGCAACTTCCCTGGCAGGCCAGTAGTTAATACTCCGAGCACTCAATGCAGGGGGCCCAGCTTCCATCTCTGGTCAGGGAACTAAATCGCACATGCCGCAACTAAGACCTGGTACAGCCAAATTAAAAAACAAAAAATTTTTTTAAATGGGAAAGTCCTGAGCCAACAGTGCTGAGCTGGGCACCCTGGTTAGAAGTCTAGCCCGGCTGCTCTCCGGCTAGAGAGCAGCAACCAAGGCAAACGCGTTGCCCGTCTCCCTGTCCTCCTCTCCACTAACCCGGGTGTAAAAAGGATCCTGCAGGTTTGCCGTGAGATTTCAGGGCAATAAGTGAAAACTCCCTAACATACCATCTGGCACTTGGAAGGCATTCAATTAATGGCGGCTCTGATTATAACTGCGAGGCCATGAACACGAGATTTTCGACTTCCTTTCTCACCGTTCTGGGAGCTGACACGCAGTCTCCGGAGCCCTCCCGGGAACGGTGCTTCTCAGGGTGGCGTGGAACCAGCTGTGTCGGATCTTCATTAAAACCGTAAACGTGGAGAAGCTGAGGCAGCACTCTGCAAGGAGCAGGGGAAAACCCAGCCGGCTGCTCTTTGGAAGTTTCTGTAACTTCCAAGATAAAGCATATCCTAGATAAACTTGACCACTGGAAAGAGTTTATCACACCAGATTGACCCTAGGGATTACGGAGAAGCCAACCAAGGAACCTCATGACAGCTTAAATACCAGGCACTAGGGGCTTTTTTTTTTTTTTTTAATTTTATTTATTTGCCTGTGCTGGGTCTTCGCTGCTACGCGCGCTTTTCTCTAGTTGTGGCGAGCAAGGGCTACTCTTTACTTGTGACGCAGGCTTGGGTCCCACTGCTGCGGCTTCTCTTGCTGCAGAGCACGGGCTCTGGCGCACACGGGCTTCAGTAGTCGTGGCTCCCGGGCTCTAGAGCGCAGGCTCAGTAGTTGTGGCTCACTGATCTTCCTGAACCAGAGTTTGAACCCGTNAGTTGTGGCGAGCAAGGGCTACTCTTTACTTGTGACGCAGGCTTGGGTCCCACTGCTGCGGCTTCTCTTGCTGCAGAGCACGGGCTCTGGCGCACACGGGCTTCAGTAGTCGTGGCTCCCGGGCTCTAGAGCGCAGGCTCAGTAGTTGTGGCTCACTGATCTTCCTGAACCAGAGTTTGAACCCGTGTCTCCTGCATTAGCAGGCACATTCTCTACCCCAGAGCCACCAGGAAAGCCCACTCAGGGCTCTTAATCTGAGTCTGCTTATCCTAGCCTTTCTCCCCATCCTCTGGCCTCCCCAGCACACTCCCCCAAGACTGAAAGGGGTCTTTGGTTCATCTGATAACATCCTAGTGACCTCCCCTAGCACACACGTTTCTAAGTACCCTCTCTATGAATATCACTTTAATTTCCAGGAGCATTAGCTGCAGTACTCCACAACTCTTGTTATTAACAGAAAACTCAGGTCCTGAACAAAAATAATCCTTTCTCTCAGTAAAAGCCCTTGCTTTTAAATCTATTATGTTGTAGGTTATTGGTTCTTTGGGCCTCAAACACCGTGTTTCTTGCATTGCAATGTAATACTCTAGCTTGGCGCCAGCAAAATTCTTGGAATGTACAAGACATCTCCTTGCTTCATCCATTCATGGAGCTGGACCGTAGTTCATTCACATTTATGTCCCTCCCAGAAATGGGTTTTGCTTTTTTAAAATGGCCCAGATGTCTCTCTGAATCCAGAAGCTCTGTTAAGCACGACCAGGATCCCGGACTGATTCATCACTGCAGGAACATCTACCAAGCATCAGACTCAGGTGAGGTCTTACTCCTGTAAGAGAGGCAAGATGGAACTGGGCTCCAAGCACCAAACTGGTTCCGGTGTGCTGTGCCCTCCTGGGGCTGGGAACTGCAAAGAAATGCTTTTCCTTTAAATGTTGCCCCTTTGTGGCTCATAAACGAGTAAGTTCAGACAGCAGCTGTCAAACCCAGCAACAGAAAAGCCTGCCAGGGCAGCATTCCCAGGACTGCCATGGGGGAGATGAATCAGGTGAACGAAGAACCCTAAAAGCCCAATTCAAAGGTCTCTAGCGCCACCTACTGACCCACAGTGTATTCTGTTGGCAAAAAGCCCAGAAACCAGTGTAGAGTGGGAGGTAGGGGGCGGGGCATGGAAAATTGTAGCAATTCTTCCCAGGCATAATTGAAGGCAATTTATAAACCAATGGGTCCACCCCCTCATCTTCCTGATAGAGTGTGTTCCAGTCACTCAGTCGTGTCCAACTGTGTGACCTTCTAGACTGTAGCCCACCAGGCTCCTCTGTCCATGGGATTGTCCAGGCAAGAATACTGGAGAGGGTTGCCATTTCCTTCTCCAGGGGGGTCTTCCTGTCCCAGGGATCCAACCCGGGTCTCCTGCATCATAGGCAGACTCTTTACCATCTGACCCACAAGGGAAGCCCCCGATAGAGAAACTGAGGCCCAAAGTGATATGGCGGCTTCTCTGAGGTCACAACTCTAGCCCACGGGAGCCTATACCTCCGAGACCCAGCTCTTACTGAGCTCTGCCCCAGCTCACACTGTTCCTGTCTGAAACCACGAACTTGCAGCAGCGAAACTGGCTTGGAGAGAGGAGTTTCTGGGAGGCACCCGTCTACTCTCCATTTTCTGTGTCTTCTTCCTTTTGTACCAACAGCCCCAGACAGACCTGACATTCTCCTCTGCTTCTAGAACCCTGGTGTCTTTACTGTCCCGCAGTCCCTTTCAGGGAGAAAGTGTTGAACTACTCACTTGAAGGTGTTTGCCTGCATCTTTAAGAATGTGGAGGGCCAGGCAGAGACCCTGCTTATTAGACACCCAATACCCCCATGTGATAAAGAAGGAAACTAAGGCTCTGGGAGATCAAAGAATTCGCTTGGGACAGTGGTTCCCAACACACCTGACATTAGGATCACCTGGGTCTCTTTTACAAACTCCAGCACACTGGCTGTGCCTTAGGTCTGCTCCCTCAGAATCTCTGGAGATGAAAAAACTCTGGAGTTTCTGAAGCCCGCCTCTCCTCCGGGTGACGCCAGTGTTCAGACAACCTTGGGAGCCACTGACTTATGCACATGCAGTTAGGTGAGACAGCAAAGCCCCTGTCTTTCAACTCCCAGGCCAGAAGGAATGGTGTAGGCAACAGTGGTTTGCATCACTTTAAAGATTTTTGCCAATGACACATTCTAACTACATTATTAAAAATATTACAAATGATCCTATTTAACTTACGTCAATGTACTCTTAAAAGAATACTGTTACTAGAGAAAGGCAAATATCATATGGTTTCGCTTATATGCAGAAGCTTTTATATGTGGAAGCTTTTATATGCGGAAGCTTTAAACATGATACAAATGAATGTGTTTATGAAACAGAAATAGACTAGCAGACCAAGAGGACAAACTTCTCGTCACCAGTGGAGAAGGTGAAGGGGAGGGACCGATCAGGTGTTTGGGATTGACATGTACGCAAATATTATATTTAAAATAGATAACCAACAAGGACGTGCGGTATAGCACAGTGAACTCTACTCAGTACCCTGTAATGATCTAAATGGGAAAAGAATCCGGAAAAGAATAGATACTTGGATAGGTATAACTGAATCACTTTGCTGTCCACCTGAAACTGACATACAATATTGTTATTCGATTCCACCTCAATAGAAAATAGAAAGAATACTATTGCTTTCAGAAATGGAAAAACAATTTCACTTGCCATGAAACAAAATGCAACCAGAAAAAAGAAATACACTTAAATACAAAATTGTTTTTAAAATCTCATTTGGTGCATACACATATATGCATACTGAATCAATCTGCTATACAGTAGAAACTAACATGGCATTGTAAATCGACTATACTTCAGTCAGTTTTTTTAATTACATTCCGAAAGGCAATTAAGTGATTTCAGTTTTCAGTTTTGGAGCCAATGCTTACTAAGAGCAAAGGAAGGTAGCCCTTCTGCTCCTGAAAACACTGAGAGAGATGTGACAGAAACACACCGGAACAGTGAATCTGTGTGTTCTGTTGATGGCTTTATGTGTGCAGTTGATGCCTCTGCTTCTGTGTGCACCATGGTTTCCTTCTGTCTCCCTCCAATTCTACAAGGGGGCTTAGGGGAAACGCCCCTTCAGGATCCTCTGTGCTGCAAGTCCTGAGCCCAGGGACTGTGGGTTCTCGGCCAAATTGCAATGACATCCTGCCCACGGTCTTATCCAACAGCTGAGGCACTCTGGCTTGCTACTCAGAGCAATAGACATGCTTTTCACATGGCTCTAGACCTTGCTCGACTGGCTGGCCCACCTGTTGGAGTGGGACCATCCGCTCTTTGTCCTCTAGCCTGCAGACCAAGCTCACCACCCACATTTCCTGCAGGTGAGTGTTATCCTGCTGCTGGCTCCAAGCACAGCTGTTTGGCAAAGGCGAGTGGCAGATGCAGCCCCCCGGGCCCCCATGCACTTGGCAGCAGCATCCCACTGACCCGGGGGGCAGCTGAAAGCGGCTGTCTTTGCTGAACAAAAAGAGGGTTAATCAGCGATTACTGGGGATGAGATACAATCTGTGTTTGGAAAGATTAGGGGACTGGGTCTCACTCAAGCGCCACCTAGAAGTAAACTGGTTATCTGATTTTCTCCCCCAATCAAAGAGTCCTCACCTACACACTTTTAAAAGAAAAGTTTTTTAAAAAAACAAATTACCACATAACATATAGTCAGCTTACACATTTAAGGAAAATCGGGGGCTTCCCAGATGCCACAAGCAGTAAAGAACCTGCCTGCCAATGCAGGAGACACAGGAGATGTGGGTTTGATCCCTGGGTTGGGAAGATCCCCTGAAGGAGGGCATGGCAACCCACTCCAGTGCTTTTGCCTGGAGAATCCCATGGACAGAGGAGTCTGCTGGGCTACAGTCCATAGCGTCGCAAAGAGTCGGACATGACTGAAGTGACTTAGCATGCAGGCAGAAAAGCAACAAAGTGAAAAGCACTGGTCATACCAGGAATGCCCCAAACCATAACTAGCCCACCTGTGATGGTCCTTCTTTCTTCCTTGTATACTTTTCTTTACATTTTTATTCAGAAAGAGTTCATACAAAACGTGTTACTTTGTACCGTTTGTTTCCCACAGCAACATACCACAACCATCCTTCCAGCGTTCCAAGCACCTACATGGCATTCTTTGCAATGAATGCTGAATATTCCATTTACAACTAATTCAGACAAAATGAAGAAAGCAAGAGTACTCCTGTACAAGTATCCTCGGATATAGTATCAAACATTGGATGTGATATCACCCATTTTTAAGATTAAAAAATGAAAGTAAAGGAGCAGTTGTTAATGATGGACTGAGCGACTCACACGCACAGAAGACCAAGGGCAGCAGGAATCTGTCTCTGGCAGAGACCAACCATGGTTAGCTATGGCTTCCTGCTCTGTCAACACTTGAAGTGGCAAGACTGGGAAGAACTCTGATAGATATCTGAACCAAATATCAGAAGATCTAAGAGTTTTGTCTCACCTTGTCTGTCCACCAGCCAGAGTCTAGCTGGTGGTCTAGCTTTGACACTCAACCGACCTGAGCCCCAGCTCCCTAATCTGTATGCCAGAGGAACACACAGCCCTCCTGCCACGCTCTGAAGCTTCTAAACAACAAATGAGAATAGGAAGAACTCTACAAACATCGGAGATCCTGACAAATTCTGTGATGGATCTATCAATGGTGATATATTTTAGTTAGTTCATCTAACACTTGAAAATACATCAGAGAATGTTAAATAGTGAAGGAAACTCTGAAGCCAACTAATTTTAGAAATAGGGAAAGTGACTTCCTGAGAAGTTAGGAGGTTTGCTTACTGTTTCAGAGTGAGTAAGAGACCCAGAGTAAGTTAGGATTCACAGGGCAATATGCCTCTTACGAGGTTAGCTTTAGAGCGACGAATATTCCAAACATGTTTATAAAAATGTGCTGAAGGCAATTCAGTTTATTTCCATTGATTTGAGTTCCCAAAATACGAACTTGGGTCATTGAGTTGTACTTCTGATTCTTTTTTTTAACTGAATGCCTTTCGACTTTAAGGGTTGTATATTCCTTCCCTAAAAAGAGCTGCCTGCAAAGAATATGGACATTCATAAAGCAACTCGGGGCTTGAGTTTTTCACATGCTCTCACACCACATTCCAGAGACAGCTTTCTCCTGAAGCTGACCTGAAGTTGTTTGGTCACTCGATCATGTCCAGGAATTTGGAGAATTGCCACGACTGGGAGAATTAGTTGCAGTGTCCCAGAGCAGGGCAGACCCATCACGTGAGAGTCACTTTCAACTTGGAACGGATCGCAAATATCTGCCTCCCAAGGGGTGTTTCAGATGGCTGGGAGTTGGCCTGGTGGTGGGCCGCTCTCAAAGCAGCAGAAGGACATCCAGGGGGGCCAGGCTCCTTCGACACCCCAGGCCCGAGACCAACCATCCCAGAAAACAATGGCCTTCTAATGCTCCACCAAGCCAAGCCTTGACTTCAAGTTTGTGATGAACAAAAATATCAAGCTTCCATCTGCCTTCATCTTGAAACACAGGAAGCATTTGCTTTTCAACCACATCAGGACTCTCCTACCAAAACCTGGGGCTTTTCCATACTCTCTGCACTGCATACTCAAGGATCACAGGGTTTCCCATTTGAGTGTCAGAACCTCTAAATTCTTACTGGTGCCAGGCACTGTGAAAGTGTTAGCGTTAGTTGCTTAGTCGTGTCTGACTCTTTGCAACCCCATAAACTGCAGCCTGCCAGGCTCCTCTGTCCATGGGATTCTCAAGGCAAGAATACTAGAGTGGGTAGCCATTTCCTTCTACAGGGGATCTTCCCAACTCAGGGAACGAACCCAGGTCTCCTGCACTGCAGGCAGATTCTTTACCATCTGAGCCTCCAGGGAACCAGGCAGAAAGACCTCCAAATCCACTGGTGACTGTTGAGGATCCAGCCTCCATTTTGTTGGTTCTGGGGCCATTTCGGGTTCCCAAGTCAATCACTGCAAGGTTTTATAGGCGTAGCTTTCGGAAAGTCTTCCTGATAAGGTATCATCACCCTTCATTCCCGCCCCAGGCACCCCCCCGCCTGCCACACCGTCCTCCTGGTTTCCAAACTCGCCTGAGAAGTCGGTCTCGGGCACCTTTCCCATGAAACAGAACCCCTGAAATCACAAAGAGACTGTTGTCTAGCTCCCGTCCTTCCAGCTGAAATGTAAGCAGTGCTCTTTGCTCTAACCTAAGGAAAAGAGCATGCCTATCCCCTATTTCACGTTGCCCTCACAGTTACAATATGTGCTTACATCTGGTGCTGTAAAACATGATTACATTTTTCATAAAACCTTAGGGCTTGAACAGCCTTCGAGATTTTATCTTTTCCTTCCTCCTGGCTTCAACAGGACCCCCTAAATCAACAAAAGATAGAAACACTCTGCAGGAAGAGCATCATTAACCTCACCTCACATGGTCGGGACGCTCAGAAGCATGACTGATCTGAAGTCCCTTAAGGAAAGGAGGAGGCAGGAAGAGACGGAGGACGCCTTCCCAAACAGCCCTTTTCCACGGCATCGGTGCACTGCTGCCAACTACAAGCTGTAGACACCAGAAAGGCACGTGGGAGTATGGACACAGCATCTTCTTATACGCATGAAATTTCACTCGTCTGACATATTCGGCACTGTGCTCAAGATATAGAGGAAGGTAGGTCAGTTAGGTGGTGCAGCGGTCAAGAATCCGCCTGCCATTGCAGGAGGCCCAGATTCGATCCCTGGGTTGAGAAGATCCCATGGAGAAGGAAATGGCAACCCATTCCAGTATTCTCGCCTGGAGAATCCCATGGGCAGAGGGAGCCTGGTGGGCTACAGTCCATGGGGTCGCAAAGAGTCGGACACACCTGAACTCACACAGTACTGCTGCCAGGCCCCCAGCCACTCAGGCCGAATCAGAATCAGTCACCACTTTCGTAACAGACTGACACTGAGCGCCCTCTGTGGGCAAAGCAGAGCTTTGCAAGCCGGATCCCTAAGGACGGTCCCATGTTCTCTGCTGCTGCTGCTGCTAAGTCACTTCAGTCGTGTCCGACTCTTTGTGATCCCATAGACGGTAGCCCACCAGGCTCCCTCGTCCCTGGGATTCTCCAGGCAAGAACACTGGAGTGGGTTGCCATTTCCTTCTCCAATGCATGAAAGTGAAAAGCGAAAGTGAAGTCGCTCAGTCGTGTCAGACTCTTCGGGACCCCATGGACTGCGCCCCACTAGGCTCCTCCACCCATGGGATTTTCCAGGCAAGAGTACTGGAGTGGGGTGCCATTGCATGTTCTCTGAGGTTCCTTCTATTCATGTTCTGCCGTAGATTGAGGATGAATCCCATCCCTGCTCTGCTACCCACCAGCTGAGGGACCATGGACAAATCAGCCCCATGCCTTGAATCCAGGTTTCCTCATCTCCACAACAGGGTTAATAGTGTGTGATAGTGGGTTGAACAGTGCCTTCCCACTCAAAAGATATGTCCACATCCTGACCTCCAACACCTATTAATGGGCTGAAACTCCAGTATTTTGGCCACCTCACGTGAAGAGTTGACTCATTGGAAAAGACTCTGATGCTGGGAGGGACTGGGGGCAGGAGGATAAGGGGACGACAGAGGATGAGATGGCTGGATGGCAACACTGACTCGATGGACGTGAGTCTGAGTGAACTCCCGGAGTTGGTGATGGACAGGGAGGCCTGGCGTGCTGCGATTCATGGGGTCGAAAAGAGTTGGACACGACTGAGTGACTGAACTGAATTGAAAAAGAAGTCTTTGTAGATGTAATTAAGTTAGCTATCTTGAAATCACCCTGGATGATCCACCAATAAGTGTCTCTGTAAGACACGCTGGGAAGAGATGGGGAGAAGAGATGTCTGTATGAAGACAAAGGTGGAGAAGGAAGTTATCCAGCCACAAGCCAGGGACGCCCAGGGTCTTCATAACCTGAAAGAGGAGAAGTTTCTCCCCAGAGCCTTCCAGGAGAGCACAGCCTTACCAACGCCCTGGATTTCAGATTCTGGCCAGGAGACCTCTAAGAGATTAAATTTCTAGAGTTTTTCTCAAGCCACTAAGTTTGTGGTCATTTTTTCAGGCAGCCCTAGGAAATCAATTAGTTTCTATTTCATGGACTGTTCAGCTTGAAACCCATCCCAGGGTACATACTTCATGGTATCACTGGTGGGATTCTTGTCCTGTGTTCAGGGTCGACTTCAGTCTCTTTTCATTCTGTGGATAGCCCCCCGGACACCACTCACCCAACCAAAGAGCAAGAATAAAGGTCTTAGTGTTTCATTGGGAGGGAGTAGATTTACCTATTTCCTCTGGGTATTATTCAAAATGCAAGCCAACTCATTGGCAAAGACCCTGATGCTGGGAAGACTGAAGGCAGGAGGAGAAGGGGACAGCAGAGGAGGAGATGGCTGGATGACATCACCAACTCGATGGACATGAGTTTGAGCAAGATCCGGGAGATGGTGAAGGACAGGGAAGCCTGATGTGCTGCAGTCCGTCGGGTTGCAGAGACTCAGACACAACTGAGCAACTGCACAACAAGAGCAAATCCCCCCACACATCCAAATACAATTATAATTCAAAAAGACACATGCACGCCTGTGATCACAGCAGCACTGTTTACAACAACCCAGACATGGAAACAATCTAAATGCCCATCGACAGATGAGTAAAGAAGATTCAGTGCGTATTAATACATACAGATACACAGATGATATCACTGTAATGGCAGAAAGTGAAGAGGAACTAAAGAGCCTCTTGATGAGGGTGAAAGAGAGTGAAAAAACTGGCTTAAAACTCCACATTCAAAAAACAAAGACCATGGCATCTGGTCATCACTTCATGGCAAATAAATGGATAAAAACTGGAAACAGTGACAGATTTTCTTTTCTTGCGTTCCAAAATCACTGTGGACGATGACTGCAGCCAGGAAATTAAAAGATGCTTGCTCCTTGGAAGAAAAGCTATGACAAACCTGGACAGCATATAAAAAAGCAGAGACATCACTTTGCTGACAAATGTTTGTATAGTCAAGGCTATGGTGTTTACAGTAGTCATGGACCGTGAAAAAGGCTGAGTGCCAAAAATTGATGCTTTCGAACTGTGGTGCTGGAGGAGACTCTTGAAAGTCCCTTGGACTGCAAGAAGATCAAACCAGTTAATCCTACAGGAAATCAACCCTGAATATTCACTGGAAGGACTAATGCTGAAGCTGGAGCTCCAATAGTTTGGTCACCTGATGTGAAGAGCTGACTCACTAGAAAAGACCCTGATGCTGGGAAAAGATTGAAGGCAGGAGCAGAAGGGGGTGACAGAGGATGAGATAGGTAGATGGCATCACTAACTCAATGGACACACATTTGAGCAAACTCCAGGAGATAGTGAAGGACAGGAAAGCCTGGTGTGGTACAATCCATGGAGTTGTAAAGACTCAGACACTACTTAGAGACTGAACGACAACAATATACACAATGGAATAACAGCCAGCCCCCCAAAATGATGAAATATTGCCACTTGCAACAACATGGCTGGACCTAGAGATTGGCATATTGGCATACTACGTGAAGTCATAAAGAAAGACACCATATGATATCACTTATGTGTGGAATCTGAAATATGACACAAATGTACATATCTATAAAATAGAAACAGACTCACAGACATAAAGAGCAGCCTTGCGGTTGCCAAGTGGAAGGGAGGGTGGGGAAGAGAAGGACTGGGAGTTTGGGATCACCAGATGCAAACTATTATATCCAGGACAGATAAGCAGCAAGGCCCTACTATGCAGCACAGGGAACTATATTCAACATCCATATCCTGTGATAAACCATAATGGAAAAGCATGTGTGAAAGAGTATATGTCTAACTGAGTCATTTTGCTATACAGCAGAAATTAACACAACACTGTAAACATCAACGATACTTAATTTAAAAATTTAAGTAAAAAAACAAAACAATTTAAAATATCAATAAACGCCCCCAAAATTTTTATCCAAAGGAATCTGAATGAGACCCAAAGAATGTATTTTAAAAGCACCTCCCATATGATTCTAACACCAAAAAAACATGACTGACATCCAACCAGTTAACTAACCAGCATCCTTTCTATTCAGTTTGTGGCTGGGTCATAATGCGTAAATATTTTGACCCTTGTCCCTATACACAAGCACTGCTCTGCCAGCTCTGTTGACAGGGAGGATAACCAAAGCAGCCTGGGAGACCTAGAAGAGACAGCTGAGAGTGACTAGCCCGTGGAGTTTCCCTTTTGTCTGGGGAAGCCAGTTTTACACACTTGTGCCTTGGGTACATGCCACACAATAGCTCTGAAGGGCAGGAAAGAGCTTCTCTTTCTATCTGACTTACAGACTTGGAATATGTGTACAATTCCTTTTTGTTAAAGAAAAACTTTAAAGCATTCTGACTTTTTTTTTTTTTTTTGCTGGGGTGGGGAGGGGAGATGTTAAAACCACTGACATGACACATTTATATTTTAGGCAAGAAAGTGAGATCCAGAGAACCTGAGCGATGCAAGCTGGATCACACTTTGTCCAGGGCCCAGCTGCGCCAGCCACCACAGCCCCAGCCACCCAGCTCCACGGCTGAGGCCTTGGAGAGCTGTCATCACGGGCCCGAGTGCCTCCGTTTTGGGTACAGAAGCTCCCACACCCCTCCAGAGGCACATGCCTGGGATGGCAAAGGAGCCATCAGCCCCTCCTCTGGGGGCGAGCCTAGTCTTCACGTGCCCCCGGGCAGCCCAGGCTCCCGCCCATCCCAGGCTCCTGGCCACTGTTGCCAGAGGTGGTTGTTTCCCTGCCTGAAGAATCTTCCCACAGATGAGACCTTCTTTTCTGCTGTAGCTTTTCCTTCCTCAGAGCCCACCCCCAGGTCTTATCTCAGGTGAGGCCAAGTCCAGGGCACAGGGCCGTTGCAATGTTTCCTGGAACAGAGTTGCGAGACTCCTGTTTTCACAGAGAAGAAAAAGAGAAGGAGGCATCCAACGATCAGTGAGACGGTTCTGAGAACAGGCCCTTATCTGCTCTGGCCCAGCTCTGGACCCAGGGCCAGGCATCAGCCTCACAGCTGGTGACGGGGGCAGCCAGGAGAGTCCACAGCCAGGGAGGGAGCACTCACTGTACCAAGCTAGAGATGCCCCAAAACACAACTCATGAGAGAAGGGGAGCTGAGAAGCTCTAGCTGTGCCAGCAGGGCAAGGTACCGCTGTGGAAAGGCAGTGAGGTGCTGGAAAACCCAAGCCCCACACGAGGCTCCTGGAACAGAGGAAGCTCTGGATTGCTCGGCAAACTGTAGTCAAGTGGAGGGTCTCNGCCAGGGAGGGAGCACTCACTGTACCAAGCTAGAGATGCCCCAAAACACAACTCATGAGAGAAGGGGAGCCGAGAAGCTCTAGCTGTGCCAGCAGGGCAAGGTACCGCTGTGGAAAGGAAGTGAAGTGCTGGAAAACCCAAGCCCCACACGAGGCTCCCGGAACAGAGGAAGCTCTGGATTGCTCGGCAAACTGTAGTCAAGTGGAGGGTCTCCCCCAAGGACATCCCACTACAGTGAGGAGGTTACTTATTGTTTAGTCACCTAAGTCATGTCTGACTCTTTGCAACCCCACGGACTGTAGCCCGCAAGGCTCCTCTGTCCATGGGATTTCCCAGGTGAGAATACTGGAAAGGGTTGCAATTTCCTTCTCCAGGGGATCTTCCCAACCCAGGGATCAAACCTGTGTCTCCTATTGGGCAGGCAGAGTCTTTACCACTGAGCCATCAGTTAATAAAGGGAGGATGCTAGGTTTGTTCAAAAAGCTAAGGGTCCATAAGATTCCAATAGAAGTTCCAAGCAAGTAGTGAGGAAAGGTGATACAAATTACTACATGGTCTACATGGTCAATAACTAACCAGATAAACATTAGGATCAATAATTACTAGAGTCTAGGGGGAAGTTCAGGCAGGAAGGACTGGCAAGATTTGGCTTAATAATATCTATCATTTATTAAGCACTGAATACCTGCCAGAATTTGAGGATTTCACTTCCAAGAACTCTACCAGGTCTGTACAAATACCTCCAATTCCCTGTCTTGGCTATTGTAAATAGTGCTGCTATGAACACTGGGTTTCCCATCAACAGATGACTCATTTTATATATACATATATACACACATATATATGCATAGTCATATATACAGTGGAATATTACTCAGCCATGATAAAGAATAAAATATTACCATTTGCAGCAACACTAATGAACTTAAGAGAATATCACACTAAGTGAAGTAAGTCAGACAGAAAAAGACATATAATGTCATTCATATGGGGGGGTACAGAAAATCATACATATGAATCTATGCATAAAACAGAACCAACACACAGACATAGAAAACAAATTTATGGTTACCAAAGGGGGAAGCAGGGAGGGATAAGTTATGAGTATGGGATTAACAGATACAAACTATACACAAAACAGATATGCAACAAGGATTTGCACAGCACAGGGAACCATAGTCAACATTTTATAATAACATGAAGGAAAATAATCTGAAAAAAATGTATATATGTATAACTGAGTCACTTTCCTGTACGCCTAAAACTAACACAATATTGTAAATCAATTCTATATATGATATATGTCTGTATCCACTTCAGAGAACAGGGGACTGAAACCCAGAGGCCCAGTGGTGTCCTGAGAAACTCAGCTGTGGACCCAGAGTGGCAGAGAGGGTCTATCTCGGTCAAGGCCTTTACCCAAGTTTCCTCGGCTTCGAACAATAAGGAGGATTTGGATATGGGCAAAAGGAAGGAGCAGTCATTCCAGGCTGGTGAAAGGAGCTTTTGAAAACAGAAGTAGCAAAGAAAAACACACACACAGAAGGCCATTAACAGAGATAGATTTCGTTGGGATGGAAATTTCTAGAATGAGTGAAGCTGATGGGGTACTCGCTATACCAAGTGAAGTTCTAAGAGCTTCATCATCAGTGAAATGTATCATCTCATTTAACTCTCACGACAACCCTGTGAGGCATGAAGTGTGATGATCCCCAGTGTGTGGACGATGCTATACAGGCACAGAGACGTTAAGTAACTCACCCAAGACCCCCCAGCTGGTAAGTGGGAGACGTAGGATTTGAACACCGTCTTGATGGAAAGCCCATGCTCCCCATCACCTTGTTATACTTGAAAGAGTTCCATCTTGACATCCCCAGAGTGCCCAGCACCAAGGATGGCACCTGAAGAGACGAAGCATGTTTCGTATTGCCGGCTGGCTGGATGAACTGACCGCTGTAAGTTATCTCTTTGGTGCCAACATTTCACTTCTTCAATCCAGCCTTCATGCTGCCTCTAGAGGTGCAATGCTAAATTGTTTCCTTCAAAAATGCAATCCTTGTCCTCCTTTGAGGCAAGTCTGTTCTCCCGGCTCTGCCCTCCACCCTGGCTCAGAGGCAGAGCCGCTCATTTGACCCCTCCTTCTGCTGCATCTGTATGAAGCTCAAAAGCCATCTTGCCCATGGGTGCTTTGGCATCCTTACCATGACAGTCCCCTCCCACATGGCTTAGTCCATGTCCCCCACTGCCCCGCACTCCTGAGTGTCCACTCCATTACACTGTCCACTCTTTGAAGAGCTCCCATGGCCTTCCTTGTGCCCTTAATAAGTGGTAGTGCATGTACGCATTAAAAAAAATACATGAATGATAGATGGGTTGGTCTATGAATGAATAAACGTGCACAGAGATGATGGGGGGAAAGATGAAGGACTGGGGCTCAGGGCTTATGTGGTACCCTGTACAGAGCGGGAAAAGTGGCGGATTCTGTGTCAGAAGCTCCGAAGGCTACACAGAGCTTTATCTGACTTACCAGGTAATCTAAGAAAAGTCGCATCCTCCCTCTTGGACACTTTATCCTTGCGTTTAAGAAAAAAATGTTTCAAAAGACAAGAATTGCTACAACTCTGCATTCTCCAGTTCTGTGAATGAAAAAGTTTACTCTCAGACAAACTCATTAAGAGATGTTTTGCGCCTTCACTCAAGAAAAACAGCCACTCTGCCCCACCGGCGTCTTATCTGAAGCCACCCTTCTCCACCTCATCTCCACCAGGAGCGTTGCTATCTCACCCAGGACCTCCTCTGGGTGTTTGTGAACAAAAGCCAGGGTCTTATCTGGCCACTCTCTCATGCCCCATCCTTGGAAAATAGGAATGGATGCGCAGGGGCCTCTCATGGTCTTTCCATCCCAGGAAAGGCGAGTAAGGCAGCCTCGGCTTTCTCAGAAAGATTGCGCAATTTCTTGCTGCTATCGGAGCTGACAAGGAGGCAACTCTGAGCCCCGGACTCTCCAGCTAAGTTCAGCTTCAGGTCAAGTCAGGGGCCCCCAGCAGCTCGGGGGCATAGTATCCGCAAGGAAGACATTCCAGGATGTGGCCAGAAGCAACAACAGTTCCCAGCTGTTCCCAGCCTTGACCTGCCAGCAAAGGAGTTTGCTGTGGGGGTCTTCACACGGATGTGGCAGAAGGAGGGGTCAAATAAGCGGCTGTGCCCTGGACCAAGGTGGAGGGCAGGCAGGGGAGAACAGACCTGGCTTTGTTATTGGCAGTTCCTGCACATCACCCTGAGGCCCTCTGCAGAACCCTCCCTCTCTGGCCGGGGGAGGGGGGGGTGGGGACCCTGACATCTGTCGTTCTGATGCGCTGTCCTTGGGCAATGACTCCAAAACCTTTGCTTCCAGCTCACCTGAGGCTGGGAGCCTGACTCGACAATGCATTTTGGAGCCCATGCTTTCAAACTCTCTTAATAAAAGATAGTTCTAGAACTGCCCTCCCTCAAGTGAAACTGAACCAACACCTACCTTAGAATGAATTTTGCCTGTAATCCTCACATAGCCCCCCTTCTCAATCTTTGGCCCGCTCCTTCTCAGCCTTCAGGTCTCACCTCTGATATCCCCATCTCAGAGATGCCTGCCTTGGGATTTCCCTGGTGGTCCAGTGGCTAGAACTCCACACTCTCAATCAGGGGGCCAATACCTCTCAATGCAGAGGTTCGACCCCTGGTCAGGGAACAGGATCCTGACTGCCATAACTAAGATCCAGTGATGTTGAATAAATAAGTAGACAAATATTTTAGAGAAGGATGTCTGTCTTGCCCACTCTCCAAAACCTACTCATGCCCCTCCTCCTTCCCAACACATTCATCCATTTTTCCTGTTTTTTTTTTTTTCTCCTTGGAACTCAAATTGCATTTGTGCATGTGAGTCTGTGTAATGATTATACCCCATGAGTACTTACATCTCAGGACAGGGAAGGATATGTTGGCTTTTTCATCCTTATCTATCAAAAAACCTACACATTGCCTGGTACACAGTAAGCGATCAATAAATCATAGACCAAGTGAATAGAATCATGAATTCATTAACATAGAATAGTAGCATAATCAAAGTCCTAAAAGAAAATTTTTTAAGAGCTATAAAGCCTTTAATATCTATATCTTAACTGTTTGCTTTTATGTAAAAGGATTATGGAGATAAAGAAGGCAGTTGTAAGTCTTCATGGAGTTCACAGGTGACTGGGGGACCAGACATGTGATTTGTAGATTACAACAGTGAGTCATTAAATCCTCATAAGTGGCCGTAAGCGTTAAGATCCACATTTAACCAGAGGGGCTCTAAGGCTCAGAGACACCAAGTTCTTGGCTCAAACCACAGAGCGCGTGAGTTATCAGAGCTGGAAGCCAGATCTCCTAAATCTCAGTACAGAAGGTTTTCTACTTCCAGTCCTCTTGCCCTCTACTTGGATGGCTTATTAATTGTTTCACTTGAGAGCAGATGGAGCCAGAGTTCTGGGAACCCACATCATTTGCCAAGAGTACTTCTGATAAGACCAGGATATGGTCTTGCTTCTGGACCCATTCCTCTGCTCCCTCCTGCAAGCCGGGGACTGGATCAGCCTGAGCAGGAGGCTTGGGGGAGTGCTGTCATCCCTCAGATATACAGCTGATACCCCTCTAATGGCAGAAAATGAAGAGGAACTAAAAAGCCTCTTGATGAGGGTGAAAGGGGAGAGTGAAAAAGCTGGCTTAAAACTCAATATTCAAAAAACTAAGGTCATGGCATCCTGTCCCGTCACTTCATGGCAAACAGAAGGGGCAAAAGTGGAAGCAGTGACAGACTTTACTTTCCTGGGCTCCAAAATCACTGCGGACAGTGACTGCATCCAGGAAATTAAAAGATGCTTGCTCCTTGAAAGAAAAGCTTTGACAAACCTAGACAGAGTGTTAAAAAGCAGAGACATCACTTTGTCGACAAAGGTCCATACAGTCAAAGCTTTGGTTTTTCACAGCCTTCCCAGCTCTAGGAGTTTTACTGGGTTTGTGCCAAAGAGACTTCCCTTGGGTGCCAGCAACTACAGAGGATGCAAACCATTAGCAAATGACTGCCTGGTCTGCTCTGCTTGCTTCTCTGGATGCCAGGAAGGAAAGATTGCTCTGACTTACAAAGTGCTCCCTCCACACTGAGGAAACCAGAATTGAAAGAGACGCGTGTACCCCAGTGTTCATCACAGCACTGTCTGTAATAGCCAGGACATGGAACCAACCTAGATGTCCATCGGCAGACGAATGGATAAGAAAGCGGTGGTACGTATACACAATGGAGTATTACTCAGCCATCAAAAAGAATACATTTGAATCAGTTCTCATGAGGTGGATGAAACTGGAGCCGATTATACAGAGTAAAGTAAGTCAGAAAGAAATACACCAATACAGTATATTAACACATATATATGGAATTTAGAAAGATGGTAACGATAACCCTGTATGCGAGACAGCAAAAGAGACACAGATGTATAGAACAGTCTTTTGGACTCTGTGGGAGAAGGCGAGGGTGGGATGATTCGGAAGAATAGCATTGAAACATGTATATTACCATGTGAAACAGATCACCAGTCCAAGTTTGATGCATGAAACAGGGCACTCAAAGCTGGTACACTGGGACAACCCTGAAGGGTGGGATGGGGAGGGAGGTGGGAGGGGGGTTCAGGATGGGGGACACGTGTATACCCATGGAAGATTCATGTCAGTGTATGGCAAAAAACACTACAATATTGTAAAGCAATTAGCCTCCAATTTAAATAAATAAATAATTTTTAAAAAAGAAAAAAGAAAGTGCTCCCTCCAGAGGTAAGTCAAGGAACACAATTCCTTCACAGGGAAGTGCAAAGTTTCAGACTCACCCTCAAGTTACTAACTGGTGGTCCAATGGCTAAGACTCTATCCTCCCAATGCAGAGGGTCCCAGGTTTGATCCCTGGTCAGGGAACTAGATCCCACATGCCAAAACTAAGATCTGGTGCAGCCAGATAAATAAGTAAATATATATTTAAAGAAAAAAAAGTGACTCTCATACCAACTATATCACTTGGGGAAAGTTACTCCAATNGCAAAGTTTCAGACTCACCCTCAAGTTACTAACTGGTGGTCCAATGGCTAAGACTCTATCCTCCCAATGCAGAGGGTCCCAGGTTTGATCCCTGGTCAGGGAACTAGATCCCACATGCCAAAACTAAGATCTGGTGCAGCCAGATAAATAAGTAAATATATATTTAAAGAAAAAAAAGTGACTCTCATACCAACTATATCACTTGGGGAAAGTTACTCCAGTTTTTTGAACTTCATCTTTCTAATATGAAAACATAGATTTTCGTGGTTATTGTGAAGACTACCTAAGACAAATCATACAACTCTGACTTAAGTGCTCATTCTGTGATGGTGCTCACCGCCTTCTCCCCTGGTTTCTAACCTTTACTTCCTTCCCCACTCCCTAGTCCATGTCTCGATGGGTCTTGATCTCCTTGCTATTTTCTGACTATTCCTCATACAATCAAGGTCCTTTGGGTTCTGACCATCTCTTCTGGGGAGAAAGTTCCACTGCTCAATGGTCGGCATGCAGAAGACCCCAAAAGAAGGAGCAGTTCTGTTTTCCTGAGAGCCAAGGAAAGCAGCACAGAGGAGGTGATTATGACCTAACCATTGAATACATAATGTCAGCAGGTGGACGAACGTGCAAGGGCCCTCAGAGCCTGGTGTGCCTGGCACGTCCCAGCGCCTGTCATGAAGCTGAAGCTCGGAGCTGGGTCAGGGCGGCAGAGGAAGCAGAGAGTGGCCAGGCCTCGTGGAGCCCTGCGAAAGCCCTGGATGTCACCCTAAACCTTTGAAGACCATCCTGAGGCTCTGGGTGGGTTCTGAACATGGGAGAGACATGATGACATCTGTTTTTAGCTCCAGCCCACACTAGAAATGGGAAGAGCAGACAGCAGAGAAACAAAACTAAAGAGTTAGAGACCAGTTGGGAGGTTTTCCAGGCTTCACTGGTGGTTCAGACGGTAAAGAGCCACAATGCAGGAGACTCAGGTTCAATCCCTGGGTTGGGAGGATCCCCTGGAGAAGCAAATGGCCATCCACTCCAGTATTCTTGCCTGGAAAATCCCATGGCCAGAGAAGCCTGGAGGGCTAGTCCATAGAGTTGCAGAGTCAGACATGACTCTTGTGCAATTAACAAGTCCAAGTGTAATCTTTTCTAATTTACATTACATTGCTTAAAAAATGACATGTGTTAAATAAATAAGGTGCTGCTGACACAGGGAGGAAGGACGGAAGGACTAAGGAAGCGACGACGGAGGGAGAGGAAAGGGACCATCGATACTGGCCAATAGATTGATCAACAGTATCACAGGGAAATACGGAAGCCTGAGAAGACGATACGATTTCTTTCAAATTCATTTTAAATCCTACCTAAAGCTTAGAAGTATACGTCATTTTAGAACTCTCCCTCCCCAGTTTTCAAAGAAGGGGGTGGGGGGCGGGAAAGGCGTATTTTTCTTCTGGAAAGGAAGGAAGCCACTTTTCAAGCCACGGGTTTCATCTCCCCATGCGTGCAGTAACATCGCCATCTGCTGGGCATGGATGATATCGCCACAGAGCATAACTGGGAACCCAGACCTTCCGCGTAATCCAGGAGTGGGTTCCTTCCACCCCCTCCCCCGTTAAACACTTTAGCACACCCAGGGTCACAAAGAAGTAAGCATCAAACAGTACCAGGGAGTAACGGGGAGAACCCCACTGAACGCAAGAGGCGCTGGATGTGATTGAAGACGTCTTATGGCCAAAAGGCAAGTGGATAGGTTGGTTTGAAAAATTGAGACTCCCACGTCCCAAGCCCGGCATGCTTCTGGCATGGTGAGATCCAGAACTCCAAACAAGATCACGGCTTTGCCACTAGCGGAGAAGCCCTTGGGGTTCACATCACAGCAGCGCTCTCAGTAGTGTGAGGTTAGCCAAAAATTTCGTTTGGGATTGTCTGTAACAGTGTGTTAAATAAAACAACCTGAACGAACCTTTTGGCCAACCCAATAATTAAGTTGATTGGTATGCTTCCAGTCGCTAGCTCCCTTTCTCAATTTCTTAGTAAGTTCTAGACTCAGAGTTATGAAAGAAGTATGATTAATTAGCCTCCTCAAACTTCATCGGTTCACAGAGAATATCTTTGTAACAAAGGATGCTTGGCACAGCAAAGCCTGTCGTGGAAGACAAAAGGGTCCTCAAGAGCCCACTGAGAGAGGTGATTTGAAGTGAGGGAGCTCTCCTTACTCCTTCCTGTGACCCTCGCATATGAGACCGCCTGTCTGCTCACACACGATGAAGCCCTGTGCTATCGCTACATGTGAGCCTCTGGTTGTAGCTCAGAGACGGGACAAGTCCTAGTCTCTCTTCAGGTAGGTGACCCGCCAAGAGCCCCAGTACATGAGGCTGAGAGGTTCTCAAACAAACAACAACAAAAAAATGAGCTTAGAGCTCAGCTCGTGGGGTTGGACTTACATGAGCACCGAGGGTAAAACGCTTCTTGGGCTCAGACTGCAGTCTAGAGGACAGATGTGGGCCTGACCGCTGTGTCCAGCAAGGGAGGAGGGCGGGAGGGAAGCAAGCAGCGGGCAAAGTCAGGGATGAGGAAGAGCAGAGACCGGGGACCCTGGGTGCCCGCCAGGTCCACAGTGCAGACCCAGGAGCCTGACCACGACCTCATCCTCCGGGGAGCTTCCTACAAGGCAGTACTTCGACGACAGAAACTTCTGGCAAAAGGGAACAGGCTGCATTACCTGCTCACTGGCAAGGTGAGCGAAAACACAGTTAATGTAATTCTTAGAAGGGACACTTGGTCTTTCTACCATGTCTGATTACTCTTCTCTTGCTTAATGACATCATGCAGAGAGGCAATCCACTCATAGGGGTTTGGCTGTGTTATGCTTTCGTTCACAGAGCATGTTCATTTGGCCAGGAACCATACGGACACGCATGGGGGATACGACATTCAGTACAGCAGGCTCAGGCACTGTCCTCCTGGAGCTCACAGCCACGGGAGGCTCTGGGACGAGACTGCAGGGCTCTGGTCCACTGCTTCCTACCTGTGTGATCTGGGGTGGGTTGCTAAACCTCTCTGCGTCATAATTGTCCTCACCTGGAAAATGCAGGCCATAATAGTACTGACCTCCTAAGGCTGGTGAGCATTAAGTGAGGTTGCAGCTAAGAGTTTAAAGCTGGGCCAGAGAACACAGAAAGCATCTAAAGAAAGTGCTAGTCACTCAGTCATGTTCGACTCTTTGAGACCCCATGGACTGTAGCCTGCCAGGCTCCTCCATCCATGGGATTCTCCAGGCTAGAATACTGGAGTGGATTGCCACTCCCTTCTCCAGGGACTCTTCCCGACCCAGGGATCAAACCTGGTGCTCCTGCATTGCAGGCAAATTCTTTACCATCTGAGCCACCAGGGAAGCCCAAGCATTCAATAAAAATAGGCAATTATTATCACGTAACAAGTCCTAAGGGTCTTCATTCTAATGTAATAACTATACTGAACAGTGCAGATGACAGGGTTTAAAAGGGAGGCAATTACCCTGAGATCGCACTGACTTAAAACCTTACTCAGATATCACGGTAAGCAGAATGATGGTCTCAAAGATATGCATGACCTCAGCCCTGGAACTTGTAACTTTATGTGGCAAAAGAGACTCTGAAGATGCGACTCAGTTAAGGATCCTGAGAAGATGAGATCACCCTGGATTATTCAGGCGGGTCCACTGTCATCACACAGGTCCTTATAAAAGGGAGGCAGGTGGGTTGGATGCAGAAATAGAAAATGGGCTTCCCTGCTGGCTCAGTGGTAAAGAGTCTGCCTGCCAATGCAGGGACACTGGTTCAATCCGTGATCCAGGAAGGTCCTACATGCCACAGAGCCACTAAGCCCACGCACCACAACCACTGAGCCTGTGCTCTAGAGTCAAGGGGCGCAACTGCTGAAGACCACGTGTGCCCTAGAGTCCCTGCTCTGCAATAAGGGAAGCCACCACGCAACATCGCAACTAGAATATAGCCCACGCAGCAACAAAGACCCAGCACAGCCAAAAACAAATAAATTTTTAAAAAAATTTTTTTTAAAGAGAGAAATAGAAGAAGGTGGTATGATGATGGGAACACGAGAGAGAAATGGGGATGGGATGAGATTCCTTGGCCACAAGTCAAGGAATGCGGGAAGCCGCTAGAAGCTGGAAAAGCAAGGAAGCCTTCAGAAGGAAGAGAAGTGTGCTGACACTTGATTTCAGCCACTTAGGACTCATTTCCGACTTCTGACCTCCAGAACAATAAGAGAACAAATTTATGATCTTATTCGCCACTGAGTGTGTGGCAATTTTTCACAGCGACAATGGAAAACCGACACATATTTGAATAAGGACACCAGTTTATTTCCTTACCACGTGTACGTGTTGAAACACAGCAAAGCACTGGGCTCTGGCTGGAACCCTGCTTCTGTACATTATTGTATGTCTTTGGATAAGTTTCTTAACCTAGCTGAGCCTCATTGTTCCATCACCAAAATAAACATGACTAGTTTCAGTCTGGGTTGCAAACATACACAGGACGGCACTCAACAGTTGCATCAATCTTTCCATTAAAAATACAGAGCCCTCTCCCCTTCCCCCCAAAAGCTGGTAATTTAAAGGCTTCCGCTTTAGCTCAACCCAGTGTTCTGTGACAAGCTAGAGGGGTGGGATAGGGGGAAGGGAGGTTCAAGGGGGCGGGCACATATGTATACTTCGGGCTGATTCAAGTTGTTGTATGGCAGAAACCAACACAATATTGTAAAGCAATTATCCTCCAGTTAAAAATAATTTTTTTAAAGAAAGCTCTAGCTTTTCTTCACTTTAAATAAGGATATTCATTTGAACACAGGCCACAGTCCATTTCTGTGTACTCAACTTCTCGTTGCTCCTAGAGGTTGAGACTGACAACCTAGATAATGTGTGTTTGCCAGAGATAGTATTTTGGTCTCTGTTACCCTAGTCTGCAGATAACCTGAGCCCCACCCAGCCCCACTCTCCACCCCTACTGGTTAGAGTCAGACCCCCTGCCAACAGTCTGTCCTCTGCTCTGCGGCACCTTGTCGTCGGCACACCAATTCACCACCTTATTTTGGAGTGGCTAGAGAAACATCATCAGAATCTTCACATGCACATTGGAAATACCACTGCTACTATTACTGCTATCAAAAATAATGATGGCCAGCACCCGTTACTGCCAGGGCACTGGAGACTTTGTATAACACACTGCAGGGGCGGCGGGGGGTAGTTTCATCCATCCCAATCTTTGAGAGTTTTGGTAAGAAAATGTAGCCTTGATTAACTGAACAGCATGCTGGCAGTATGCAATAAGGGTCGTCCAGATTGGCAGACAAGAAACTTGGTCTTGTAGATGTCTCACTCCAAGAGAAAGCCTCCGCCCACTTCCCCACCCCACCGCAGCCCCCATCTCTGCCCCCACCTCCAGCTACACAAGGAGTTAAAGCGTTCCTTCCGCCCTAAATAGGGTCAAAGACGAACAAGAGGGTACTGGTGGAACCAGAGCGTGAATTCTTGGTGGGGACTGAGATGAAGGCAGAGTGACTGCCCACCCGTGGGGACCCTGAAGAAAAGGAGGGGTTGTCAGGAAGGAGGGGACTCACAGAAGGAAAGCTCCCTCTTCCCCATTTCCCCTGATTCTCTCCCTGCAGGGTCATCCAATTGCATGGTTCTCAGCCTGGTAGTGACCTGAACCTCTCCATCTTTCCCCAGGTGGCAGACAGAGCTAGGAAACTCCCTCATGGACCTCATTTCATTGCATCCTCATGAGAACCTGTTAGACGGGCGATATCGTTCCCAGAGGGTCGCTGAAGGGTCAATGCCCAAGGGAGCCTCTCATTGCAGCCTGGATCCAACCCCCACTCCAGGCCCGCGCTCTCCCCAGAGAGCCTGGCCCTGCCACCGCCGCCAGCCTTCACATCCCCTCCCCAGGACGGCCTCCAGAGCCAAGAACATTTCCAGGGCCTCTTCCAGGGAGGCCCGAAGGCCTGGGTGGTCTAGAAACCTTGAAGCAAGCTCCGCACTTTATCCCGGAACAAATGAGAAATGGGAAGGGAAGGTCCGTCCTGGGCTAGAAACAGCTGGGCCCAGCTGAGGGGCAGGATAAAATCACCTCTCAGCTCCGCACCATCCTGCAAAGGGAGCCCCATCGCCTGCAGGGGCTTGGAGGGAGGCCAGGGGAGTTTGCAGAGAACGGCATGGCCAGGCCGGGCCTCAGAGCCTGGGGAAGGGGTGGCCAGGGATGTGGGCCAGCTGCTGGGGTGGGGGCCACTGAGCCCAGAAGAAATGCCCCCTGCAGCTCTGGACACAGCTGGAACTCAGGCTAAACTGTCAGGGTCCTCCCTGCCCGTTGGAAGGCTCACACTTTCCTGGAGCACCTATTGGGTGTGGCAGGCATTGCACCTTGTGCTTTCAGGGATGTGGTCAGAGACAGAGCTTCTCAGGGTCAAAAACCCTCCACTGCCAGCCTGCAGAGAGCTCTCCTCCATTTATGGCTCCACCTGAATTCAAGTTCAACCCTGTATGCCGTGCTCAGTCGCTGCAGGCATGTCCGCTCTATGCGGCGCCATGGGCGGTAGCCTACCAGGCTCCTTCATCCATGGGATTCTCCAGGCAAGAATACTGGAGTGGTTGCCATGCCTTCCTCCAGGGGATCTTCCTGATGCAGGGTTCAAACGCACATCTCTGACGTCTCCCGTATTCACAGGCAGATTCTTTACCGCTAGCGCCACCTGGCAAACCCATGTTCAACCAACGCTATGCTGGGCCTTTTTCTTTGAACTGAACTGGCACAGTCCTGCTCCTCCTAGGTTCACGGCTGGTTCTAAACCTTCCGTATAAGCAATAATCACTGGTTTCATCGGTCTAGTTAGGAGACCGGGAACTTACATGTTTAACAAGCCTCTCCAGGTGACTTTTTCTTTTTCTTCCTGCCGTACCAGCAGGCTTATGGGGGTCTCAGTTCCCCAACCAGGGATCAAAGCTGGACCACGGCAGTGGAAACCTGGAATCCTAACCTCTAGGCCACCGGGGAACTCCCCTCCAGGTGACTTTTTTTTTAATGTGGACCATTTTTAATGTCTTTATTGAAATTGTTACAGTATTACTTCTGTTTGGTGTTTTGGTCTTTTGACCGTGAAGCATGTCGGATCTTAGCTCCCCAGCCAAGGATCGAACTTGCACGGCCCTGCAGAAGAAGGCAAAGTCTTAACCACCTAGACCACCAGGAAACTCCTCTCCAAATGACAAGGCTTCTAGGTAGGCTGGCCCCAGACCACAGTTTTGCTCTTTCTCTAAACCGTGGCCTCCAAGCCCTGCTCTTTCAGACCCCGTGCTAGCATATGGTACAACACCCCTGCTCTCAGAATGCCTGGCTTCTTCCTGGACATCCAGGCCAGCTTTCTGCTTCTTCAGCACCTCGATGGTGCAGCCAGCCCTTCCTGGACTGAGCTTTGAACCGCATCAGGCACCTGACTGAGGCAGTCTGCCCTGGGTCACAGTAGTGCAGCTGGGCCCTCAGCGTAGGGTCTGCCTGCGGAAGGACCTGCCTTGAAACACGCCTTGCCTGGTGGGTTCCTCTCTTTGGCTTGTGGGACCCCCCAGCCTCCCTCCCTCCCTCCCTCACTTGACTCAAGAATGTCTTCTCTAGGCTCAGAGCCTTTTCCCAAGCCCACCCTGGCCCCCTCCCAATCCAGCCTTGGCCCCACAGTCTTCACCAACAGAGACTGCCCTTTGCCCACCAAGGCTCCACGGCAGGGGAGAGGGTCCTGAGGATTCCAGAACTCTTGGGCGTCATGAAAATATGTGGTCTGACAGGAGAGAGAAATAGAGCAAAGAAGTGCTTCTCAGAGTTCGTGAAGGAGGCAGGCCAAATGGCAGGAGGGGAGGAATAGGCCATTGCAACAGTCTGACACGGGAGCCCAGGTGAGCCCCCTGGGAGGGGGACGTGTCTTGGAAGTTTCTGGTCTCAGCTTAAAGTTTAAATGCATGTGCACTCAGCCCCACCACAGAGCTGTGCTGGTTTGAAGGTACAATTGATGTCTCAAATCAGCTGTGACCAAGAGGGGTGCAGGGGATGAAGAAATGCATCTCACGTGGAATGGCATGAGAGAAGAGCACGGAAAAATACACATTACCATATGCAGAACGAAAGCCAGTGGGGGCTCGATGTGTGAGGCTGGGAACACAACCCAGTGCTCTGGGACAGCCTACAGGAGTGGGCAAGGAGATGGGAGGGGAGTTCAGGAGGGAGGGGATGCATGTACGCCTAATGCCAAGTCAGGTCAATGTACGGCTAAAACCATCCCAGTATTGTAATTATTCTCTAATTTAAAAAAATTATATATATATAAAGAAATCATCCTCATGATTAATCCCTGTCTTTGTCTACTGTGTAACGAGATTTTAGAAGTTAGGTTTTAACACTCCAAGGAGGTAGAAAGAGCCTGATTCATTTCTCAGAGGTGCCCAGAATGGGTGAGGAAAATACTCATGGTACAGGAAGAAAGAACCGGAGCATGAAATGAGCCAGGTCTCAAGGCTCCAAGACAGACTCAGGATTTAAAGCGGAGGGCAGTTAGGACTTCCCTGGAGGTCCAGTGGTTAGGACTCTGTGCTTCCAATGCAGGGGGCGGAGGTTCAGCCCCTGATCAGGGAACTAAGATTGGCAGTCTGCAAAGAGCAGCTAAAAAAACGGGGGGAGGGAAATTAAAGAGAGCAAGGAAGGTGGCGTAGACGAGGGGTCCCCAGGCTCTGGGATCTAATGCCTGAAGATCTAAGTGGAGCCGATGTAATACCAGTAGAAATAAAGTACACAATAAATACAATGTGCTCGAATCATCCTGAAGCCATCCCCCCCACCAAGCCCAAGTCCATGGAGGGACTGTCTTCCACGAAACCGGGTCCCTGATCCCAGAAGAAGGCTGGGGACCTCTGCTGTAGACAGTGTGCCCTGCACCATTGGTCCTGCCAGGAAACACAGATGAAGAAGGATGTGAGAATATTGTTCCCGGTGGCGAGCACAGGAAGAACTGACCTCCCCACCTCCAGAACCTTCTTGCTCAGCCCCTCATTTTACGGATAGGAAACCGAGGCCCAGAGAGAAGCCACTCAGCCAAGGACCTCATGGCTCAGCTCCTAAAGAATTCACCTACAATGCGGAGGACCTGGATTCATCCCTGGGTTGGGAAGATCCCCTGGAGAAGGGAAAGGCTACCCACTCCAGTGTTCTGGCCTGGAGAATTCCATGGACTGTATAGTCCATGGGGTCGCAAAGAGTCGGACAGGCCTGAACGACATTCACTCCACTCCACTTCAGCTGCGGGTCTTGAGCTCAGGCCCGGCTGTGCCCCAGGCCTGGGCTCCACCCCTCGCGGCACGCTGCTCCCAGCCCGAGCATCCCCTCTTCCGGTTCCCCGTTCCCATCCATCACCAGGCTTCAAGGGCCTCTGTGATGGGCACCTCCGTGCGGTGCTCTGACCTGAAATAAATCACCGCCGCTAATGGTCTTCTTGCTCCCCGTGACCGACGGCAGACAGCCCTGCTCTCACTCACTTGTGCAATAAAACAGCTGAGGCTATGGCATGCATGAGGGAAGTGTGGGAACCAGGAGGTAGGAGAGGCCCTGGCGGGATCTCGTCCCCCCCTCATGCCTTCTCCCTCCCTCTCTCCTCCCCTGCCTTCCCTCCTCCTTCCCTCCTCCTGGCGTCACACACATAGGGCACTATAGGCTAACCATTTCTTTGTGATGACCCCACCACCTCGGTCATTGGGAACACCCTCCCCAACACAATAGGGTCACTTTATGATTTGGAGGGTCTTACTCCATGTGGAAGCTCGTGGAGGGCACCGTAGTGATGACCACCCACCCACACAGGAGGCTTCAAAGACTCCCGGACCCCTGCCGCCAAGTGCTCTGGGTTAGGCAGCCCTCTGCTGCTTGTGGGCCAAGCTCCAGCCTAAAAAATTCCTGACCAGCGGCCTGGGGTGGCAGCTCGTCAGACAACCGGCTCTCCCTCACTTGGATCTCCAGCCCTCCCTGCAGTACTCCAGTACTCCATGGGCCAGCCCCACTCTGATGCCCGAAAAGTCCTCTCTGCTCCCCCAACCCGGGAGAATCTCTTCCAGGCCCTGAGGGCTCAGCCAAAGACTTTCCTTGCCCAGGAGTGTCCATTCTTGAGATGCTGCTTTTCCTAAGGACACAGGCCTAAGCCATCTACCTTCATGGGTCTCAGTTTCTTCTGCTATAGTAGTACCTTCTCAAAGGATTACTGAGAGAGTCTATATTATGGAAGGGGAAACGAAGACATAAAGTACTTAGAACTCTGGCTGCCATACAGTAACAGCATACTAGCGATGACTAGGTTATCAACGGTGTACAGCAGCTGCCCCCTCCAAGAAAATGAATGATTCCTTAGGCTGTATTAATGAGACTATAGTATGCAGATTGGTGGAGGTGACTACTTATGCCATATCCAAAGATCAGACCAACACAGAGTGTATCTCAATTTCAGGGGGAATATTTTAAGAGAAACTTAGATAAACAGAAGGCCATTCAGAGGAGATGGATCCAAATGATATAGAAACTTAAGAGAAGTGTTAGTCACTCAGTTGTGTCCAACTCTTTGCCACCCCATGAACTGTAGCCCACCAGGCTCCTCTGTCCAAGGAATTCTCCAGGCAAGAACACTGGAGCCGGTAGCCATTCCATTCTCCAGGGGATCTTGCCAACCCAGGGATGAACCTAGGTTTCCTGCACTGCAGGCAGATTGTTTACTGTCTGAGCCACCAGGGAAACACCCCCGACCCCGCAACAGAAATGTGAGATTTTCTCATTTGAAAAGAGTCTGAAAACTAGAGATGGTTAATCGGAAGTAGAGGTAGTTGGAGGAATGAAGAGACGGAGTAGAGGTCAGTGCACATTTCATCCTCAAATATATGAAAGGGCTATTATGCCATCTCCATCTTTGCATCCCCGGCTCCTTGCAGGAGGCAAGGCATTTTGGTCATATTTAATCAATGTTAGCCTCCAATTGAGAAGACAGCCAGGTAGTCCACCCACCCATGAATACTCTTATGGACAACATATGAACAGCCCACACAGGCAGAAACTGATATGAGAAGTGACAGGAAAATAAATAGACAAAGAAATTCATTTAAAGACATTGCAAGAATAATTTGTACAGTCAGGGAGTTTCTCTGCCTTTGGAGGAATCTCTATCAGTGTTCTTGTCAGGATGATGTGCAGGATGGTGACGCTGCTGGATGAGGGACAAAGAGGTGCAACTGGACACCAACACCTCCCAGATTTTGTAGGAGGTGTGATACTAGTTCCCTAATCAGGAATTGAACCTGCACCTTCATCAGTGAAAGCGCAGAGTCCTAACCACTGAATCACCAGGGAATCCCCCAGATTTTGTATTTCATGGACCAGTAAAAGTTTTCCCCACTCAGATGTCAGAGGACTGACAGAGGGTTGCCCACATTTTGCTAACAATGGATACGAAAACAAATTCAGATACCATCTACTACTGCAGTCATTCTGCTTTAAAAATAAATGCACATTTACATTTTAATGATTGCAGAGTAAAGGAAATCCTTTAAATTCACAAATTTAGCTCTGTGAAGCCTCAGGCTCATCTCACAGCCTCAGGCTTTTGTTCTGTGACCCAATGAAAACATCACTCAGCAGGACTGGATTGAGGGTCCCCATTTGGGAATGCATGTGTGCAATGAATCCTAGGTCCTTTCTTTATCTGGGTGTTTATGGTTCTGACTCATACCTGGAACCACTACCTTAGTAGATGTTCAACATATATTTGTGGGAGAAAAGACCAAATTTTCTTCGGACATTTGATATCGGGTGGCACCCCTCACCCCAAGATAGAAATCTCATCTGGATGGACACAGAAGCAAGACACCTGTCCAACACCCCCAAAAGCGCAGGCTGTGTTAGTCAGTCGTGTCCGACTCTTTGAGACCCCATGGACTGTAGCCCACCAGGCTTCTCTGTCCATGGAATTTTTCAGGAAAGAATACCGGAGTGGGTTGCCATTTCCTTTTCTAGGGGATCTTCTCCACTCAGGGATTGAACCCAGGTCTCCAGCATTGTGGGCAGATTCTTTACCATCTGAGGCACCAGGGAAGACAAAGATCTTCCCGATCCAGGAATCAAACCAGCGTTTCCTGTCTTAGCAGGTGGATCCTTTACCACTGAGCTACCAAAGTGCACGGAGGAAACAAAATGGATCAAAATTCACAAGGACAGGGGAGAAGAACATCTTGCTCTGCTCTGGCTGAGCTCTGGAAAGCTATATTGTCTGCAGTACCTATATTTCCCTCACCATTAGGGATAACCCTCCTATTTCCATGTGTTAAGCAGTTAACAAGACACTTTCATGTTCACTACATCGTGTATTCTTCCATCAAGCATATATGGAGCCCTCCCCATGTTCCAGGCCCTGTGCTAGGTTCTGGGAAACAGAATGGGGTAGGCGAGCCTCAGCAGACATGGCCTTCCCCACCTCCCCACACACAGGAGTGCCCCTGCCCTCGGCTCCCCTCACTGGACCGGAAACTCCTGACCAAGCGGAGGGTGCATCCTGCTTCTCTGTGGAGGGCCAGCACCTGGAAAGATGACGTGATCAAAGAATGAAGGAACCAAGGCAAGCTCAGCTGCCTCTCAGCTGAGAACTGTAGCTGTCCAGGTCAGGCACACCAAAGATGTTTGATAGAATAAGCCCTGAATGCAGGGAGAACTACATTTTCGAGGCCTAGAGCAAAACGGAGAAGGCAATGGCACCCCACTCCAGAACTCTTGCCTGGAAAATCCCATGGACGGAGGAGCCTGGTAGGCTGCAGTCCATGGGGTCGCTGGGAGTCAGACACGACTGAGCGACTTCACTTTCACTTTTCACTTTCATGCATTGGAGAAGGAAATGGCAACCCACTCCAGTGTTCTTGCCTGGAGAATCCCGGGGATGAGGGAGCCTGGTGGGCTGTCGTCTATGGGGTCACACAGAGTCGGACATGACTGAAGTGACTTAGCAGCAGCAGCAGAGCAAAATAAAAAATATAGGACCCCTTGTCCAAGAGGGAAGACAAAAGAGCCCTCAGAGGAGCTGAACTTTTTCCTTTTTCGTGGTCTCATTTTCAGCTAGTGATGGTGTGTTTGTACCTGCTATTTAACATAACTGTAAGGAATGAATTGCTAGCGTGAATTTTAGTGTTCATCTTTATATTCCTCTGAGGCTGGACTTAGGAACCTCTTTGAGCCTGGAAAGGGGGAAAGGATCAAGACAACATTCCCAAGCTCGGTAGCACTCAAATTCCCAGGGAATTTCAGTCCCAGTTCCACAAGAAGCGTGTCTTGCATACACACTGATGACAGAGGTCATCAGATCAGAAACAGGAGGGCACTGGAGGAAGAGGGGACCAGCCCTGCTCACTGGCAGTGCAAGCAGGTGGGTTCCCTTTAGGGACACGGCCCACTCCTAGCCCTGACTCACGCACTGCCAGATGGAAAACTGGACCACCGCCTGTGTGCCTCAGTCAATCCCGATTCTGCGACCCCATGGGCTGTAAGCCCGCCAAGCTCCTCTTGGGTTGCCTTTCTGCCTCCAGGGGATCTTCCCAACCCAGGGATCAAACATACATCTCCTGCATCAGCAGGCAGATTCTTTAGCCCTGAGCCACCTGGCAAAGCCCACCCTTCACCTATGACAGACAAAATGACTGAAATCTCTCTTCAAACACCACATAGAACCGTTTCGTATGTGTTTCCCTCTGCCCCCACATTTGACATAACCATTTCTTCCTCTTAACTGCTGCTGCTGCTAACTCGCCTCAGTCGTGTCCAACTCTGTGTGACCCCATAGACAGCAGCCCACCAGGCTCCCCCGTCCCTGGGATTCTCCAGGCAAGAACACTGGAGTGGGTTGTCATTTCCTTCTCCAATGCATGAAAGTGAAAAGTCAAAGTGAAGTCGTTCAGTCGTGTCCAACTCTCAGCAGCCTCATGGACTGCAGCCTACCAGGCTCCTTCGTCCAAGGGATTTTCCAGGCAAGAGTACTGGAGTGGGGTGCAGATCTCATTAATTTTGATGTTCTTTGATGGCCCGGTCTAAGGCGGTTTCCCAAGGCTCCTCAGTGGTGGAAACAATGTATCTGCTGCTCCTCTCTGGGTATGGCATCTAACATAGAGCACGACACACAGTTGGTTTGTGAGTGTAAATGAATGCGAAGTAAATATTTTTTTCTTCTGCCCTATGCATGTAATTCTTTTCTGGGCATTTTGCAAATGCAAATTGTATCTCCCGTTAGCATGCAGGCAAGGTAAGAATTATAGATTTCTTTTGTCTGCAGTACAGTATAGCACTTGTATACGACACTCAAGAAATGTTTGATGAATGAATGGCTGGATCACTGAATAAACAAGCAGTCAGGCACTTGCCCAAAACTTGCTGGACTGAATTAAGCAGACCTGCGTGTGCAAAGGAGGTACCACAGCCTCACGACAGCCAACATGTGTTCTGCATTTGTCAGCCGGGCTTTCTTACACTCGGGCCCCTCACGTGGTCCTCACCCATCAGCCCGCTAATGGGACCATAAAGGGAAAGGGTCCCGGGTCCTGGGCTTTCTCAGAGTCATCCGCTCCAAGCCCTTTTAATGTGAGTTCCTGACTCGACTGGGTGTGGAGAGAAGAGAAAAGGTGATGAATGGCCCTGAGACAGGAGAAACTCAGATACCTGACTTTGTTCTTATCTCGGGAAGAAGGCGGCAGCCTGAAAGAGTCAGCAGCAGCCACACTGCGTCCTGATGAACTAAGAAACTCAAGAATGTCCCTTGATAAATGCTTGCTGGATAAATGAATGGGTGCTTCTGTTGCTTATTACCTTTTAAGTGAATAGGGTCAAAGGTTGGTATGAACCCAAGGCTCATGGGGTAAGATATTCTTTGTCATCTGGCAGGAATTATTACGGAGGGCAGACTGGGCCAGCCGGTTCACATGGCTAATGAAGGCAAGGTCACAGGTTTGAGGCCCCCTGGAGACTAGTTATCTGCAGGCAGAGGAAAAATCTGCTTCACAGCCACACTCAGTGCTCTAAGTCTGAGCAACCGTCTCGCAGATTCTTGTGTTTGTCCAGGAGGGGAGGAGAGCATAAGTGGCTTAGCTGAAAGCCTCCATCAGAGGAAAACAAGCGAAGTCCTATTTGCACAGGATGCCTTAAGGATGGTGACAACCACCCTAGCAGCATCAGCTGAGAGGTTGCTCTGTGCCAGACAGTGTGCACGGATTTTCTCACTTAATCCTTATAAGCAGGTATCACTGTCCCACTTTCCAAAGGAGAAACCTGAAGTGTAAAGAGGTTAACAAGACGCTTTCACACCCACTTATTCACGTCATCTAATTGAATCCCCTGCAGCCCTGTGAGGGAAATTTCATTCTCCTGCTTTTACAGATGACAAAACCCACGGCAGAAGAGATTGGTGGACTTACCCAAGGTCACTCGGCTGGGGAGTGGCAGAGGCTGGTCCCAAATGCAAGGGTTTCCAAAACCAGTTCTGTTCTCTGAACCATGAGGTCAAGAGGCACTGTTTTTTTCTTGACAAGCGGATTAATAACGTGGTCTTTACCAATGCAAAGGGACTAATCAATGGAAGCAAGTTCAAAATCAATGTTCAAAATCAGTGAAAGCAAGGACTTTGAGTGTTGCAAAGAAATGCCACCTAAGGCATCACCCGGGCTAATCTCTTGGCCCCAGGGCTGAGAAAGGGGGCAGGGAGATGCAGAGAGAAAGGCGGCCTTAGAGCCAGAGGGCCTTTCTGCAAGTCTCAATTTGACCATTTACTGTTACTAGGCATGGGGCTCAACATCTCTGGGCCCAGCGAGGCACTGTTCTAAATCACAACCCTTGGAAATGGGCATTAGTAGTTTTATTCTATGAGTAAGAAAAAAAGACTAAGTCAAAAAGAAGCTAAGCAGCTTTTCCAAGGTGATGGTGGTTTAGTCTCTAAGCCATGTCCGACTATTTGCAAACCCATGGACCATAGCCTGCCAGGCTCCTCTGTCCGTGGAATTCTCCAGGCAGGAATACAGGAGTGGGTTGCCATTCCCTTCTCCAGGGGATCTTCCTGACCCAGGGATCAAGCCTGGGTCTCCTGCATTGAAGACAGGCTCTTTACCATCTGAGCCTCCAGGGAATTTGAAAACAGCAGAGTAGGCATTTCAATTGGGTACTCCGGCTCCAGTGCCTGTGCTGTGAACACAGGACTAAACTAACAATAATAATTGTAATAATAATAATAATACCACCCACATCCTAGGCTTTGGGGATCTGACGCACATAAATTATTACCTGCAAAGTGTCTGGCCTGTAGTACTTATTCAATACAGGATACATTTCATCCTTAAACAAATTTCCCACCTCAGAAGACATTCATTTTGCAGTAGGTGCATAGGACTATCTTGAGAAGCTACAGCTGGGTGATACACAGATCATCCCAGGCAACCCAGGATTTGAAATTAAACATTCTATGCATGGGCTGAGCAGCAAGTCCTAGGAAGGTGGCTAGCCCAGCAGCCTGACTCCAGTGCAGGGTACCTTCACTACTGAGGGGAGCTAGTTCAGTGTTTCCACTGGCCACAGAAGACAGAGCATAGCAACAAGAAACTGGGAGAAATTTATGCTCAAGTTACGGGTCTACATTGAGGAGGAGGGGAAGGAAGCAAGACCTCAGTCAGTGGGCTGGGCCCAGGGACAAGGCTATAAGCCCTGGGGAGATGATCTTCCCAGGACAAAGCCGGGCCGGGAAGTAGCTACACCATGAAAACCGAGGAGGAGGGATGGATAGCTGGTGTAGGGATGGCTTCATCCCAGTTGCTAGATAACTGGGCAAAGATGGGGAATAGAGGAGCAGCCCAAGGGAGACCTAAATGTTAGTTTCACTAACTCCTCAAGGGTTTCTAGAAATGCTCCAGCCTTCGGATAGCTGGGATCCTGAGAGCTTCAGCCAACAGCAGAAGATGCCACAAAGGCTGGGCACCAGGCAGGACCCACCAACTGAGCCATCAGTGGGCACCTCTCTTGAAAGTCAGGGTGGGATTCTCACATTCCGTAGAGTGTTGGGCCAGACAACCTCTAATGTGCCTTCCAAGTCTGCAGTCCCAGGACTGTTTCAGGCTCACTCCCCTGTGCTCCCCCCATCCCCTCCTGGAACATCACGCAGCATCTTCGGGCAGGACCGAGGCATCTTAGGACTGCTTACATGATAACTGCTGTTGTTCCAAATACAGAGGCAGCATCAGTTCTCCGAAACCCGACCCTGACAGAGACATCTACCGAGTACCATCTTCCTATAAGGTCAAGGCTCATTCTGAAATCTAGGGCTCCACAGTCGTGTGTCTGTTCGCCCCAGGGGATGCAATAGGGAGGTCGGAGCCCCTAGCATGGCGCCAGGTCTCTCGAGGAGCGGGGATGGGATGGTCCTGGGCATCAATGGAGCTCTGTGGCCTCCGAGCAAAGGGAGGAACGCCCTGTCTAAGGAATGCAAACCTCCAGAGAGCTGAAGACAGCTGCTCTTTGCCATTATGAAACCCCAAACACTCTGGGTGTGGTGGGGTTTTTAAAAGCGGATTCTGCCACCACTGAGGAGCCTTGGAAATGTGGACGGCATACCAACCCAAGCCATTAAATGCCCAGACGGCTCAGGACAGAGTCGGGAACAAGGAGCCAATGAGTTTGGGGCTGAGCGTCTCAAAGAAATAAACATGCGGTGAAGGTGTTTCCATAGCCGGTAAATACTGTCTTTCAGGGGGTTCAGAAGGAGACCAGACAGCCTGCCCCCACGATCCCCCCGACAAAAGAGTGACAGTGTGTATCGAAGGAGCAGGCCGCCAGGCACAGAAGCCAGCTTTGCCAGCCACCCTTTAATTTATAGGCCGTAAATGATGGAGCTCATGATCTATTGCCCCTGACTCGGGGGGGATTTATCCTGGCTACAAGCACACACAGAGCCACTGATATAAGTAACGGCCTTGGGTGGAAAAAGGTCGGGCTCTTGCTAAATGCTAAGTAAAGACATTTGGAACAGACAGTTATATTACTGAGCAATGGCTCTGAATACATCACAGGAAGCAATTCACACCACCCATCCTGGCTGAGGCCGAGCTGGAGGGGAGGAAAAGCTGGGAGGCTGCATCCCAGGGAAGGGCGGGAGGGTGGGGTGCGGTCTGCAGTTGCTGCCAGCCAGCGTTGATTCCCTAATGACCTTTCTTCCCACCAGGCGTAATCTTTTCAAGTTGTCCGCTTACCCCAGCTCTGGCCTCCTCGAAACCTGCTCTCAGGTAAAGGCTGGTTCCTCTCCTTCA